>JAPWTK010000538.1:0-288683 GCA_029963805.1 Aromia moschata | reverse complement strand
ACCAACAGTACAGCTTTGCCCTTGACCGCAGTAGACAAAATCTGAAATTGTGCTCATTTCTTTTATAGCTGCATCCGTGAACGCTTCAAGAAGTACGGTCTGTTATTGCTTGTTTGTAGGTATCGGCTATATCTCTCTTGTACGGTAATACTATCTCGTACTATGTTCGTTGTGCACAGTTCGCGGGCAAAGCTATTCTTGGTGTAGTGTACTTCGTATGTTCTCACTGGTCCGATAATATAATAATGATGTATTTAGTGTGTGGGTAATGAACATAAACGTATTTATTTTAATTTCAATCAGTGAGCATTACTAAATTTATATTTTCTCTCGTATATATGATCGGTAGGTATAAAAACAAACATTCGTATCTTTATTGACGGCTCCTATCCAAATGGTACGGAGTTGTCATAAAAATTAAATAAGTACCTACTAGAGGTAGCACTAAACCATAAAAGTGAGGGCCGCACGTAGTACATAGTACATGACCGTGAAAAAATACGAAAAGATATATTTAAAAAACACTAGGTACCTGGCAACACTAAAAACATTTTTTACGCGAGTAACAATTTGTAACAGTTTTTTAGTATTTCAATTCTTTTTGTTTTCGCGACAACCTGTAACTGAAGAGGGCAAAGGGGAATACTGAAAGGATCGATATACGTCATATGGAATAAAAATCTAATAACATCTTATAATATGTATCTGATATTTGTTTGTGTGTATCAATACGTTAACAAGTTGGGTTAACCTGCATATTCGTCATATACAGCTATGTGTAAAAAAATAGTACCATAGTGAATACTCAAATTAACTCCATAATTACGTATTGACTGCTCTGAAATAAGCATTCAAAAGTGTTCTCAAGATATTTGTTTGAGATCCACTTTCTGTGGAGTGAGTTTCTGAAACTAATGAAGTCCGGAAAATTATCGTTTTGGTAGGGGAAATCCCGGTTTCTATAAATAAAATCAATATTGACCTGTGTAAAATAATAGCACCAATTCAGTCTATGATAGCAGTTCGACGCCGTAGCATCTAAACATCTTTCAGCATAGAACAATGAAGTCAAAGGTAAAATAATATAAGCCTATAGTTAATATCTGAGTTGAATTTTAATTTAATTTAAATATTAAATGGGTCGTGGAAAACATTGCACGAAAGAAGAACGTTTGTTCATAAACAAATTATTGGCTAAAGGGAAAACATACAAATTTATTAGTGAAGTGGTCGGATGTTCTAATAAATTGATCAGTAATGCCAAGAAATTTAAAGAAAAAGAAGAAAAAAGAGGCCGAAAGAAAAACTGTCTTTAACTGATGAAAGAAACATCCTAAGACTAACAAAAAAATCCTTTTATAACGTCAACTCAAATTAAAAAGGAATTAAATCTCAATGTAGACACATTTACAAAAGAAGAAGACTCATAGAGAAAAACTGGATGGCCAGAACTCCTAGGAAAGTATCGTTACTCAAGAAGAAACATCTTCGTGACAGAATCAAATTCGCTTAGGAACATTTAAACTGGCCTCTCGCACAATGGACAAATATCCTCTGGACCGATGAATCTAAAATTGAGTTATTTGGGACTCCAGGCTGTAGAACATTTGTCTGCAGACCAACAAGAGATGAACTTAAACCCCAGTATACAGTCAAGACCATTAAACATGGCGGAGCAAAAATTAATGTGTGGGGTTCTTTCTCGTATCATGGTACTGGGCCAATATTTTGGATTAAGCCTACGATAACTGCATTAGTCTACGTTGATATAATGGGAGAAGTAATGTTGCCCTATGTGGACTGGAATATGCCGCTCAGATGGGTCTTACAGCAGGACAATGATCGAAAACATATCAGCAGACTATCAAAAGGCTTTTTGCACAAAATAGAGTTCAGGTTATGGAATGGCCCGCTCAGTCACCAGACCTGAACCCAATTGAAAATCTTTGGGCAGATGTTAAAAAGCTGTTTTTAAAGCAAAACCGAAGAATACAGCAGAATTATGGTATGCTGTACAATCCCGCGTGGTAGGCTATTCCATTACAGCGTTGTCAAGCATTGGTTGACTCTATGCCACGGCGTTGTGCTGCTGTATGTTACAGTTTAACTTTTTAATTTTATTTGATTCCTTGTACAGTAATTTGTTTTACAAGCGGTGCTATTTTTTTACACAGTAAAACCTTGAGGTATTATAAGTTAACTGAATGTGCTACATTTAGTTTTAGTTTATTTGGAACAATATGTTATATATAATGTTTTGTTTATCATTACTCTTTTGTAATAAAAAGCTAAACAGATTCAACTAAGGCTTGTCTTTTATATTTCATGTTTTTAATGTAAAATACAGTCGGTGCTATTTTTATGCATATAGCTGTATTTATGAAACTTATGGTAGTCGTGCACATAAAAGTTACTATTTTTATAATTACTATACCAAAATAAAAGAAAACTTACATGATTACTTTTATGAACAGTTATGAATTCATTAATAGAAATAACCCTCAACAAAGTGAGATTACGATGCCATTTAAAGATTTACTATTATTTATATAATATCTTCGTTTTAGCGAGGACCTAAGTATTGTCGACAGTTAATGACAAAGACAGCAATCAGATAAAAAACGAGCAATATTAGCGCGCTCCGCAGCCGGTCAAATAGCGACTGAGCGACATAGAACTAATTCATTAGTCCCTATATGCCCGAATATCATCCCGGTAAAAGTAGTCAATTTTGGGGATCGTAACGTTACACGGATTGTACACTCTTCAAGTAAACGTATGGTTTTATGTTTTACTAGTTTTAACTGAAAGTATGTGGCCAACATAAATTATTCCTTATATAAACAATCTCTACTCACTGTCCAACTCTGTATTTAATATATTAATGCTATCTCTAGTACCTTCATACCATATCATAACATAACTTTAATACGCAACAATGAACATTACAAAAAAAAAACTTTTTATTTTTTTCAATACGTATTTTTAAAACCTTTCTGTACGACAGTTTTTTTTTAAACGCATTAATGCTTCATGTGTTAGTAATTCAACTGCAAGCATGACAAATATTATTATAAAAAAATGAAAGGATACAACTTGGAAACATAATTTCATGCATACATAGACATATGTAGGTATCTACGCGTAATCAATCGTATTTACGTGTAGACACGCAACTTGATGCTCGTTAAAAACAAAATTGTTTTTCTGGAAACCATTGGCCTATGAAATGGCATTTGAACAATTCGTTTCATTTGGAAATAAAGGAAAATAACTATTGACTTTCAATAAAAAATTCATATGCCCGATTCCATCTGCTCCAATCAGTTTTTGTTTATCTATTCTGGATTCCCCTGATATTCGTATTGGTTAACCAGCCTCCGAGTTGGTATATTTCCAGTATTCCAAAGATGCACACGTGTATTTACTAAGGACGAAATCAGTAGAAGACTTAATGGATTTCAAACAGAACTTCTTGAAACAAATTTAACTTCATTTTCCGGTTGCCTGTGTACTTTCGGAGTTACATCGTCAAACGAATTACCTGGCTATTTGTCAGGTAATTCTTCTGAGGATACAGACTTTCCTTACTCTAGTATTATTCACGTCATTTATCGTTCTCCCAATTTTTCTTCTGTAAAACGAAGATCATAAAAATAGAACTTGGATAAAAATACGAGCTGCACAAGGGACATAAACAGTTTTATCGAATGGATTATAAATTAGGAAAATTTAAATGAAATCAACACGTTCATACCCATTGTAATATATCCTTTCACAGCTTATATTGTACGTGCGCGTATTTACTTTGGTCGTAAGTCTGTGCTATATTTATAAAATTATGTGCTTTAATTTTGTTGTAGGTCGTCCCAGGAGTTATTAGAATTAGATATAACGGTAGTTCAGAATAATAATAAAAAACGTATGCACTGGCAGAAAAATAGGTTTTTTAATTACTAGTAAAATAATTGGTTCATCGAAAAAAATTGCCTTTCAATGAAATTAACCTTAAGAGATAATAACAAAATTAAAGTGTTCTAGAGTGTACGATTTTATTATATTATAGTGCAATTTTTTAACTCAGAATGTACATATATCAATTCATGTTGATAGAAAAAATATTGTAGAACACAACATACTCCTCTAATATTCTAGGTTCCATATCCACGTAGTAGAGTGAACAAGAGGTTAAATAAAATAAGATATCCAGGAGTGGGCACTGGAACCTTCGGCGTAGAAACCGAACTACCATACTTTTCTCGACGCGCGTTTCGCCCACTAAGTTGGCATTTTCAGAAGAAGATTAAAACTAAATTGTAACGTACACACTTGCTCTATTTATACTTAATTCAATTGCATTTTGCCATCACGGTTCAATGAACCGTAACATATGTCTTTGTTTATCAGTGTAAACAGTGGACTGTTGGGTATTGGATCATTGTCCTTATTCATACTACTGTTACATTTAATGACTCTTAAACTTTCACCAGCATCCAACTGTCTACTGTTGTTGCATTTCTAACTGATTTCAAATTATTTTTGTCCATCCTATAGTTGTTGTCAAAAGCGTGTTGGACAACACAAGATTTTCCATTCTGCCATATTTTAAATGAGCCATGTGTTATTTAAATCTAGTCAAAATAGACCTTTTTGTTTGCCCAATATACTTTTGATCACAATCTTTACAACTTATTTCGTATATTCCTGACTTTTTCAAAAGCGCCTGTATTTTATTTTTAGAATTATAAACCAAGTTAATATTAATATTTCTAAAAACTGTATCTATTGTACTCTCTTATTATAAGGAAGCATACCTTTAAGATAGCCCTGTAGAATTCCACGACTTTTCATAGAGATACTGACAATTCTAAATTTGTTTCGTTACTATATGAACCTAAATTCACCCGCGGACTAGATAAAGTTTTTAAAAATATTAATATTTGGTTTATAATTAATATATAATATAATAAACTACAGATGCTTTTGGGAAAACCCAAAAATAAAACAGACAATAACGAAAAGGAATATACGAAATAAGATATAAAGATTGTGATCAAAAGTATATTGGGTAAACAAATTTAAAGAACACATGGCTCATTTAAAATATTGCAGAACGGAAAAATCTTGTGTTGCCCAACATGGTTTTACAACAACCATAGAATAGACATAAATAATTTAAAATTAATTATAAATGTAACAAACAATAGACTTTTTGGTACTAGTGGTACCAAAGTGGTGTTAGTAGACTAAACAGTTGGATGCTTTTGAAAGTTTAGAAATCATTAAATGCAACAGTAGTATGAAGAAGCACAATGGTCCAATACCCAACAGTCCACTGTTTGTACTGATAAACAAAGACAGATGTTACGGTTCAGTGAACCGTGACGACAAATTAAGTAGAAATGGAGCAAGTGTGTAAGTTAGAATTTAGTTTTAATCTTCTCCTGAAAATGCCAACTTAGTTGGCGAAACGCACGACAAGAAAAGTATAGTAGTTCGGTGTTTCGTGGAAAACGTTAAGTTTTTTTTAATAAAATATAGCGAAATATTAGAAACTAGTAAACATTTATATAGGTACATATAATTATTTTATTATATATATATTTTTTTTGTATAATATTTAATTTATTATAACACAGGAGGGAAAGGGAGAAGGAAAATCCACATCGAAAGATTTATGTCATGTGTTATAAAGTTTTGTGGATTTTTATGTTAGAAAGTTCAAATATCCCACTTCTATCTAAACCCATACTAATGATTTTACTTCCTCGTCTGAAGTGGAATTAGTGTCTGTCTGTTTGAACTTCATCCGTCCCTTCATTCGCTATCTCAGAATAAATTGGGGTAATTTCTTGGTAAGGATTTTTTTGGTTTGGTGTCTGACTTATTGTACTCTCGATAACGATTCCTCGTTTAAAACGGAAATGAAAAATGCCCACGTGACATTTCGGCTTCATAGTTTTTTGTTGAAAAGTTTTGAGTGTAATGCATTGAAATCTGTACTAATGAGCTTCAAAACTTTCATTGTGATTCTTTAGGCGGTTTTCATTATCTATTGTTGACGTTATAATACGTCATTATACCTGGCTATATTTGTATAATGGTTTTCCATTAATACGTTTATTTGTACCAGTCTGTGCCATTAAGGCTAACAAACTTCGTTCGCATACAACAAAAACAACGTTGTTTTACTACCACTACACAGTGTATTCTAAAAGTCTTTGAAAATACATTCATCTTTATACGGATTTGACAAAAATATGTCCACATCGTTTCGAACCACGATGCCATCTTCAGTTTTTTTTTTGGGGACATCCAAATTTTTTTGATAAAGAAATGTAAAGTACCTACTGATTTTGCCAGTATAAATTATAATTTAAATACCATAATATGTGAGGCCTTGGACCAGTCGTTTTGAAGTTCCATTAAAAAAATTAAAGATGACAATGTCCTTGAATTGGATAAGAAATAATTATTTTAATGGTTTTTTACTTCTTTTACAATTTTTGGTTCCATTTTACCATTTACTTCTGTTACAATGGATTATTTGGAAGTGTTTTATAAAGACCATTGTTAATTAAATAATTTACTGCCCCTAAATAACCATTTTAGTCTAGAATTGCAACCTTGGGGATGAAGCAATTCATAAATAAAAGATGATATGTTTAGGAATTTTCTATTGGTAATGAGGAATATTTGATGATTGTGAAGATTGAGAATACATGATACGAGGTGTGTAAATTAAGTAATGAGTCTGATTTTTTTTTATTCGAATGGAATTACAGTTCAGTATTGTCGCCTTCAAAACAACTTCCTTGGGAAGCCACACACCGCTGGAGATGGTTCTTCCATTCCTCATAGCAGTGCTGGAACTCATATACTGAAATAGCCTTCAGCTGGTCGGTTACAGCCATTTGAATGTTTTCTATGGTCCCAAAATGACGTCCCTTCAGGAGATTTTTAAAAACTCGTTTTCTGTGTGACAAGGCGCATTGCTGTGACGCAACATCCAATTGTTCTTGATGTTTGCTCGCACACACATGACCCTTTTCGAACTTTTTCAAGAACCTCTCTATAAAAGTGTTTATTTACTGTTTGGCCTGGAGGCACAAACTCTTTGTGGTCAATTCCCTGGCTATCAAAAAAGTAAATCAGCATGCATTTGATTTTCGACTTGCTCATTCTTGCTGTTTTGGGTCTTGGAGAGCTTGAAGTGGGTAATTCTATGCTTTGGCGCTTGGTTTCCGTACTCAAACACCCAAGTTTCATCACCAGTAATGACACGTTCCATAAAATGTGGATCATTTTCAATCGATTCCAAAAAGTCAAGACAAGACTCAAGAAGAAGTCAAGACTTTTTCTCCAAAAAAGTCAAGACATGTACTTTTGTTCCTGCGAAAGGTTTGTGGAACCATTTTCGCAGAAAAACCTGGGCTCTTGAAAACACACTGTCTCCGTAGGCTTGTTGAAGTTTTACAAAAGTATCCGTTGCGGTGTGTCAAGTATGAAGCAAAACCGGATAGAACACCTTTGCTCAAAATTAATGTCACTCGTTTTTAAAATGCACTAGAAAAAAAACGGTTTACGAAAACAGTTACAAAGAACAAACAAATGACTCTAACACGTTAAAACTTATACTGAAGGTGCATTACATATTAACCTACCGCCCTTCCAATTGCCGTCTCCGCAGTGTTGATAGATCGGGCGCTACGTTGCCAGTCTCATTACTTAATTTACACACCTCGCATATTCACTATCTTATAACGTTCACTAAAAATCCCAAATTCGGACTATTAATTACTTAATTGCTTTGCTCAAAAGCTCGCACCTCACCATGCATTTCTATGAATACATTTTTAATGCTAGTTTTTTTTTTGTAACCGAAGAGGTTTTCGGTCCGAAAGCGTACGTACATACTAACCGACCACCCTTCGAGAACGGACGGCCTTATTGTCCTCTAGCCTTGAGCAACTTAATGAGCAAAGGAACTCCGTTTTAATTCTAGATGAGCTGACGTTAGTCCTCCCGGGACCGGACAAGGATCTCGGGCGTTGCAGAAACTTACCCTAAACGAGATAAGTACTCCTGAGGGGTTAGGAACATTCCTTTGTGTTATAAACTAAGGCACATGTCATACCATTATTCAAAGCTGAGGAAATTATCATTTAAATTGTTGATCATTTCGTAGGTCCTTTTATCAAGGGCGTAGCCAGTAGTTATCTTTGGGGGGGGGCGCTCAATGCAGATGAAACAAAAAAGCCAAAAAAAAAGGTCAGTAGAGGCAATGGCAACCAAAAGCCCGAAGCGATCGCTGCAAATAAAACAAAAAAGCGAAAAAAAAAAAAAAGGTCACTACAGCCAAGGGCAACCGTAATCCCCCGAGTATTTCGGTTTTTACTTGACCCTTTGGGGGGGTGATCGCTGCAGATTAAACATAAAAGCCAAAAAAAAAGGGCACTGCAGGCAACGGCAACCGCATTCCCCCGAGTATTTTGGTTTTTACTTGACCCTTTAGGGGGGCGATCGCCCCCATCGCCCCCCCCCCCTGGCTACGCCCTTGCCTTTTATTAAATTGACTTTAGAGTCTGCTTACCAAGGCACATAACGACGAAAGCACGATTTATACTATGCAATTAGGTGCTATACAGCGTCGGCAAAGCACATATTCCATGCTGGAAACCCCAACGTGCCAAATATATCTCATTTATGATGAAAGATGGTAAAAAACATTGCCCACTGACAAATAGAATATGCTTCGGGGTGGGGCCTCCTTGAAGTGTATAATGTTATTGGTCTGTGACCCCTCCCCTCTAAGTAATGAATTACTTATATCAGCTTACTGACGGAAGATGTAACTTAACCACCACTGTATGTTAAGAACAACGACTGAAAATAAGCAGTAATTTTACCCTTGCGCACATTGGACATATTTTATTAATAATTATATATTTACAACGAATAACACGTATCACACAACAAAACGCACGTTCTCCTTTTCAAAACCGACGAAGCGATGAAAGATTTTTCCACACGACCCAAAAATTTAACTGTTAGTAACCCCTCTTTGTGAAACTCGAAACATTCCAGAAGTTTTCCGAAAATACTAAGTTCCGTTTTACTTTATAACTTTTTGAAACCCTGTAGACAAGACTTTTCGATCAACAAATTATTTTAAAATGATATGTCTAATTTCATATCTGAAATTGTATTAAATACACGAAATGAGAACAAAAGAATGAGATATCAACAGAAATAAAGTAATTAATAGAAACGGAACAAAAAACTTAACAACAGTTACATATGGAGGGCTCAGAAGCCAATCAGTGTAAGTCATTTACGACAACGATTTATTATGTAAAACTATTCTAGTAACTGTTTTTTATCTAATAAGTTTATTTTTTGTACTACCTTTTGATAAAAATAATCTTCATAATTCTTATAAGAACGATATTTTTCTAAATTACACTTTGAAAAGGCTTTATTTATCTCGTTTCTGTCGTTGACTGACTTACACTGATTGGCTTCTGAGCCCTTTATATATAACAACGATCATTATTAACACGCAAGGTAATTCTAAAAGTTTCTGGACCTAATTCCAGATATTGCTTGTACTGTTATTACCAATTACCTCGATGAGTTTTCCCTCAAACCTCATTTTTCCCATAGTCCTATACAAAAAATCAAGTGGCGTGAGGTCACTACTTCTAAGAGGCCATCTTATAAGTCCATTTTTACCCATCTTTGACATTGATACTGCCATGATATCTTATTGTTTTCATTGCCTACTGACTTCAACAATATGTATCAGCAAAACTGTTTGAGATGTACATATATGAAACCTTGTATTGCTGAGATCAGAAAAACATGAGGGTTTTGATTTTCCAGTGACATACAGGCATAGCTGGGAAATATACTCAAGAAAAAAGTGTCTAAATTACTATCTAGATACTTTTCCCAAAAGTATCTAAAGCTACAGATAAGATACTTTTAATTTATCTTTAAATAAATATTTAGAAAATGATGTATTTATATTTGAACTATATGAACCTATGATATGTACCTATATGAAACAATATACCATGCCTGGTAGTATCAAGAAGAGTGCATCAAAATAAAATATTAGACACTTTAATTTGTTACTGTATACCAGGTATATGTAAACTTTATTATAGTTAATACATTAAACACATCCCACTGCTGTCTGAAAAGATGATATTTCAAACTGATACTGTCAACAGCATTAACGAAGACGTATAAAATATTTTAAAAAATGTATCAAACTTTAACGTAACAGGAAAGATAATAAATAATAATAAATAGTATGTACCACAAGACTAATTGTGTCTCAAGTAATGCTCCAAGGGGTATTTACAAATGTGGCAAATGAAATGAAATGGGGCATATAAGAAGACACGTATTGCACTTGCAATGTTTTTGATTTACCATTTGCAAGTCTCTGTTTGTGTACTGAATGTACTATAACACTTCAACTTCAGTTTGATATTTTTGTTCGTTATGAACAGAAAAAAACGAACGGTTAACATCTTCAAATTCAGAAAAAGTGTCTTCTACATTTATTACTTATTATTTTCCACCCTTTTGTGTTTCCAAGTGCCCACTTTCAACTCCAATAGTATTTCTAAGTATATCAGATGCTTTCTGAGTATCTCAGATAATTTTTAGGTATCTAAGATATTCTTAAAGTCTCTAAAATATTTTTTTAAGATTTGATACTTGCAAAAAGTATCTAAGATTCAGTTATTTTTCTTCAAAAGTTTCTGACAATACAGTACAGGTACTGAAAGTACTTTGAAAAGTATATTTTTTTCTTAAGATACTCCCAGCTGTTCATGTAGATGTTTTCTTTAAAAAAGTCAAGTATAACCTTCAAAATCATATAAAAAGTCAAGCATAAAATCAAGAAATCTTGCTATAAAATTATTATCAATGGTTTTTTGAATGTTCGAATGGGTCTAGAGATTATTAAGTTATGGGGGGGAGGCATTTATGGTGAATCGTCCTGTACGTTTTCTGCAGGCAGTTATCGAACTCTTACAGGGTTTGTCCGGAAAGTACTGTCAGTGAATTTTTTTCCCGAGACTGTACGCGCCAGCCCGCGCTTTACGTGCTGGGATTCTGGTGGGAGGATCTGGCAACAAGATCCAACAAACATCAGATGGCTACCGGTCGTTATAGCGGTCGCATCACTCGTTCTTTGAGAGTCGGTACAGTAACTCGGTGCAAGAAAAAATGCAACGTTCGCTTGAGCAACAGATGGCGATCAAGTTTTGTGTGAAACTGGAGAAGAGTGCTGCTGAAACCATTCCAATGTTGAAGAATACTTTCGGCGTCTATTGTCTTTCGGACAGGCAAATTTTCCGGTGGCACAAGGCCTTCGCAGAAGGTCGGGAAGATGTCAACGACGAGAACCGCGCTGGACGGCCATCAACCTCCAGTTCCGACGACAATGTGAAACGTGTGCGTGACTTGTTGAACACTGACCGTCGTCTAAGTGTCGGTTTAATTTCCGAAACATTAGACATTACGAAAACCATTGTTCACGAAATTGTGTCGGAGTCTTTAGGAATGAGGAAGGTGTGCGCGAAGCTCGTGCCAAAAGTGCTAATGGACGATCAAAAAGCGAGGCGCGTCGAAACCTGCCAAGAACTTTTGGATACCTGCGAAGACAACCCCGCTTTCCTTGATGACGTCATTACCGGGGACGAAAGTTGGGTCTTTGAATACGATCCGGAGACGAAGAGGCAAAGTGCGGAATGGCACACGTCGAACTCCCTCGCCTCAAGAAGGCCAGGATGTCCAGGTCAAAGATCAAGACAATGCTGATTGTCTTTTTTGATTGCTGGGAATTGGTCCATCATGAGTTCGTGCCGCAGGGGACAACCGTAACCGGAAAGTTTTACGTCGAGGTGCTGAAGCGGCTGAAACGCAGGGTGAATCGCGTCCGCCCAGACATCTCAAAATCCTGGAAGCTTCACCACGACAATGCGCCTTCGCACACCTGCTTCCTCGTGGCCGATTTCCTCGTCAAGGCAGGCATCACCGTTGTTCCCCAGCCTCCCTACAGCCCCGATGTGGCCCCCCAGACTTTTTTCTGTTTCCGCGCCCCAAAACCCCAATGAAAGGACAGCATTTTGGGTCCGTGAAAAACATTCAGAAGGCTTGCACCGACGCTTTAAAGGCGATTCCGGAAAACGACTACCGTGCGGGTTTTGATGCGTGGAAGACCCGCTGGAACCGATGTGTGGACGCAGGAGGAATGTATTTTGAAAGTTTCTAAAGATTTGTACACATAGAACCAATAAAAACCATTTTTCAAAGCTCACTGACATTACTTTCCGGACAAACCCTGTATACTCCCCCACCTCCTTTGGGATACGCATTGATACACAGCCGTCGAATCGAGTTTGAAACGGTCGATTTGAGCTTCAATATATCGGTCATTTATACGAAGGAATTGATAAAACCGTACCCGAAAAGAGTGTGGGAGTATCAGCGTTTGAAGAATGGAAGCTACTCTCTTGGAAAGTATTGAATTATTGAGCCGGATATATGTGGGACAACCCGTTCACACAGGCAAGGATGAAACGGTCTTAATTTTGTAAGGGGCATTCGAACAGGAATAAAAAAGTTTCTAAAAATAATTCAGCGAGCAAAATCAAAAGTATAATATATTTAGAGTTTTCAGCAATAAGTCCAAAGGTGATACGAAAGGGCCATCATCATCAGGATCATCATTATTGAGGTGATGCAACATTGAAGTCGTAATCAATGATGTCAGAAACAAATAGATAGAGATTTTATTCCACAATTGATTGAATTAAAAACTTTTGTCGTCGCCATATTGGGTCCACCGTCATGGATTTTTTTAAATAAAATTTAGGTTTCATAATCAGCTATCTCAAAAACACATATGTACAGTTTTAAGTCCTATTTCGAGCAAATTTAAGATTTTTGTCCCACATATTGGATCCACCATCTTGGATTCTTAAAATCTGATATCAGATTCGTAATCAGCGACCTCAAAAACCCATGTATATAGTTATCAGTCCAAATTCTAGCAAATTTAAAATTATTCTCCCCCACATAGGATTTATCCGCCATATTAGATCCGCCATCTTGAATTTTTAATATATCATTTCAGATTCATAATCAGAGACCTAAAACGCCATGTAAACACCTAGTTTTCAGTCCAAATTCTAGCAAATTTAAAATTATTGTCCCCCATATAGACTTTGTCCGCCATATTAGATCCGCCATCTTAAATTTTTAAAATCTAAAGGTTAATAAAATACGCTATTCCACAATTGGTGGTAGGACGATGTACAGTTTTTTTTTTTTTGAGAAGGTACTTCCCGCCAATAGTCTTTAACGTTTCAGTATTCAGGTGGCACGAAATCCGTTGAAAGTGAATTGAAGCGCACCGCTTTCGATTTCAAATTAGCACCCGTCGAAATTTGAATTCCGGAACACCGGGATGTGACAGAGATTGATAGCCCCGATTACTCTGAGCCGCCTTGATTTCATAATTGTGTTCGACGAAGGCTCAGAATGGCTGCTAAAATTCGGGAATAG
This sequence comes from Aromia moschata, assembly GCA_029963805.1. NCBI lineage: Eukaryota > Metazoa > Arthropoda > Insecta > Coleoptera > Cerambycidae > Aromia > Aromia moschata. The sequence continues at coordinate 275,090 of JAPWTK010000538.1, read as the reverse complement.
AAAATGACTTGTTGACGGAAAGTTTAGAGGAGGCAATTAGTGGAAACAGAGTTTCCACCACCCTGAGATTTATGTCTAAAGTCAATTGAAATAACCATAAAGTTCTCTTTTTGTTTCACTGTATATGTCTGAAAAAAATACGGAACACGGTGCTGTGCAAATCGTGTGCAGATCTATATATGTTTTATTGGAATTATCAACTGGCAATATATATACATCAACCAATATTATTATGACTACTTTAACACTAGTTAGAAACAGACATTAAAAGAAATGTTGGTCGCATTTGAAGTTCACCTATATGTATTTGTCCATAGTTGATATTATGGTCTAAATATAAACAGAATCTTCTATAGTTGACCTTAAACCTATAAAAATTAAATAATAAAATATATATAAAAAAAAACTCCCACCAACCTCTCAACGAAGCCCGAGTTACATAGCGCAATCTCTATAAAAACAATGTGCCAAACTAGTAACGAGATGTTAGGCACGGTAACGAGATGTTACAATGAGCGGTGTAATTCAGGCTGTTTGCCTTTTGTGCTCATTTTTTTTGCGCTTTATCAAACGTCTCATTAACGCATATACATAAGTAGGGTAAATTAGCGCATTGTTTGAATACTTGTGAAATATTGTGTTTTTTTGTACAATTCGGAAAAGTTTGTAAAGTTCGGAAAGTGTGCTACAACGCTTGCTTATGTCGTTGAGAAGCACCGACTGTCTTCATTGCTTATGAGTACGTTACCACAATCAGTAGTCTTTCTGCATTTCTCATTGTTAAACGTGAACGATTTAGGTTGTAGATGGAAAATAATCGTTCCACATCTACTGAAGTTAAAGGTGTAAATTCAAAATAGTTCACATGGACAGAAGACGACACACCATGCACATTATTTTCACGAATTTCACTTTCACTATTTGTATCACTAACAATTATTTGTTGTCACTAACACCAATACATTATTATGTTTTACATCTACAGAGGACACTGCACGTGTTACTACTATTTCTATACTTTTAGCAGTTGTTTGCTAAACCCGTTTATAGAATTTCCATTCTAAATTGAAAATAGGTAGAAAAAAGCAAGGTTGTCAGATATATTTTCTAAAATTGCTAAGCTCACTATACAATTATACTTCATACTTCAGTAAACTGTTAGTTCCTGACGTTCTTAGAAAGCTAGTTTGGAAATATTTTTAAAAAATTCATAGATATAAATTTATTAGTTAACATTAAAATAATGCGTTTAAAATTGCTGGACAAAATAATTATAAATTAAAACAACTTTATGTATAATACTACACTTAAGAAAATTTTGAAGAGCCGGCAACGCTGCTGGCCAACGCTTCTGGTCAACGATCCATTAGACTATTGTGCTTTGCATCTAATACATTCCTTAAATACTTATTCGGTCCACTGTGCCATAAAAGTTTTACGACGTCGTTAAAATGATTTACGACATTAGGAATTCTTACGTGTTTAAGACGCCAGTGACGTGTATTTCAGCTAGGTTTATTAAAACAGACCATTTTTTGAGATTGTCTGGCTAAATGAGCATAATTTACAGCCAATTATATTACAAATATTAAGAGTTTTGTATGCAGGCTAATTTTAATCTCCTATATTGATTTGAATGAAAAAAATTATTTCACAATTTTCGAATTTATAAAAGATATATGCGCGCCCATGGAATCATAAAGTTGCACCGCTTTTTTTGTTCCCGAGGCGTATTTATCATTTTCAATTCAGAATAGAAGGACTATACTAGCTATCAATATCAGGGACAAAATATCTAAAACACCTAAAATTCGTATCAGAACATTAACGACTTTATTACAATTACGCAAAAATATATTGTTTCGTCCACTGTCAGCCATAGAAATTGATTGCGTATGTCTTCTTTGATATTTCTCATGACACGTTGATATGTCTTCAGTAAATATGTTTTACGCAATGTATGGCTACTACACTTCTCCATTCCATCCGCTCGCTTCGAGCTAGCGTAAAATACTACGGAATCGTCGCTTCGATATATGGATAAATTTTATTTAGTCGTTCTAACATAATTTACAAGGCGCTTAAAAAATACGGTTTATACGTTAATTATCATGGAGTTGTATAGTCCGACCCTTCGTTGTAGCACACTTTCCGGACCCTAGTCATTACATAACATTTATAAATAGACTAATTAATATAATAATTCCATCAGTTGGAACAACGCATGTTGCTCCACTTGCCCCTAGGTTAATTACGCTGCGAAAAATACTGGACTTACTATAATTGCGTGACTAACAATATGGAATTTGTACGGTACTGTATTCATTGTTTCATTGGTATGACCTAAAAAATCAAAGGTTAAAAGACAGAACATTTGGAAACTATCTGGCAATTTATTAACTTTTTTGTGTAGAACATAACTCGACAACACGGTAACATAAGATCTTAAATTTTGATGTTTTTCCATACTTACTGCTAAGTGGTTGGTAGGTAAATGGAAGTAATACATTTTTTCATTACCCATAGCTAATTCTCAAACACTTAAGGGGTTAGACCCCTCTAGAAAAACTAGTAATTCAGTAATTCTTTTTTTGCTTAAATGTTGTAAAAACATCCCAAGTATGATATTCAAAAGGAATTATTGATGGAAAAAATGTTTAACAATTATTTTTAACCTAATTTGTGAAACAACTATGTCGCTCCGAAATGTTCGAAAATGCGGCTCTGCTGCGATATTTTCAGTATCATATATAGCCTAGCATTTTGGAGTATCTGATGATATATGGTCCTGTTATAGCAGACTAATGGTAAAAAAATTAACATGCCTGTATTTTGAAAATTTCATGAAGTAAACACGTCTTGAAACTTTAAACGCGTTTTCTTCGAAAACATGTTTTCAAACTGGTGGGCAGGATAATTCGCGCAATGTATAAACATTCCGATCGACTTGGAAATTTTAACTGTAGCTTCTTAGATAAATTATCTAAAGCAGTACGCACGATTTTCGATCGGTTAAAAATTACGGTTTTTATAAACAGATTAATATCGTTTTTTTCGTAAAATTTGAGTTTCTTTCTTCAAACTGTTGGCATTTTGCGAAAAATCAATATTTTACAATAATCTTGTGTACCGCTTTAGAAAAACTCATGTTGATAATGAAAAAAATGTTTTGTTTGTTCTAGTAGCTGTTAAACAATTGAAGACATTATTCCAAAAACCAGACAAGTCCAAAAAAGGTAATTTTCAGAAACTGAAAAAAACAGTAGTGCTTCTTTTTTTAGCCCGTAAGAAAAATTCGTAATTTTTATAGGGTTACGTACCACTAATATCTTCTCATATACATAATGAAAAAAAAAGTATAAACACCACATTCTGAGAAAAAAAAAAAAATTAACTGGACTTTTTGCAGAAGGAGTAATTAGTACTGTTCTAAATTTTAGTTTTTATTGTTGTACTGTCAATGAAATGTTACAAAACGTTATTACGAGTATTAGTTACTACAAAAGTAAGTTCTATATCTAACGTGTTACTACAAAAAATATTCCCAATGTATCAGTCGTTTAGCTCTCTTCTCAGCCATCAGAATTGTCATAATTATCTATCTCAATATTTCCTTCTTCAGACGCGCAAATATCCATCTTAATTGATAAAATTAACGTCAGTAAAAATTGTACGTACTCTCTGGACAGCCGTCTACATACTAAGCTGTTACATGCTTAGTGAATAGGGCTGTACAGTTAGTGAATAGGGCAAAATGTACAACGCGCATATCTAGAAAAAAAAAAACGAGACATCTGGTTTTTTCCGGAAACGGGGCCTGGAAACGGGGGACCTGTCTTATTTTTATAGAATCGCACATATTTCTCCGTGTTGTATCGTCGGGATGTGTCTGGTTCTTGGAGATATAAATTATACCACTAAATAGCAACTGTCTTCAAGTAGATAAGGTGCCGGCAACTTGAAAACTGGATATTTTGGACTTGTCTGGTTTTTGGAATAATGCCTTCAATTGCAGTATTGCCAAACGATGGTCAACAAAAAAAAAGCGTATGTGTTCGATGTGTATTTATGACGCCATTTTGTATTTTTTATAGAACAAAAAAAATCTATATATCTCATTATGTACTTAATAAAGTCCTAAAATGAATTTTTGATCGCTTTATTAGTAGAGCAGAAAAAAAATCCCAAAGAATGCCTTGATTTTTCGCATTCCAGAGAGGTCTAACCCCTTAAGATATTGACTTAGGTAACTTAGCTAACCTAATTTAACCAATTTTAATGCAAAAACTGAGTTTCAATTGATAAAAAAAATAAAGATAGGTATTTAATAATTAATGTTTACTTTCTCTTTAACTTGTCTTCGTTTCTCTTGATCTTGCTGTATCAAATTTTAAACGGAAATTTTGTCACTCAAAACAAAAACAGTATCGCAAAGCTGTCCATCCCAAGGCAAAATTAATAAAGCGTTAAAACAACAAGCGTTCTACCATTAACAGTTTTAACTTACAAAGGGAAGTATATTTGTAGGCCTTATTTTGCCTCTCACTCCCCGTCGGTGTATTTATTCGAATTTTACGAGCCCCGTCCTACTCATTCGATTCTCTATCTCTTTATTTCCGGTGTATTTTAGGCACGCCATCTCGTCACAAGCGTTAATCCACCCCCTCGTATAAAGACGGAGGTTTTACAGTTGAGGTTTCTATTAAAAGCCCGCTTTTATTATCAGGAAGGCTGATACTGCGAAACGAACAGGGGTGGCCTCAGCCCATGGAATAGGTACCGTATAGTTATCAAAAATATTTCAAAATCAAAATTGTTGCCCTTGAAATTATTGGTCCTTAGAAGCAATTTGTGTCATTTAAGGAGGACTTCTACCTTGAGATCTACCTTTAGTCATTTTTGTATTATTTTTTTCGTGGGGGAAGTAATTAACATTAACAAATGCGGTTTTTTGCGAATTATAATTCAATAATTTTTACATGAAAAAAACATTTTTTTTAAATCAGAAAAATCCAAAATGGCAACCGCCAGAACATCGCAAATTGAAGGAAGCGAAAATTTCCGTCTAAACGGCTGACATTGTAGCACCCTCTGTGTTGATTTAAAACAGAAATACAAAATATTTTCTCAATGAGTTGTGTTTTGGTCAGGGAACAACGAGATATTTTTTCGATTACTGCAAAATTACAAAAATGGCGATAAATTAAAAAAAAATTGTGTTTTTTTTTTGCAATTTGTATTCACGAAAGAATTAATTAAATGTTTTTAAATGTTTTTATCGAAAAACCGACTCGTCTGACCCTGGAGAAATGTTTTTTACGCATTCGTGCAAAATTTCAAGTCGATAGCTTAATTACAGTGGCCGCTAGAATGACAGCCATTTTTAAAAACGTGATTCTGAGAAAAACGTGTTTAAAGTTTAAAATGTGAATTATTCAAAGGGGCTTATATTTACCGTCAGTCTGCAATGCCTGGTCCGTAAAGACATCCCTCTCCTGACGCACAAAAATGAAAAAAAAATCGATTTTTTCAAATGTATCAAGGTAGAAGTCCCCCTTAAATTTGAAGAATGATTACACAGCCCCACAAAAAAAAATTGGAACTGCTATCGAGACAACTGTATCCCTATGTAATTTTTGACGCTGAATCCGAATCCGAAGTAAAAAAAATCGTACACCCCCAAAATCAACCCCTAACGCTAAAAAACATTCCCTGGGTAAAACAGGGTAAAAATGACTTAACGCTTCGCGAACAGTCTTAAGTCTCAATAATTCCAATTAAATATAAACATTTAAGTATATAACGCATAAATACAGAGTTAACACTACTTTCTGTGGAAAATCACCCCCAGGAGTGGGTGAAAACTACCCCTCATACAACAGGAAACTTAAAAAAAATGCAGTGATTGCAAAAAAAGCTTACGATGCCCAGTTTTTTTTTTGGAAAAAAGTGAGTAACTGCATCAGTTCCGATGCAATGATCAAAATCTGCCCCCACAGAGTGGCGGAAACCAACCCTTCTCACCCACCCGTTTGATCTTTTTAAACAATTATCATCTCACTTGCAACTTAAGTATATTAGACGCAGCATTTCACAAGCTGTAATCCCGTCAGAAAAAAAATCAATACGTAGTACAAAAATTATCATGACCTTCAAAAACTGCGTGTCTAAATACGTTCGTTTCTGACAGTATTCTTAAATTAGGAAACAATCAAGAAAAAGGAAAGGAAGTAAGACCTAAGTGAAGGGTAGAATAAGACAGATATAAATGCCACTCCTAGCAGGTACGTCCCACTCAGCAGGCGGATCAGTGATGGCGTAGTGGGCCGATTCTCATTTGTTGGCGACTTTACACCCTCCCTATTTCAATGAAAACCAAGCCCCCGCACTGCGTCTCACCTAATGAACCTCCTATTACAATTTCAGATAGAATCGAAAAACAAATGATCTGCCCTAGTACCATAAAACATTGATTGGAAAGAAAGATAAATCCAAATCGTTATTGGGCAATGGCAACAAACGTGGGTCCTGAGGGTCGCGCCCACAGCTGCTTTTGTTGAAATAGGCTGACTTTTTGCCGGGCTAAACGTTGTATTTCGCTAAAGGCTTTTGATAATAACTTAATTATGGAATAAAACACTGGCGTATATAAAAACACGCGATAAAAATGGATCTTGTTAGGTAATTTTAGCGTAAAAAGGTTTTTCTCATGAATAGCAAAGCGTAAGTATGTATACCTGTGGATAAAAACACAAATATTTTTTTTATGTACCGGGTATTCTCGCGAGACTCTGTCCCTACATTTTAGCCCTGATTGTTGAAGACTGAAGATAGAAAAATATCTGCAAGATACAAATTTTAGTAACGTTTCTGTGGATTAAAAATAATTCAGGATAGAAAACAGTTGGAAATCGTATTAAAATATTGTTATGAATTCTGCCTCGAATAACTCACTTTGCTACTTGAAACACTTTTATTAACACTTTGCAACTCTTCGATTACAACTCTATAACATTTCAATCACAACTGACTCTAACTAAGCAACAACATGACTGTTTATGATTTTTACCTCTCCTAGGATGTTCATCTGTCATTCATACAGTTGTGCACTACCTTTTTAAAACTAATATGAAATCTAAATAGAGTTCATTCATAAACTATAAAACTTAATAACTGTCATTAGTTGCCACTGATGCCACTTCACAATTATCACATACATCATCATCAAGTTGATTAAGAAAAGGTGTTAAAATTTCCCTCTATAGCTGTGATTATTTTTCCTGTATACCTGTGATTATATTTCTCTCTATTCCCATTAAAACAATTGGTCCAAAAATGATTGTTCTACTAATAATACATCAAACACCGATATAAGTCTATTTAGCTTATGCACGACTTAGTAAAGAACTGTATAGCACGATAGATGAACATTCTAGAACAAGTGAGGAAAGTGTTACTTTCCCCCACGAAACTGCCGTTGGTGAGGGGGTTAAGAACAAACATGTGCCTTGAGACTGATCGATGGGAGTGGAGAAAGGTTGTCAGTTCATTTTATAAAAAATTCGCTGATCGGTTAGAGAATGATAATGGACTTTTCATACTTTTTATGCAATAACAACTCTCAACTTGCGCGAATATTAATAAAATAACCCACGGTTCCTATTGGCGGACGCCCGTACGCAGAAAACAAATCCCAGTTCTCATTGGCGGAATCTCGTTCTGCGACATCATACTATAATTTTTTCAGATAGCTCAAGAACGGTTCGATGGATTTTCAGTTTTTAAGCGGATTAGTGCCAATATTGCATAAGTCCTAGCGTTCTAACCACTTTTCAAATTTGTATCCTCAGGTTAAAAATGTTTTGGGTGTGACTCAGCGCTTTCCTTCAAATCCTGTGTAAAAACTTAAAAAGTCCCTACAGCTGAACATGCTACCTGCTGTGCCATCTGTAGATAAGCGATGGACCACGTTTTTGAACCTGTTACCTCAGAGTGATGTTACAGTTGTATAAAAAAAAAACCGTCTCAAGTCGAATATGGCGTACAAAACATGTACGCAGAAAGAAACATCTACACCTTTTTTTATTTTTATTGAAAGAGAAAGTCCTTACATCTGATTGGATTTAGTCTCTTTTATCTCTATTGGATATACCCTTTAAATATAATTTTTACAGTGGCGGCTCGTGGGTGTTTTATATGGGTGGGCACAAGGTGTGTCAGTAGGATTACTTATTAGCTACCAATGGCGCCGCAGGCGAACATTTTTAAAATTTTCAGTCATGCGTCTTACTGACACTTCAGAATTTCAATGAAAAATGCTTTTATACAAGAATATAGACTTTCACAAGAATAATTTTTGGGATATGGTAGCTTTTTTAAATAATTATTAGGCGCGAATATTGAGGGCTTAAATATATTAAAATAATGGGTGGCAACATGTGAAAAAAATTTGATATAATTATCTTACCGTTATTTGTAGAGAAAATCAGCGCGCCTGTCCTTATTGTTCACAAAAATGTTAATCGCCTTTTCATTAAAGTCCCGGATTTGCTTCACAAAATTTAATGCAATTAATTATGTGGTTTAAAATATGTCTGTTTTTATCCACATTTTCATTGTAACGTCTTATATTTTCACGATAAGCACTATCAAGCTGTTGCCTTATGTCTACCTTTCCCAACACACTAAAATCTAAGATGTTATGGAAATGTTTTTCATTGTAGCTAGCATGTTTCTTAGCTCGTTCATTTAAATGTTTTAAATCACTCACCCCTTCTTGAGTTCATGCACTTCGGTTGCCACCTATCCTAAACAAATAAAACAAAACAGTTTGTTTGTTTTAGGACACATAACTACTTAAATCTGTCGTAGACACTACTATTAAAATTTCGTGAATAATTTCGCGATTTTACTACGTCTGTTTTGGAAATAATCAAATCGGGTATCGGCCTTCCTAACCGTTTAATTTCCGTTCGGATCTCGTATGTAATATATTTATTAGTCAATAAAAAGTCCACCGAATTCATTTTGAAACGCTTCACAATCAAAAACAGTAAAAACACACTTATCAGCGAAGAAAATAAACAATCACTAAAAAAGGTCACTCAACAAGTGTGACCCGTTCAGCTGATTTTCGAACGATTTAACGACGTCTGTGTGCTGCAATTGTCTCCAAACATACCAGTCACCGAAAAAGCCCGATTAAAAACGAGGGCTGGGATACTGTGTGCCCTCGGCCACGCGCGCGAAACGCTACTACGGTGGCTCGATGCGAATTCAGACTACGGTGGCTCGGTGCTCGATCGATAGTCTGTCATATATACATATGTGATAAAAATTATTATTTGTGGTATAAAAGGAATAATAATTAGAATATGAATAGTTTGTCGTATACAATTAATTGATATTATTGTAACAGTAATGTATAGTAAATTAACACAAAAGAAATATTTTCTATTGAAATTTGGGCTGGGCATGTGCCCCTGTACCCTTTATCACCAGCCGCCACTGAATTTTTATATCTAAATCTCTTCAGTTAAAACATTTTTTGGGGGTGACTCAGCACTTTTTTGCCAGAGAATATTGGTTTTCTTATTTTAGCTCAAGTCATCTGGTAAAATGCGGTATTATCGCAGAGACGTCTCCTTTCCGAAATTACAACGCCAAAGTGCGAGCCGTGACAAGTATCCTCGATTCGGCCCTGATGTTCAGGTCACGGGTCGATTCCGCATCCCAATGATACTGTATAATTGTTTTCCTTCCTAAAATAATTCTTTGATCCCATTGTTCCAAGACATCTATCGTCTGCTTACTAAAATAATCATCAAACATTTTGCGTTAGTTTCAACTCGTTCATCCAAACCACCGCGTCACATGTTGGAACCGATAGAATCCCCCTGTTTGTTTTCTATTTTTATAGCCCGAGAGGCCGAGGCGTTTATTCTACGGCAGCGATTATTGTTTACCATCTCTAAAGTTTGCTATAGCTTTATTAGATTGCGACGCCTCAGGGTTAAAGGGTTAGATCCTTCGCAAACAAAACCATCGAGGCTGTTACAAATTGTGATATAAATAGAAGTACTAACTAGAGGAAATGGTCATAGCGTAAACAGAGAAAAATAGTAAACCATTATCTCGATTATAGTTAGTAATAAAAATGCTGTTTAGTGGGATAATTGAAGGTATTAAAGTTTTTTTGGATTAAAATTAACTTTGGATGCTTGTATATGGAGACCTTTTATGCAAAAACAGAGTAACATACAGTATGTTACTCGAATCATTTGGACTTGGAGAGGCATGAGAAAAAACAGGAATGATTGGCCCACAAATGATTGTAAATGAATGTAAAAAGCTAAATAAGAGCCAGGTTGAATGGACGAACCTTGGTTTGGAGTGGAATCTTGGTTTGGAGTAGTGAATTCCACCTTTTTAACAATAATGTAAGTCTCATATGTAATACACTAAATCTTCAGTTCAATATTTGTCTAGTTTACTAAAACTGTGTTTATTTTATAAAGAAATCAATGTAAAATTTGATTTATTAATAAATAAAGGGCTAATGCTTTGCGAAATAGAAATATCTGAGTATGTATTACTACACATTTACTGAAGTATTTAAAAAATATATATTAAATGGTTTATTTGATGTGCAAAAATATTATAAAGTACAAAATATAAAAAATCGACCAGTTAAACAATACAAAAAAAAAAACAAAAAACCGTACATTTCAATGAGACAGATTTTTTTAAATTTTTGTATTCGAGTATAACTACAATTCAGTATTGTCTCCTTCAAAATAACTTCCTTGGGAAGCCACACAGCGCTGGTGACGGTTCTTCCATTCCTCATAGCACTGATGGAACTGATATACTGGAATAGCCTTCAGCTGGTCGGTTACAGCCGTTTGAATGTTTTCTATGGTCCCAAAATAACATCCCTTGAAGTCGGGAAAAGAAAAAAGTCACAAGGACACAAGTCAGGCGAATAAGGAGGCTGATGAGCCAGAGGAATGTTTTTACTGGTCTCAAGATTATTGTAACATTCATAAGACTGAAAATTATGAAAATCACATAAGATGTGAGAGAACAACCATAATTTCCACACGAACACATTGTCGTAATACATTTAACAATAAAAAAAACTGGACATTTTCCACGAAACACCCGAACTACGAAACTTTTAATCTTCTCCTGAAGATGCCAACTTAGTTGGCGAAACGCGCGTCGAGAAAAGTGTAGTAGTTCGGTGTTTCGTGGTAAACGTCCAGTTTTTGTTTCTACGCCGAAGGTTCCAGTACCCACTCCAGGACATTTAACAATGTTTTTTGTAGAAAATTTTGTTTAAAAATAGTCTACTCAACTTTACATAGAAAATACATTTGATAATTATTTTTTTTCAAAATTATTTTGAGTATCATTGAGAGGTAACTTCCTTGCGGTTTTATATTCTTGATTCTTTACATATTACTCCTATCGAAATCAAATTATGATTACCTACTTTCTGCAAGAATCATCTTGGTTTATTAATCTACATATCGGTGATCGCAGATATCTCTGTAATGGCAAGAGATATCGAAAAATAGAAGAAAGAGTTTTTTTGTAGAAAAAGGTGCAAGCTACAAACTTTGTTTTGTAATAATATTTTATAATATTTTCTTCTCTATCTTCATTTTTCGAAAAGTTAAAACAAAAATGCGAAAAATCATCAAGTCCCGCCACTTGCAAAAGAATTATTCATTGAATAGTACGTATTTTCAACTACCTAAATCCAAATGTTTGTTTATGTTTAATTGTTTGCAAGGTTTTGGATAAATATTCTCTTTACTAATCGGACACCCTGTGTGGCTATTTTGCCTGAAAGTTTTTCTGCAACCATCAGCAACAAAACGCTATCGCTGAGCCAATTTAAGTACCAAGGGGAAGAGGAAATTATTTTTTTAGTTTTTTTCGTACGTATTCAACAGGTTCACTTTTTCGTCGTTTTTTACTTTTTTGTGTTTTATTAATTATTATGCACCAGTTAAAACTCATATTTTATTCTGTTGGTAGGGTTGCTCCGCTTGTTACGCTATATTCCCCACTTACAAAATATAATCCTTCGAATAATTTAGAAGTTTTCCGTTCCTCAGATATTTCGAGGCACCCTTGACCCATATACCCGCAAGCAGCGTCACTGGAAATTCGAAATTAGAGGCTCTTGTCGCCCACGGAATACTTTGAGCTTGCGTAACAATAAGTCGTAATGATAAAATCTAATTCTTCTTCGATCTCGTTCAGCCTGACTCGTGGATAATGAAATTTTCCGGTTAATGGATGTCCGCCTAATCTCGTATTTTTCCCTTCTTTTAGCGTCGCCGTCTTTAGTTCATTCCTCTTTGGTAAATTCCTGGGATTTGTATCTACGCATTAGACTGACGACTTCCATTTGTTCCGTGCCTTTTTGCGGAATAAAGGGGTATTCGTGGTCCACTTAACAACATCACGTCCACGCATAATCCTCGGGACAATAACAAGTCGAGGGGACTGAAATATGTGCCTTTTAACTTAACCGATGTCCACTTTGAATATCCAAATACAAGGCGCTCCAAATTGATAGATATGTAAAACAAAGTGAGACGATTAAGACAACATGAATAAAGTGTTTTTGTAATAAATTCTTCTTAAGGAACCCACATTACCCAATCAAACGGGTGAGTAGGAAAAAAATTGACGTTTTTGGGAGCAACAGTGGTGGTTCAATTACAGAGGCCGACAAAATTCGGCCGAAATATTTTATCAGAAACCAGAAAACGATTTTCCGAAGGTTTGTTGGAACCTAAAAGTGAAAAAATCACGGTCTTTCAGCATGTTTGAGGTTGTGTTACATGACTAGGTAATTATTTTTTACAAAATCACTTACAGATTCTGACAGAACTACTCTTGCCCTTCAAAACCCATTTTGATTTATCCTGATATCTTGTTTCTTCTTCGATATATCGCATTTTGAAATAGTTATGAATAAACAAATTGTAAAAAAACATTGTTTTTATGAGAAAATCATTCTTTCTGAATCTTTATGAAAATTTAGAAACAGGGGTTTTGGAGGTCGATCATTACGAAATCGGGTCATATTTGCCAAATTCTAAATGGCGGACCCAAAATGGCGGACTACAAGATTGAAAATATGTTCATTGAAATTTTGTGTTTTACATCAAAAAATTTGTAATCAAGGGTTATTGAGGGCGCTGTTTGCGAACTTGATGTTATTTTATTATCCAATATGGTGGATGTAAAATAACGGGTATTAAAAATATCCATTTTTCATTGAAATTTTTTTGACGTCCAAAATAGCACCAAATAGCCTTGTGTTTGTCACAAGGTTTTGTGTATCAATCCACATCCGAAATATATTACCCAAACCCACAAACCTCAAACCCACAAAACATCAAACCCACAATCCTCAAACCAAATTCGTAGTCAGCGACTTCCAAAACCCCTATATCTAAATTTTCAGGAAGATTGAACGAAAAATAGAGCAAAAGTGATTTTTACCCTTGCAGAAAAACGCATTTTTTGCAATTTATTTATAACAATTTATAAATGCGATTTCTCGAAGAAGAACAAAAATTACAGGATAAATAAAAATGGGTTATGGGTTTTGAAGGGCAAGAGTAGCTCTTTCAGAAGCAGTAAATGATTTTGTAAAAAATAATTACCCAGTGATGTGACATAACCTCAAATATACCGAAAAACCGTGATTTTTGCACTTATAGGTTATGGTTAAGTGTTCCCAGTTGTGAATTACGCGCGGCGATCGGTTTGTTAACCGTCAAAGATGAAAGTGCAGTGAATAATCATCGTGAATTATAGTTATTTATTATACAAGGAAAAAAAGTATTAGATTTTAAAAACTATTAGATTTTCTAATACTTTGAAAAGCATTAGATTTTATTAAAAAACCGAGAGCTAAAATCTATTATTTTTTCCCGTGTATAATACACTATTTTTTCTCTGACGGGAAAAACGACGATTTAATATTGAAAAAACATATTATTACAATATATTAAAATCAGAAAATTATTGATGTGAAATTTGAAGTTTTAAACTGGTAGGCTGTTGTACTTATAGCAACAATTAGACCTGCGTTGCTAAGGAAACCTTTAAAGTAATCAAATATATGTCAATTTAATTCTGTGATTTGATTTAAAAATTGCGAACTTAGCGGTTGTTTAGTAGTTATTTTGAATAATATAAAGTTAAAAAATATCTGATTCCGAGTTTGATATAAAGGAAATGTAACTTTTGTATAATAAAATAATCTAAAATTAAATATCTAACCTTTACTTATGTGTATAAATAGACATCCAAAAAAAACGTCATCAAAGTTGGCCGATAAAAAAAGACGTTTTTCTATTCTTAATCGAATTTATAACCTTATTTACTTGTCAAAACTGTCAAATCATGTGACAGCCATTGTTTATTTTATAAATTGTGACAGTTACTTGTCAAAAAGTTTGGCATAACTGAAAAGCTTAGACATGACCGCTATTTCCATCTCTCTCGTTCATAGCCAGAGTTGATGACGTTTTTTTTTTTGGATGTATATATCCGGGAAAAAAGTACTCACTGTTTTCCCGGGGGAAAAAAGTTATTTCATAAAGTGATATTTTGTTACCTGTCGACAGGAATAAAATGTCAAACGTTTTTCCCGTCACAGAAAAAACTAATTTTTATGGTGACAAGTGTATGAGTATCCATATGGCACGTCGTTGACGTGTGGAATTTAAAAATGGATGCGAGGATGAACACCATAATCAGCGAACCTGCTGATTAGTTGCAGCTATCGGAGATGACACTCTGACAGTCGTCCATGAAATTGTTGCAAATGACAGGAGGCTTACCATTGATGAAGTTGTTGCTTGCTTATCGTCTAACATCGAAGTATGTCGCAGTCATCCAATTGCTGAAAGAAAAGCTAAACTTGCGAAAAGTGTCTGGAAGATGGGTGCCGCGCTTGCTTAGTGAAAATCACAAACAACAACGATTAACAGATGCCAGAAATTTTGGGGAAATGGTTAAACGTGAGGGTGAAGACCTTTACTCGAGTAAAGTAACGGATAATGAGACATGGGTCTATCATTCAACTCCAGAAACAAAACGCCAGAGTATGCTGTGGAAAGCTCCAAGTGAAAAGAGCGGAAAAAAACACGCTGTGCTGGAAAAGTGATGGCAACCATATTCTAGGATTCTTCCGGTCTTTTATTAGCTGATTGTCTGAAAAAATGAGAAACAATTATTGCAAAGAGGTACTGTCAAATTCTGACTGAGTTTCGAGCCGCTAGCAAACGAAAACGTCTTGGCCTTTTGTCAAAAAAGTTCTCTTGTTTCATGACAGCGTCCGTACCCATTCCGCAAAAGACGCAAGATTTACTCGCCAAATTCAAGTGGGAAGTTTTTGATCATCCGCCATATTCACCTGATCTTGCACCAAGTGATTTCTATTTGTTTACTCAACTGAAAGCCCACCTGGGTGGTGAGCGATTTGAGACAGACGAGGAAGTGAAAACGTTGGTCAACAACTGGCTGGTATTCTCGGTATGAAAAATGCACTTTGAAAAAAATGGCGACTACTCGAAAAAATAGTATATGTTTTAGGGTGGTCCTTATTTTGGAAAAGTCCCGATTTTATTAAGTGCTCCCACTAAATCGGAAGTAAAGGCATAGTAGAAAATAATTGTATTGTAACCCGTGCCCCACGCAGGTTGAATTTTAAATGGGATTTAACATGGGTTTTCCGGTTTTTTAGGTTAAACCAAGCGTTGAGCACTTGGTTTCCATCAGTTCAAGGTGAAACTTGGTATCCCCAGGTTTTTCGATATCGCTGAATCCAAATATCATGTCAAAAACCGGTTTTGACTAATGACAGCTGTCAAAAAAGCGGTCAATATAAATTCATTTTTTGATTATTTAAAATTTTAAGGATTTTTTTATATTTTAACCCAAATCAAGTAAAGTTTGGTCATACAAAAATTGGTAACGGGTTTTTCGCTAAATGACAACTGTCAATTAAGCTGTCAATGAAATTTTTGATCGAATTTTTAGTTTTTTTTTATTTCTCAATTCGGAAAATAGTCTTAATTAAGTGTTTCAATACAGCTAAATATAAAATTATGTTATTACTGTAAAATTATGATTAGTTATAAAATGACACTTATATACCGTTTTTGATTTATTATGTTTATCACATTTACAGTTTTATTGACAACTGTCACTTATATCAAAACCGACATTTATTTCTAAACATTTAATTAAGATTATTATCCTAATTGAGAAATTGAAAAAAAACTAAAAATTCGATTGAAAAATTGCTGACAGCTTAATTGACAGTTGTTATTTAGCGAAAAAGACGTTAATATTTTTTTAAGACGAAACTTTACTTGATTTATGTTAAAATATAAAAAAAAACTTACAATTTTAAATAATCAAAAACTGAATTAATATTGACCGTTTTTTTGACAGTTGTCATTAGTCAAAACCGGTTTTTGATATTGATATTTGGATTCAGCGATATCGAAAACCTAGGGATACCAAGTTTCACCTTGAACCGATGGAAATCAAGTGCTCAATGCTTAGTTTAACCTAAAAAACCGGAAACCCATTTATTTGATTGATGAATGTTAAATCCCATTTAAAATTCAACCTGCGTGGGGCACGGGTTATTATTTTTTTTTTCGACTTTTTATTGTTTCATAATTATTTTCTAGGCCTCTACTTCCGATTTAGTGGGAGCACTCAAAAAAATCGGGACTTTTTCAAAATAAGGACCATCCTAATATGTATATTTATAATCTTTTTTTCAAGTTCTTAAATATATATTTTTTATATTTTTTATAAATAGGGCGACTTATTTCTGGACTGACCCTCGTAAATCAAGCTTATCACTTATCACCTAAAGCAATGGGTATGGTAGTGGTTTAACAATTATACATTTATCTCGAAAACCCTAGATTCAAATGAAATAAAAAGAATCCAGTGTGCACAGAATCCGAAAATAGCATCCAAAGCCAGCAGGATAATAACGTTTCGGAAATCATTGCCAAGTTTAGTGCCAGAAATACTAACTGCCACCGCGACAGTATCCATACCAAAGATGAACTTGATATGATTTTTTTTCGTTCTTGATTTATTAATGAAAATTTATATTCCCTTGTAAAATTTTAGGACTCTGTACCTACTCAACAGAGGTGCAAAACCAGATAATTCATCCCTCATGTAATTCTGATCATCGAATGTTCACTAACACCTAACAAGTATCAATAAAACGCACTAGTTAAACAAACCTTATTTTCAAATTGTCAGCTGTCAACTCTTATCTGTTTCTTTCATTACCTCATATTTCGCAGGTCTGTGTAATCAACGGGGTTCCTCAGTTTATGTGGAGGGTGCTACGTAATTGTTTGCACCCACACAGCATACGTGTAACAAGGATGCTACAGGAATAAATTCTCGAATACTCGCTGTTGTTACCTGGCGTTTATAATCAAACCAAAACAGAAGAAAAACATACCTACACATAATTGAGCAGAGGCGGTTTCGTCGGAAATTACAACGTTGTGCGAATTTGCCAAAATAAACACTTAAAGGACCAGAGGGGTTGGCATTTTCCCTTTTAACGTATCATACGAGGTGTGTAAATGTAATGAGACTGGAATTGAATTACAATTCAGTATTGTCTCCTTCAAAATAACTTCATTGGAAAGCTACACAGCGCTGAAGACTGTTATTCCTTTCCTCACAGCAGTGCTGGAACTCATATACTGGAATAGCCTTCAGCTGGTCGGTTACAGCCGTTTTAATGTTTTTCCATAGTCCCAAAATGACGTCCCTTGAGGTGATTTTTCAATCTCGCGAAGAGAAAAAGTCACAAGGACTCAAGTCAGGCAAATAAGGAGGCTGATGAGCCACAGTAATGTTTTGCTGGCCAAAAACTCGTTTACTGAAATGGCTGTGTGACAATGGCGCATTGTCGTGATGCAACATCCAGTTGTTCTTGATGTTTGGTCTCACACGCATGGCCTTTTTTCGTTTTTCAAGAACCTCTATGTAAAGTGTTGATTTACTGTTTTACCTGGAGGCACAAACGCTTTGTGAAGAAGTGGCTGGCTATTAAAAAAGCAAATCAGCATGCATTTGATCTTCGACTTGCTTTTTTGGGTCTTGGAAAGCTTGAAATGTGCCATTTCATGCTTTGGCGCTTGGTTTCCGGGTCGTACTCAAACATCCAAGTCTCATCACCAGTAATGACACGTTCCATAAAATGGACATAAAATGAGGACTGTCCTGATGTCCTTTTGTTCCTGCGAAAGGTTTTTGGAACCATTTTTGCGCAGATTTTTTCTCATCCCCAATTCGTTAGTCAAAATCTGATGAACAGTGGTGTGATTCAACTTTAACCCTTCCTCGATCAATCTCGTCGTCAACAGACGATCTGAACGCACAAGATTATTATATCGACATTTTCATCGCTTCTTGAAGACGAAGGCCTTCCGCTGCGTGGTTCAATCAACTTCGATCATCTTCAGTCAACACTCTTCCTTCTGAGAACGCCTTAAACCACCGAAAAACTTGGGCTCTTGAAAAAACACTGTCTCCATAGGCATCTTGAAGTTTTGCAAAAGTATCCGTTGAGCTGTGTCTAAGTTTGAAGCAAAACCTGATAGCACACCGTTGCCCAAAATTAATGTCCCTCATTTTTAAAACGCACTAGAAAAAAAAACGGCTTACGAAAACTGTCACAAAGAACAAACAACTGACTCTAACAACTTCAAACTTATACTGAAGGTTGTGTTAACCTATCGCCCTTCCAAGTCCCGTCTCCGCAGTAATTTACATACCTCGTAAATTCAGCATCCCGCGGTACATGGGAAAAGGCACATGCCACGAAGGGTCCTACGTCCCCTCTCTGTATTAGCTCCCCCGTAACAAATTATTACATTAACAGGTAGGTAATTACTTAACCTCGGCTATAACACCTATATATTATCCGAACAGGAAAACGTTGTAGATCGATAAGAATTTAATGGCGTTCTCTAGTAGGCTGGGCTCCTGGCAAACAACCTGTAATGAGTCGTAAAATTTCTAGTTTACTCGGCACATATTTGAGGAGACGAGCTGATGACTTCCGAACAGATGACGTCGCCCAAAAAAATCGTTCGAAATTGAATACAGCTTAAATTAAATTAGCGATGATACGATAAATTAGCTTTAGGAAAAAATAATACCCAGTAAATATGGATATTACGCATACATAATAGGTATTGGGAATTTACTACTCGTATTAGGATTTATAGGCTGTTCAGAAAGTAATTAGAAATTTAATAGTTCACATCTGATGAGCATCAATTACAAAGCTGTAATTGCCTGAAAATGGAACGAAACTTTGACATGAAATATTTATTTGCATATTATATTTAATAAATATTTTTTTCTAATTTTGTTCTTCCATAATATTTTTATATATTTTCTGGTAAGCATTGTATAGTGTAAATATTTTTTTCTTACAGAATAATTGGTTACTATCTACAACTCAACAAAAAAATACTATCAGCCATTTAAAGAAACCCTAATCGTTATCTGAGGACTAGATATGTATACTTCACAAAAAATAAAAAACGATGCACGTCATCAAACACGTGTTTAAGTTTTAGAGCGCACTGGTGCCAGATTGTCATAAAATTAGTCAGTATGTAGAAATAATTTTGACTAGCATATGGATGAATTTTTTCGTATTTATTTATTGTTGCATAACTTATTTTTTCAACAT
Organism: Aromia moschata; assembly: GCA_029963805.1. Classification (NCBI taxonomy): domain Eukaryota; kingdom Metazoa; phylum Arthropoda; class Insecta; order Coleoptera; family Cerambycidae; genus Aromia; species Aromia moschata. Next base: position 255,289 of record JAPWTK010000538.1, on the reverse strand, counting down.
TAAAAAGATGAATAATTTAAAAAATATATATAATTTAAAAGACAATGTGCAATAATTTCATGCAAATTGGTAGGAAAAGTTAGTAAAGATGTTTTTTATGGGACGAAAAATTGATAGAAAAAGGCAAACGGAAGTTTTGAAATTTTTAAAAAGAATGTAAAAAAATTATAGAGTTTCTCACGGTTACAAATAGTGCAATGTAGTTTTTTTGTATATAAATATAAAATTATTATAAATGTTACGATTACCACTTGTATTCAATGCAACAGGATTTGTAAAAACATTCATTTAGGATTGCTGCTACACGCCAAAACAATATATTGGAGGGTTAAGGGTAGCAATGGACCGTTATTGTCTCCTCCTTTTTCAAAATAGTGTATCAAATATGCTACTAACTCTTGGCAGCAGCTATTTAACTGTTTTCGCAAACGGAAGTCTGACAACTATGATATTTTGATTGTTCTGAAAATAACAGTTTTTCAATGCAATACTATTCAATGATACCAATTATTTGGAATTAATTATTTGAAATTTCAAAGTAGCCCCCCGCCCCGCCCCCAGGGGTGGGGGTAAGGGGTCGAGTTTTGTATCGTTGGATGTTCCCCTTCGAGACGAACCCATTTCATTACCCACTTTTTCTGATTCGATTGCAAATTTTAGCAACCAAAACTTTGCTCCCCCCGACTTGAAATCGCTTTTTATATCCGATTCTAGTCAATTCCATTTATTCAATTTCACACGTAATTTGGTGTGTTATAAGTGCATAAAGGGATTGTGTCGAAAGTAAAGGTTTAGTTTATTATTGATTTTTGTGAAAATCAGCCAATTTTTTTGTCAAAATCGGGAGTTTAAATATGCAATAACCGCACACTATTTCCGTATTTTTTTGCATTTGCGCCAGTAAAAACCTTGCTCCCCCGACTTGAAATCGCTTTTTTATATGAAAACAAACGATTTTAGCAAAAAATCCGATTTAATATTGGCCATTTTCACAAAAGTCGCTAAACTGGACTTTTACCCTATTTACAGGGTGTTCCACTTAAGTGTTCCTAAGTTCCACCTGGATTCATCCATAACTCTGTTATTAGAAATTTAACAAAAAAATGTTTTAGGTGGTAGTTGTCTGGAATAATTGTGCATATGAGGAAAATATTTTCAATTATATAGGGTGCTCCGTTTATTCTGCACGCTACCTAACTTTGTTATTTTAAATGGAACACCCTGTATATTTTTACATTTTTTGATTCCCCGTTTAATTCTAGGTCGACTTTGTTAAGGGTTCCCTATACCTATCTCTTATAGTTTTTGAGATATTCAACTGTCTTTGAAAAAAATTACGATTTCAGCTCTTTGAATGAGGCCCAATAGCATTTAAACCATAAAAGATAGAAACCTGCGGTTTGGACGATTAGATTTAGCACAAATTACCCTATCTTTTTCACTATGGGCAAAATGGTGTTCCAGAGGCGGAAATGGTAAAAATTTTAAAACGTGAATACTATTTTTTTTTCAAATGGCATGACCCATATTAAATAGTGCCATTGGATGCGAAATCAAATGCCCTTTCTACTGATATCGGGTTATCAATACTTATCTCCAACAGTTTTCCAAGAATCGAATATTCTTTTTGCAAAAATCGGATCTTGGAAAACTTTGCAAGAATCGAAGTTTACAAAAATCAGATGTCTACAGCGTCACGTAGGCGTTGCAAAATTACTTTTCCCTCACATTTTGTCAGGCTTGGGACTGGCAGTAATAATACTTACTGGCATGTTTAAAAAGTGGTTTAGCAAACAAAAATAAAACCACTAACAACAACTAATAGAACGCAAATGGAACGAAACTCGATCAAGAAAAACGACATAAACTTAACCTACTGAATGACAACAACTGCTCAAAATGATGTTTAAAAAGTGGTTTATCAAACAAAACTAAACCACTAACAACAACCAAAATAGAACACAACTGAAACGAAATTCAAACAAAGACAGGGAACACAATCAAGAAAAGGCTACATAAACTTGGCCTGTTGATTTACAACGACTGCTCAAAATATTCTCCGTTTTGGTTAATACACATGTGGATTCGTTTTTGAAAAGAATGTCCGGATAGCGTTGTGCATAAACTCTTGATGCCAATAACGGATTTCGGTGGCAAGCACCAAGAACAAAAGCCATATCAGCCATTTCTTCCTGCGTCAGCGACATTGATACACAAATATTATGATACACTTTTTCACAGTAAAATAACAAGTCAAAGCTAATCAACTCTAAAGTGACGTTTAGTTTGGCTTATACGTCAAATAGTGCAATAAGCAACGCAATTGCAACGCCTACGTGACGCTGTAGACATCCGATTTTTGCAAACTTTAGGAAGAATCGAATATTCTTGGAAAACTGTTGGATATAAGTATTTATAACCCGATATCAGTAGAAAGGGCATTTAATTTCGCATCCAACGGCCCTATTTAATATGAGTCATGCCATTTGAAAGAAAAAATAGTATTCACGTTTTAAAATTAAAATGTAGGTTCCGATATTTCCGGCTCTGAATAAAGTATCCATTTTGCCCATAGTGAAAAAGATAGGGTAATTTGTTCTAAATCTAATCGTCCAAACCGCAGGTTTCTATCTTTTATGGTTTAAATGCTATTGGGCCTCATTCAAAGAGCTAAAATCGTCATTTTTCCAAAGACAGTTGAATATCTCAAAAACTATAAGAGATAGGTATAGGGAACCCTTAACAAAGTCGACCTAGAATTAAACGGGAAATCAAAAAATGTAAAAATATACAGGGCGTTCCATTTAAAATAACAAAGTTAGGTGGCGTGCAGCATAAACGGAGCACCCTATATAATTGAAAATATTTTCCTCATATGCACAATTATTCCAGACAACTACCACCCAAAGCACTTTTTTTGTTAAATTTCTAATAACATAGTTATGGATGAATCCGCCTTAGGTGGAACACCCTGTATATTTCGTTTTTCGACTTTTGCACTCCTAGATTAGCATTTTGCCCCACTGTGCGACGTCGCCTTTTTAGACGGTCTATTTTGACGAGACTTTTCCCATTCCAGGACCGGCCTCGCAGATGCGTAAATGATCCAGGGAACGCCCTCCGACCAGGGAGCCCGACTGCCAGCCGAGCAGCAGCCCCGCCGCGCCCCCCATGGCCGGTAGTGCTGCCGGGTCTTCGCGCTAGACTTCAGAGCCCCCTTCCTGGTGTATGTCGATGTTCGCGCCCTGTTAGTCGAGCGCCTCCTTCTTCCTCCTCGGGCCGAGCGATGGGGTGCGAGCTGGGCAAGCTGGTCGGCAGGGGGCGGCCGCCGACGGCGGCGGCAAACTGGACGAGATAGTGCCGCCAGCGCAGGTCGACACCCGTCTTCCGCTCACCGCCAAGCAGAAGTACAACATGCTGGCGTCCTGGAAGGGCATCAGCAGGGCCATGGAGAGCACGGGCGTCTGCATGTTCCTCAAGTAAGTGCAGCAAAAGTATAAAAAAATACAGTAGGTACATTAGGGATGGGCTAGAACAGAGATGGGCGACGCGACGTCAACAATTGTGTTGTCGACGTGTCGACTTTGATGTCGATGTCGACAATTTTTAATACGCCGAGAATGTAAACAACGTCGACAAGGTTGTAAACTTATTGAATATTTTTAAATGATTGTTGTTCCCATTATTTATGAAAAACAATTTCAGTTAAATGGTCGCCGCAGCTGGCTTGGCAGTAGTTCATTCTTTTCACCCAATTTTGCAGTACATTTTCGCTTATTTGTGGCTCTATTACACGAATAACTCGATTGATGTTTTCCTTCAGCACGTCAATTGTTTGTGGATTATTGGAGTAACAACGGTCCTTAACATGTCCCCATAAAAAACAGTCCAACAGTGTTAAATCGCAGCTGCGCGATGGCCAATTAATATCTCCAAAACGGCTGATAACACGGTTACCGAATTTAGTGTGCAAAAGATCGATTGTTTTACGGCTTGTGTGACACGTTGCTCCATCCTGCTGGAACCAAAGCTCGTCCAAGTCCAAATCGTCCACTCGCGGCCACAAAAAATCAGTTAATATGTCTCTGTAACGAATTCCATTTACTGTAACGCTGCTACCATCTTCTTTTGAAATAAGTACGGACCAATGATGCCACCACTCCAAAACCCACACCAAACAGTCACTCTTGCAGGATGCATTGGCTTCTCTATGACTACGTGTGGATTTTCGAAACCCCAAATTCTACAGTTATGTTTATTAACATGTCCTCCTAGGTGAAAATGAGCTTCGTCCGAAAAAATGATTTTTCGATTGAAATCGGCGTCATTCTCAAATGCATTTAAAGCCCACACTGAGAAGCGATGACGAAGTGGATGGTCATTTTCCTTTACCTCTTGAGTAAATTGCAACTTGTAAGCAAAGAATCCGAGATCTTTATGCAATATTCTCCTCAGAGAAGTGCGACTGACATTAGTTGTTGTGCTCTGTGACGAGTTGAGGTTCTTGGGTTTGCACGCACACTTTGGACAACAATTATTCTTCTCAACAGCAATTCTTTCAACTGTGCGCACAATTGTGTGTCTGTGTTATCCATAATCATGCCAGTTTCACGAACTTTCCTTAAGAACTTTCTTACACCAGGCGCTGACGGAGCTTCATTTCGACCAAAAATTGTTCTCAATTTTGTCACTGTTTCTGCAACACAGCCATTCACTTTGGAAATAATTTTTCAATATTTCCCAACGTTGTACAAGCGTAAAACGATCCATTTCTCACAGCGGAGGTTAGACACCACATATACATATATCAAATGTCAAGCGCGTCAGTGTCGGCAATGTAGAAATAACATTCAGTTTAAAATGAAACCAATAGATGGCCCACCCTATACATGTTAACACCTAATAACAAATAATTGAAGCGTGGAAATAACAAAGGGGCTAAGTGCCATTTTTCACAATTTGAGATTTTGCTGTACCCACTGATACTATGTGCTAGCGTGTATGTCCTGAGAAAATATCTAAGTGCTGGCTTTAATATTGTAGTACTAATGAGAAAATAAATTACTAGTAGGCATCCACCGAGATTTCTGATTTCCAAAGAAAAGGAGCAAGTGCCATGTCCCATATCAAAATAAAAACCGCATTATGGTATTTGTGTTGGTACTTCTTTTTAGTAAATAGTGGTCTGTTTGAAAAGATCGCGATTTTGCTCTTTTTATATAAACGCAAAAAAAACAATGAAGGCTATAGTTCCAGATGATTTGCATGATCTGATAATGTCTAATAACAGTAATAACCATGCAGGACGTTTTTCCGTTGTCGACAAGATAAAGTTGAAATTTTTCGATACTCAAGCTTCTGCTGATTCGATTTTGAAAATCGAATTATTAAAAACCGTCAATATCAGAAAAGCGGTTCGTATTAAAGTTGATAAAAACCACTCAGGGGTATTATTTACAAAGGAAAGCTATTCTCCTCTTCCTGGAAAGAAAATATTGTCCTGATAAAGGTGGATTTATATTATTCGGTCAGACACGGTGCGGGAAGTAGCGTTAACGTTCCGACAAAGAAGGGAGATGTTTATATAGAGACATCAAAAAAAAACGTCATCAACTCTGGCTATGAACGAGAGAGATGGAAATAGCGGTCATGTCTAAGCTTTTCGGTTATGTCAAACTTTTGACAAGTGACTGTCACAATTTGTAAAATAAACAATGGCTGTCATATGATGTGACAGTCTTGACAAGTAAATAAGGTTATAAATTCGATTAAGAATAGAAATACGTCTTTTTTTCTCGGCCAACTTTGATGACGTTTTTTTTTGGATGTCTCTATATTATCAGTACTATTTATATCTCTCGGCTTCAGACATATAGATATATTGCAAGAACACAGTGAACTCTCGTTAAGATAAATAGATGCGTATCCTGGCAGACAAAAAATTCTTCTCAAAAATGACGGAAAGTAAGTGTCATTTGTCAATGATTTTACGTATGTGTGTAAGCTAAAACACATACGCCAGCACATCTCCTTCGAACAACTATTCGCATACTAATATAAAATATAAATTAACCAAACGACAACTACGACAACAAATGTACGCCGGTACCAGGTCACGGGTGATCCTGGCCAATGAGAAATACTTGTGTAACGCGGTGAAGGCGGCAAACTTGAACTCAGTAAGTCACAAAACTTTGATATGAAAGGTTTAAAGCAATCACCTTACTAACTTAGCTTGATTCTTTTTTTTATATTAAAATTTAGTTTTCAAGGAAACACAGACAAAAATTGTCTTATCATTTAATGAAAATTGATTACAGGATTTACAGTTTTATTTTATTTCTCAGCAGTTAAATTGTCTAGAAGCATGCGCGTTTTTCTTTTTCGGTTTGATTAGTCGATCCGCCCGTGACCTGGTGCCTGGCTAGACGCTAGTAGTAAATTCGCCTAACTATGACATAAAAATGTATTATTTAATATGTATTTAATATCCACCTATGTACGCATTAGGCTGCCGCTTACTGTATAAGAATGTTTGTCTTTCCGCACCGTGTCTGACCGGATAATATAAATTCACCTTTAAAAGTAAGACTGTATCAGATTTGAAGAAAACAAGAAGATTATGTAGAACTTAATGGAAAACCTCTGGCATGAAATAAAAAAGGCAAGTCAGACAAAGAATTATCTAGGAAATTACATGTTCAACATTGTCAGAAGCTTACAATATCTATCCGTGTCCCTAATTAGTTGCTCGCTTTGCGTAGGATGCTTTACGATGTCATTAAAAATAGTATTATAAAGTAAAATATTTTTATTTCGTAAATGATTTCCTGCTAACCTATACTCATATTGTAGGATTAAAAGGCATCATTAGTTTTTAAATAGCCACGCTAGTATTAACAGTATTCGAGTACGGTGGAATTTTTTGGGGAATTTTTTCAAGATACATTAATTAGTATAAATGTCGAACCAAGAATTTTCATCAAGATCATGCGATATTACTCCTTGCTACTTCTTTTAAAGGCCTCATCTTAAGAGCACAATTTTTCAAATTATAATTCCTCATTACGAGGTGTGGCTATTAAATAACCGAACTGATGCTGCTACCTGCGCACTGCGAGTGTGTCGAGACAAGTTTGAACAGAACTGTGTCTGGTGATACTTTCCCCACTCTGAGCTCGCTGGACAAGCCAGAGGATCGCTCAGTTTGACTGTAGTAGTCGTTTGAATTAGTCTACGCACCAGTGTCGCGTCGAAAAAATGTTAAGTGTTCAGATGGAGCAACTCTCAAGTTTCTTGTTAAACCGGGAAAAACTTTTACAGAAGCTTACGCAATGTTAAAGGAAGTGTAAGGGAATTAATTTTTATCCCTCACACAAGTTTTTGAATGGTTTAAACGATTTAAAGAGGGTGAACGTGAAACGACCGAAGACAATCCGCGCCCCGGACGGCCCTCAACGTCAAAAACGGGCGAAAACATTGAAAAAATTGGTAAATAAGTAATAACAAGAATCGACAAAGAATATGTTCGCAAGATTTTGAATGAATCGTTCAACATGCGCAAAGTTTGCATAAAAATGGTGCCAAAACTCCTCACTCCCGAGCAAAAGGAATCAAGAATGAACATTTGCACTAACATTCTTAACAACACTGACACTGATCCAGGCTTGTTAGACACGGTGACACTGAAGGGGGCAAGATTTAAAAGTCTGGAAGCGGTTAAAGTAAAAGCGACGGAGGTTCTGAACCAGCTGACAGAAGCGATCTTCCAGCACTGCTTTCAACAATGGAAAAATCGTATGGATCGGTGTAGAGATCGCCAAGAGGAATACATTGAAGGCGAAAAAGTTGCTACTGTAATTGGTAACGAATAAAAAGTGTTATGACAGCAGTTCGGTTATTTAATAGCCACACCTCGTAAGTGCATCTCCAAGCTAGGATTGCAGAAAACATTAATGAAATAAATTAGCATCCTCATATTTTACACAATGTTTCCAATTCAATCAGAAAGAGATGCCAAATTTTTTTGGACGAATGACATATTCAGCAAATACATACTTTACATTATTTTTTTCCAACAAAGTTTTATAATGAAAATTTACCTGTTTTCCCAATTTGTAGAAATATTAATAAAGATTTTCTATTGTTTGAACCCTTAAAAAAATTGATTTTGAAAAGTAATTAAGTATAGTCTATGAATTATTTCATAGTGAACAATATGCAATAAAATAACAATAATCGGGCTACATTATCATCACCGCGTCCGTCTTTGTCTTCGTTTTTTCCACCTCAACGACACATGTCGACTGAAACGCAAGGGTCGGATCTTTTTTAAGCTATTTTTACTGGGCTATGTCACAAACAGCAGACCAACTATAATATATCAAGAGCGGCAGTATCTTCTGTATGAAAAGAAGTGAAGTCTTTCAGGGTTGAGACGTGTGTCACGCTGTACATTTCATAAACAGAAAAAGGAATTTTCGTAATACACCTCCCAACACTTAGTCTGATTATATTAACTAAATTCTACCTATACTCGTACTTCGTACTTAATTTTCCTATGAATAAATTAGGATAATATAAAACACGCTACCCTCCCCGTTCGCGTGCCTGTTCCTCATACAAATGACGTCAGTTTCCCTGCTACTTAACAACCTGACAGCTTAGCCTGAGCATTTAAATTAACGTTTCAAAATACTTCCTCCTTTTCACGGCTCTTCCCTGACCGTGGAATAACCTAGATTACAATCTCGGTTATTCCTATTCCAGGAATAGGTTTTCAGAATTATTCAGCAATCAGAGTTTTCCTTCGGCTTCTCACGAATTTTGTTCTTTATGCGTTTTTATGTCACTGAGTGCAAGAGCTATCGGTATATCATATGAGCATGTTTTAAATGGGTTTTACTTCCTAAATGTGAATTAACGAATGAATTTAATGTGTTTAACCCGTTGAGGCCGAAAACCACCCCCGGTACATCGCTCTTTTAGAGTCTATGCATATTTTTAAAGTCTATGACGTGCCCTTTCCGATGGTGTGTGGATAAAATTCCTCCAAACAATTATTAATAATGCAAAAAAGCAGTTTAAAAAAAACGATTTTTTTTGCACATTTTTTTAAATCAAATTTTCAAGGGGTTTCCGGTCTGCAATGGACCTGGAACCTCACTAACCGGTGGAATAAATGTTTGAACTTTAAGTATACGTGGTTGATGTTATTCTTGATAATTTATAGTAAAAATGCATTGTTTTCGAGAAAAAAATTTCTAAAGATCAAATTAGTATCAAAATTTAGACATTTTTTTCTCGAAAACAATGCATTTTTACAATAAATGATCAATAATTAATTCTTAAAATCATTTAAGGAATGCACTGGAATTTTGTCAGAATTTTTTAAGCAATTTTTTAAATTTCGCAAAAATTTACTATTTGCAAAATCAAAAAAAGTTGCTCAAAAAAATTTGAAAAAATCCCAGTGCATTCAGTGAATGATTTTAAGAACTTTTTATTCTTGACAATTTTTTTCATTTTCATTGACAATAAAAAATTCTTGAATTTTTACGCAAAAATTTTGCAGTTCAGGCGCCACGTTGAACGCATAAGTGAAAAAATCGATATTTAAACCACATAGGTATACTTAAAGTCCGTATATATACTTAAAACCTATTAGTCTAGATTACAGGTTCATTACTGACCGGAAACCTCTTGAAAATTTGATTTAAAAAAATATGCACGAAAAAAAACTGCATTTTTCATAATTATCTAATAATTTTTTGGAAGACTTTCATGGACACCATCGAAAAGGGCACGTCTTACACTTTAAAAATATGTCCCTGATAAATTTTTCTATCGCAAATAGTATTAGTTATGAGGCGCTGAAGAGCGATGTACCGGGAGTGGCGTCTTCAGTCGAAACGGGTTAAGGTTAAATGGTTCATTATTGCTATTTAAACGTGAACACACATTTTCTTCTGCTCGCAATATCAAATGCATTTGGCTCTCAATGAACCATTCCCACATCCACCCTCTCCAGCCCATAAAAAAAACCTCTGGATGATCATAAGAAATGAAAAGATCTCCTGAGTTGGTTTCAGCTACCTCAAAACACCATAAATAAAGTGATTCAAATTCATTACACGGAATTATCTTCAGCTTCACTTTAGCATAATACTGATTTGACCTTGAAATGACCTCTGTTTGACAGCGAGCGATTCAACAAAGCCTTAAATCGAATGTAGAGACGCCAAAAACGTGTTTATCTATTTTTCTGGATTTCTTTGTCAGCTTTGTTTCCAATTTGACCTACAAATGACCTTGAACTTGATGTGATACAGGTTAAGGGACTTCCGGTTCGGAATCAGCGACCCTGAAAACCCCAGGAGACGCTGGTCAAATCTGGTGAGCAAGCTTGGATATTTTGCCTTTATATTTCCCGCAAACAAATGAATAATAAAACCACCATGATAAATGAGAGCGAATACAGTTAAAAGGGAACTGCGTGGTAGTTTGGTATTTTATCGAGCAAATGTAAGTTTGAAAGCGAATATTTATAGAAATATAAAAAGTTGCATAATATATGGGTAATTCTTTTACAAACCAAACACCTTTTTGACCGACACATCTCCGATTTGGCTGAAACTTTTTTCATTTTTTTTTCACACATTTTCGATAATACAAGTGATCGAAAATTTGAGAATAGCGAGTTTTTTGATTTGGACTCATTTTTAAAAATTTACATATAACTCCGGTTCTATTTGAGCTACAAACTTCTTTTTTTTTTTCATTTTAAAGCTAAAGGACTGAATTTTGAGAAAAGAATATTTTAAATAAAAATTATTAACAAATTCATATTGTTATTAACAATTTAATTGTTTAAATCGATTATCAACAGCGGCCCCCACCTTGTAGCAAGTTTTTTATATGTTTATCGTATTCTCCATCAAATTTTACATAAAAAACATGTTTTCAAAAAATGGTATCTTTATTATTACTATTGTTAAAACATTAATTTATATAGCGCTACACGTGAAAAAAAAACGGTTTTTCGTTAATAAAAAAAAAAAACTATAGCTCGGATCAATAAAAGTTAAATATAAAAGTTGTAGATAATAAAAAAGATCTACAATTTTGTCTGTTTTTCGTCATAACCTCAAACTTTTCAAGTAAATTGAATAAAAATGTTTAAAATCACCTTTTTTAAATTTATTTGCCACATTTTTTGCCTCATGTTGTTTCTTTTTTAATATAAGTAATTATTGTTTTTCTTAAAAAATAATATTTATTAGCAATCAATGCCATGAAAAAAGCATAAAGTATCAAATGATAGAACATTATTTTATCAGATAAAAAAAATATTGTGGTTTCATTACTTATTTATTGGTAAATATTTACCAATAAATATTATTTGTTAAGAAAAACTAATAATTTTAAACGACATGAGGCAAAAACTGTGGCAAATAAATTTAAAAAAGGTGATTTTAAACATTTTTTTTAATTTATTTGAAAAGTTTGAGGTTATGACGAAAAACAGTTAAGACAAAATTGTAGATCTTTTTATTATCTACAACTTTAATATTTAACTTTTGTTGATCCGAGCTATAGTTTTTTTTTTAACGAAAACCCGTTTTTTTTCACGTGTAGCGCTATATAAATTAATGTTTTAACAATAGTAATAATAAAGGTACCATATTTTGAAAACATGTTTTTTATGTAAAATTTGACGGACAATACGATAAACATATAAAATACTTGCTACGAGGTGGGGGCCGTTGTTAAAAATTGATTTAAACAATTAAATTGTTAATAACAATATGAATTTGTTAATAATTTTTATTTAAAATATTCTTTTCTCAAAATTCAGTCCTTTAGCTTTAAAATGAAAAAAAAAGAAGTTTGTAGCTCAAATAGAACAGGAGTTATAAATTTTTAAAAATGAGTCTCCAAGCCAAAAAAACTCGATATTCTCAAATTTTCGATCACTTGTATTATCGAAAATATATGAAAAACAAAAAAATCCTCGGACACGTATCTCCGATGTGTCGGTGTCGGATGTGTCGGTCAATTTTCATCAAAATTCGTACGGTTTGTAAAAGAATTACCCATATACCTATCTCCTCAAGAACGCAAGCAAGGGGTGGTGTATTCAGGATTGAGGGCTTGGGAGGAAGATGGTTCGTTTAGGGTAAAATCGACTTATTGTTTGTAGACGTTAAAAAAAGAGTTTTCTGATTTTTTTCATTTAAAAATTATTTGGGGCAAAAACCGCCCAAATGGACTCTCCTCGTTTATTCACGTTCATTAAATAGTTTGTAATACTAAATACAGTTTACAGTTACAGTACTATAATAGTTTGCAATAATATGTAACAAATGGCAAGAATTAAGTTGTGACTGGTTCCTAAGGACGTAAGCTGTCAGCTCGCAAATCAAGAAAAATTGAAACTTGTGCATTATATTTTTTTAAGAAACAGTTATTATCCTAATAAAAATGTGTACATTGATATAAGATTAAAACAACTTTAAGAAATAGTTTATCTGCTAAAAAATAGTGTCAAAAGTACAGTAACATATTTCGTTATCGAATTGAATGTCAGATATACTGTTATTATAAAAGGTGTTTCTAAATTAGAAAACATGTAAATCAAATTAAATGATGACAACCACAGTAAAGTTTTTTTAGTAAGTTTTAAAAAAGTTTTAAAGTAAACCACCTATTTTGGAAACACATTTTGTGTAGAGAAGATAACAGCTGGTAAACTTCATATAAACTAAAGATTGCTGTTAAGATTCTTTCAGCATTTGCTGAAATTTAAAATATACTCCCAACCTCAAACATTCCTAATTATACAGTAAGCGGCAGCCTAATGCGTACATATGTAGGTGGATATTAACAATAAATTAAATTATACATTTTTATGTCATAGTTAGGCGAATTTACTTGGGCCGGCGGGGCTTGGTTTTAGTGGGGGGTTTTTAGCGGAAATCTAAAGAGTAACGTTGCGGCGAATCGTAGCTCAGGTCAGAGTCGGGCTCAGGCCACTATTATTGCAAAGCGATACACAGAAAATACATCAGAATACATTAATGAATATTCGAATAAACGTACTATGAAGCGTACTATTACACGACGGTATTTAGGTGTGGTAATGTCAGTGGTCACGAAAAATGAAACTTAAAAGGACTTAATAATTAAAACTCATAAATTGTTTGATACAAAGAGTAACATTACTTTTTAACTAGCGTATGATATTTTGCAGGGCATATTTTTGCAACTTTTTTCGTCTTTTGTTAAACAGTTGCAGTTTTATTACAGTTGATTTTGTGTTGCTTAAATAATTTTACCTTTAATCTGACGAAATATTAGAGTCTTCCTTATCTCAAAACAGGTATTATGGGAGCAGGAATTTGGAACAGGTATACCCTGGAAAAACGAGTCTTCCTTCAAGGGCAGACCTGTTCCAAATATCCGTTAGGCAGGTATAAAAATTTGGCAAGACTCTATATTTTGTCGGTTTAAAGGTAAAATTGATGAAGCAAATTCTAATCAATTGTAAGGAAACCGCAGTTGTCTAACAAGAGACGAAGAAAGCAATAGTGTACTGCTATCACCGACTTGTGATATATGGCAACAACACGGATCCTGTATGCCCCACTTTTATAACTGGTCATTAAAAATCTAACTGTCATTAAAACTTTATAACTTGTGAATCAAATGTCTTCGCATTTCAGGTGGAAATTTTATGAGCTTCGTGGGTAAGTTCTTTTAAGTGCCATGTTTCGGGACCACTAACATTACCACACCTAAATACGGCTCCATTTTGTAATAGTTAGCCACTTAGTACGTTTTAATTCTCTGTGAACTATCGTTTTGTAGTAATAATGAAATAACCCGAGTCCGCCTCTGTTGAGATTCGCCGAAATCTGACGTAATCACCATGTTCATATTAGTAGCATCTGCGCATGTCAAATTCAAACTGCGCCAGCGCTCGGAGACTAGATATTTGTTGTCGTTTGGTTAATTTATATTTTGTATCAGTATGTGAATAGTTGTTCGAAGGAGATATACTGGCGTATGTCTTTTAACTTACACACATACATACGTAAAATCATTGGCAAATGACAATATATGATATTATCCTCGGGAAATATTTCTTGAGATTTACGTAGTTTATATGACCGGTTACCATTTTTTAAGGACTCGTCTTACCGTGTGGCTACTTGAATCTACAATTTCAGCCATTGCCTTGGCAGACAATGTTGGGTTGTCATTGATAGTAACCAAAATATTTATGTACCTCTGTTCGACCTCGTCATTTACCGGAACTGCACTTTTTCTGTGGGATCTAGGTGAAACACAACCATGTTTTTCGAAATTTTTAACTCCGATTAATCGTTGATATCGTCGGTGAGGGCCTATTAGGAAATTTTTCGTTAAACATGGCTTTAATATCCCTTACAGACCGACCACCAAAATACCATTTAATTATTTGAACTTTTTCGTCAATGTGATAAATATCCATTTTTTTATTTTTATGAATATTTCTACAATACGCTCGTAATAACGCACTTTTCTAATCAGGCACTAGACCAGAATAAAATATAAAATGGTATTTCAAATTTTAACTCAAACAGCCCACTAACAGACCGGATGCCTTTCATACGCCTGCGCTAGCGACTAGATCGCGATTGGTTCTCACCTCATGTTTACATCTGCTCAATAAAGAAGTTAAATTATCAATTGCCCTTCATTCGGCTATGTACGCATTAGGGTGCCGCTTACTGTATATACCGTAAAGACAAGGTCAACATTATTTTGACCTATAGATCAAGCAGATATTCCAAAATCGGACACCAAAATTCTATTCGTTCTCTACAAGACACAACCTGTTTGAAACCCAAACTGTATTCAGAACTTCAGTCAAATTTTAAACGAAACATTGATAATCTGAAACAGTGCAGTAAGAGGGGGAGCTAAAATATCCGTAGACTATAATTTATCACGTAGGCGTTATATTTCCCATCATAATCAGTAGCAAAATTCGCTATAACGAGAAGCGCGGCGATATTTATTTGCTTCGTATATCAGTCACACGCTGGCAGCTCTCAATAAATAAAATAACTGCTATATTAAATGAACTCTTTCAGTTTATTATCTGTCCGCGTCCTTGGCAACACCTAATTGCACATTATCATTGTTTGCTCGATCCACTTTTCGGCACCGCGTTATTAGCTGCCTTGTTCTCTTTCGACTCCATATTTATTATCGCTTCCACGACATATCGGCCCCAGCCGGCGCCGGTATCTTTCAGGCCCAACAGCGTCTGAGTTAAGAATTCTTTCCAATTCAAGACCTCCTTGGTAAGGAAGCACCCGTTGCTGCAATGCCGTTTCGAGAAAGCGTCAATGTCATTTAAAGCGGCGATCACTTTTTTAAAGCGGCGATGCCCACGGGGCAGTATGGGAGTCAGCTTGCTCTCCAGGAACTTCATATTGGTGGTTCTCAATAATCTCCCTAGCAGGCACAACGGTTTGTTGTTACAAGTCCTCAGCAAATTTCTGTTGTTCAAGACGTAGGGGTTCAATAAGGAAGTCACATTGCGTGCGGCTTCGTGAATGGCGTTAAGTAGAAGGAAATGTAGGGTGCAGGGTAAAATTTGGTACATTGATCGACAGTGATGCCTCTACTATCTCTATTAATATTTACTATAAAAATTTAATCAGGCGTGTCTTAATGATTTTTTTTAATTGCTGAAAAAAATATTTACAAAATTCTTACAACGAAACTTGATGTACACTAGTTTTGAAGGACATCTAAGACAGTGACATCACTGTTTTTCTGTAAAAAAAAAGGCTCACTAAAGCTTTGTCTCAATTTTCAACCCCTTAAAAAACATTACAGCAGAACTTAAATTAAAGACACTTTGTCATCCTTTCAAATATACAATTTTGTGTGCGCTGTATTTGTTCAAACTGGATAACAGGCACTTAAATTGTTCAAAACGGAATAACACAAAAAATCACAGGGATTTTTTTACAAATTAGGTAGGACCAGTGAATGTAGAGATAATAAATCTAGATATATACTAAAAATTATTTTTAAAAATCCTGAAGATATCGCTTAAAATACTTTATAAAATGTCTCCCTTTCAATGAACATGCTATAGTCTTCCACAAACCTTACCGTATGAAGGAGAGGTCACACGTCAGACCAGCAGCTCTTAATACATAAAATAACTGTTATATTAAATGAACTCTTTCGGTTTATTATCTGTCCGCGTCCTTGGCAACACCTAATTGCACATTATCATTGTTTACTCGATCCACTTTTCGGCACCGCGTTATTAGCTGCCTTGTTCTCTTTCGACTCCATATGTATTATCGCTTCCACGACGTATCTGCCCCAGCCGGCGCCGGAATCTTTCAGACCCAACAGCGTCTGAGTTAAGAATTCTTTTCACTTCAATACCTCCTTGGTAAGGAAGCACCCGTTGCTACAATGCCGTTTCGAGAAAGCGTCAATGTCATTTAAAGCGGCGATCACTTGATCCATAATCCGGGGCAGTATGGGAGTCAGCTTGCTCTCCAGGAACTTCCTATTGGTGGTCCTCAATAATCTCCCTAGCAGGCACAACGGTTTGTTGTTACAAGTCCTTAGCAAATTTCTGTTGTTCAAGAGGTAGAGGTTCAATAAGGAAGTCACATTGCGTGCGGCTTCGTCAATCTCCTTGAACAACCGCTTTCTTATTATGGCGTTCATGATGTCCACGTCTTTAAACAACTCCAGGGCCTTTTTGTTGAGCTCATCTATTATCGTAGTGGCGTTAGGTAGAAGGAAATGTAGGGTGCAGGGTAAAATTTGGTACATTGATCGACAGTGATGCCTCTACTATATCTATTAATATTTACGATAAAAATTTAATCAGGCGTGTCTTAATAATTTTTTTAATTGCTGAAAAAATATTTACAAAATTCTTACAACGAAACTTGATGTACACTAGTTTTGAAGGACATCTAAGACAGTGACATCACTGTTTTTCTGTAAAAAAGAAGACTCACTAAAGCTTTGTCTCAATTTTCAACCCCTTAAAAGACATTACAGCAGAACTTAAATTAAAGACACCTTGTCATCCTTTCAAATATACAATTTTGTGTGCCCTATATTTGTTCAAACTGGATAACAGGCACTTAAATTGTTCAAAACGGAATAACACAAAAAATCACAGGGATTTTTTACAAATTAGGTAGGACCAGTGAATGTAGAGATAATAAATCTAGATATATACTAAAAATTCTTTTTAGAAATCCTGAAGATATCGCTTAAAAGACTTTATAAAATGTCTCCCTTTCAATGAACGTGCTATAGTCTTCCACAAACCTTACCGTATGAAGGAGAGGTCACACGTCAGACCAGCAGCTCTTAATACATAAAATAACTGTTATATTAAATGAACTCTTTCGGTTTATTATCTGTCCGCGTCCTTGGCAACACCTAATTGCACATTATCATTGTTTGCTCGATCCACTTTTCGGCACCGCGTTATTAGCTGCCTTGTTCTCTTTCGACTCCATATTTATTATCGCTTCCACGACGTATCTGCCCAAGCCGGCGCCGGTATCTTTCAGGCCCAACAGCGTCTGAGTTAAGAATTCTTTCCACCTCAATACTTCATTGGTAAGGAAGCACCCGTTGCTGCAATTCCGTTTCGAGAAATCGTCAATGTCATTTAAAGCGGCGATCAATTGATCCATGATCCGGGGCAGTATGGGAGTCAGCTTGCTCTCCAGGAACTTCCTATTGGTGGTCCTCAATAATCTCCCTAGCAGGCACAACGGTTTGTTGTTACAAGTCCTCAACAAATTTCTGTTATTCAAGACGTAGGGGTTCAATAAGGAAGTCACATTGCGCGCGGCTTCGTGAATCTCCTTGGACAACCGCTTTCTTATTATGGCGTTCATGATGTCCACGTCCTTAAACATATCCAGAGCCTTTTTCTTGAACTCTTCTATTATCGTCGTGGCGTTAGGTAGAAGGAAATCTAGCGTGTCTTCTATTAGAAGGTCCATCGAGTTGGTAAGGACAGCTGAAGTGATCGCTTCGACGCCGGCTAGTATAAATGAATCTATGGCGTTTGAATTCGGCACTGATGCATTCGCAGAGCCATAGCAGTCGGTTGCATCGCCGCATTTGCCGGTGGAAGGGTCATAATAGGCGTTTTCACAGGGACATGCCGTATACGGGTTAAAGTATCCTGAAGTCATCGCATTAGGACACAGGTAACACACTGGAAGGAAAGAAGGTGTTAAATTATTTGTATTTGAATTAGATGAAAAAAAGTCTAATGCGGTGAGGTCTGGTGATCGAGGAGGCCCTTCAATTAAACCTCCTCGACCAATCCAACATTCAATAAACATACCTTTTTAAAATTCATCACATTTCATCAACACGTATCTATAATAGGAAAATGTTAATATCACGAACAGATTATATAAAATATGTAAGCTTTATTAATTTTCTTAGGTCGACCAGTTTAAGTAAATATGCAGCTGTGTACCATTTATTCCAAATTTCCAAATTCCAATCATTCCAAATTGTTCATGACGTACGTACCTAATCTACATTTCCTATTAATGCTAATATTAATTTTATTTATACTGTTAAATGTATTTTTATTGATACTTAACGTTGTTAAATCTTATCACAAGTTTTCTTTTTCCATTCCCTCGTCAAAATTATTGTATTGTAACTTGATATATGACGTTATCGAAATAGGATATTTGGATAGATTGGACGAATTTGAAGTGGCATTATTATCCATTTTCCGTTTTGTTTGAGATGTCAGTTTATTTATTCTTATGTCGTGAGTTTTATTGTTGACCACATGTAGCGTCAGTCTACTTAACAATAAGGTTGTAAGACTTAATATTTATATACTGATCAACGGCCAGTAAAGTGCTGCCACGTGAAACATATTTTGTTCCTCTTCAGCGACCTGAGTCAACGAATACCCAAACCGTAAAGACTTTGTTTTGATCCAATGACCTACTACCTACTACGACTAATTTTCTTCATGTTGAGCAACACGGCACTCGGTAAATACACGGTGGAGACTTTAACTGGAATATATTCGCTAGCGGGGTGGTGAATGATTTTTCAAAAAATTCCCGAGACACGTCAACTTTTAAATGTATTTACCTACATTTTGCAAGTAATGTGAAAAATATAGCCCTTCAGGGGTGGCTGAAACCACCCTCGACATGATTTTTTTCAAATGCAACCCTATGGCTTGTGACCCCTCATTATAAAGCTGGTGGAAAGAGGAATCCAACGCACTGATCAAATTTTAATTTTTAGTATTTTTGTAGGGTTGCATACAATTAAAACGTAATTTTATAGTTTAATTTATTTTTAACGCAACAATTTCATACTCAAAATGTGTGTTGTTTAGTTTTGGAATGTAAACCTTACTTTTCATATGTCCCCACAAAAAATTCCAAGCAATCTTTTGCCACAACTGATATTTGTTATTTTTTGCTAGTGTTTTTACACGGCCTCAAAGAGTAATTTAGTTTGTATGCTGTATTCAGTTTGAAACGAAGTGTTATTTCAAATTGGTGAAAATGTGTTATTTAACTGATTCACTAAAAATCTAAATTTTGATGATGATTGGATATGGTGATAGGGCGCGAAACGCATCCTGACTTGCCACCACTAAATCAAGGTACCATTAGTAAAATTGAGGCACAATATCGAGAGATGGGTCATGTCAGGAAAGTACCGAGTAAGAGGCAGGCTGTTGTTGATGACACGAAGTTGAATTTGTTGCTTGCTCTAGAAGAAAATCCAATCACTCCAGCCCGTCAACTAGCCCGTGATAGTAATCTTAATCACAAAACAGTTATAAAAATACTTAAATATGAGAAACAACGCCCATATAAAATTCAAGCTGTTCAAGAGCTACTTGAAGATGATCCAGATCGACGAGTGGAATTTTGCGATTTATTGATGATTTGATTTGTATTGATCAAAACCAGTTATCTTTAGAGTGGATAGTTTTCTCTGACGAGGCTACTTTTACATTAAATGGGCACGTAAATCGCCAAAATTGTCATTACTGGGCTGAAGAGAACCCCCATTGGATGAGGGAACTTCATACTCAGCGCCCACAGAAAACTAATGTGTGGGCCGGAATAATTCAAGATAGAATTGTAGGACCATTTTTCTTTGATGACACTCTTAATGGAGCAAGATACTTGCGTTTACTCCAGCACCCTTGCGTTTACATTTCCAAACCCCTTAAACCCTAACTTGACCGACGAGAGGTTATGATTTCAGCAAGATGGGGCCCCACCACACTATACTGCCATTGTTCGTCAGTATCTGGACAGAATTTTTCCCGGTAGGTGGATTGGGAGGCGAGGTAATATTGAGTGGCCAGCAAGATCTCCAGATCTTACACCACTGGATTTCTTTTTGTGGGGACATCTTAAAAGTAGGGTTTACATTCAGAAACCCAACAACATAGCAGATCTGCAGGAAAGGATAAGAGACTAAATCGGAAAAATAACACCGCAAATGTTGCATAATGTAAGGGACGAAACCTACCACAGACTGGGACGCTGCCAACAAGTGAATGGTGCACATTTTGAACTATTGTTACTTTGAAAATAAATTTAATTTTTAAATTGTTTTAATTGTATGCAACCCTACAAACATACTAAAAATTAAAATTTGATCAGTGCGTTGGATTCCTCTTTCCACCAGCTTTACAATGAGGGGTCACAAGCCATAGGGTTGCATTTGAAAAAAATCATGTCGAGGGTGGTTTCAGCCACCCCTGAAGGGCTATATTTTTCATATTACTTGCAAAATGTAGGTAAATACATTTAAAAGTTGACGTGTCTCGGGAATTTTTTGAAAAATCATTCACCACCCCGCTAGCGAATATATTCCAGTTAAAGTCTCCACCGTGTATATTGGAAAAGCGTTAGAGTGCCCCCTGATGCTAAACGGCTATTAATATCGACTGGCTAATAACTGTCATTACCAAACGACGGACAAACGGTGCATTCTGTAATTGAGAGCCTCTTTTGCACTTTATAGAGATCTTACGCTAGAATTTTTCAATTGCGTTTATGCAGTTAGTTTAGATTGTGAAAGGGTAAAAACGTTTTTTTATTGACCTTATTTTAATAACAAGTTTTTATAGTGTTTTCACTCTGGCCAGAAGCAGCTTGTAGATTACTACCCATAATCTGGGGACACAATAAGAGAATTGTTTGTTCTCTTGTATACATCTGCATAACCGTTTCCAAAAGTTTTTTATCTAATAGTTATGTGCTTGTTTCTCAACAATCGAGTAGTTTAAGGGTTATTCAAGGTTGAGCAAACGAAAGAACGGAAGAATGAATTCTCGAAAAAAATACGGTTTTTCTCTTAAAGTTGGTAGTTTAATTCGCTCTGACATTAGCCGCGGAAATTTCTTCGTATTATTACCAACTTCAAGAGAAGTCGAGAGAGAAGAAGTTTCGAAGAGAAGAATTGAAATTGGCGACGGTCGTAAAGTGGTCGTTTGAATAGATTCGTTCGGGAATACGCCTCGGAGCGATCAGAGCAATCTGAGCAGTTCACCCGAACACACGTTTTTTATACGAGCGCTCCAAGCGAAGAAAAATCGCCTTCCGCCATATACGCTCCTGAATTTTGCGTACAACTTGAAATGATTGTAACTCCGGTTCAGAGGCACCTACAGACTTCAACCGTACGTCACATTGTAGGTTTTTACCTCTAATTTTGAATCATGATATGATTAATACTCCTCAGAGTCAGGTACAATCACCATAATAAATTATTTCGTCTTTTTTCAATTTTTTTTAGTTTAATTTGGTGTTTTTTCGCAATTTTTCGCTCATATTTTTTTTTCACTCAACGAATAAACGTAATTTGACGATTCCATCTGATTCAGGAGGAAAAAATACATGGAAATATATCCTTGCGACTATCAGATTTGATGATTTTCATAGTTTTTGATCGAACGTTTTCAGTGATTTTTAACATGTAAATCTCATAAGAAACTTCCGGCGCTTTGCGGCACGGAAAAAAAGGTTCCGATCACGGCAGTTTTGGTTTCCGCACAAGTTTTTAGGTACCCAGAACTGATTTTCACCCGGCCCGCTGAGAAAAAAAACGAAAAAAAAAATATTAAGGTCCACCCTAATGTATATATATTCTAAACCAAGCTATATACCGGATGGGTACTTTAAATGCAACCAATTCACTGGAAGTTCAGAAAAAAAATATTTTAGAAAAATACAAATATACGTCGACTATGTTTTTCAACCCCCATAAAGGGGTGAAACATCAACCCACTTATATTTTTAAAATTGAAAAGCTCTTGTAAAAGAAAAACTCTCTGTGCAATTTTTTTACACATAATCTATTTGAATTTTAAGTAAAAGAGAGCACTTTTAGGACGATGACCGCGACAAAAAAAAAGAGTAGTTCATAAAATGTAGTTAAATAGCAATGTATATGCTTCATTAGCTAGAGAAATTGAAGGCGTAGAAAATAGGATCTAACTAGAAATTCACTTAGTACTACCACACGTTCTAAGAAGACTACAGGATAAATGTTATCGTCGATTAGCTCTTTTCCAAGAAGTAAATGGTGTATATTGAACAACAGTTAAAATAATAATAAATAATCTTGACTTTAAACTACTTACAGTACTTTTTGCAGACAAAAATTTTTTGTTATCCCACAAAAAAATTTGAACGACGTGTTTTTACATTTTCTTACTTTATATTTTTTCCTGAACTTCTAGGAAATTTGATCTAGTTCCGATATTACATCAGAAGCGATACAAACTCTTTTTTGTTTGACTGTCAGTCTCTATAAACGTAAAAGATGATCTATTTAGTCTGTTTCATCTAATCTGAAACATCACTTAGGCTACGGCCACACTGGCGGGATTTCACGCTGCGTTTCGGCATGAAAAAACGCCATAGAAATAGACCCTACTATTACAAGTCGAGCAGGCCAGATGCGGAGGGAATTCCCGCCCGAAGGGCGCGTCTTCAAGGTCAGCCGCCGAAGTATAGGGCTGGTTTCATTTTTCAACGTTATTTCACGCAGCTTGGTGGCCACACGTGCGAAAAAGCACGCTGCGTCTAGTTGTCATTATTTTTGTTTATTATCACTTGTCACAATTTCGTCATGGAGCTGGACAGTATTTATAACTTTAGGCTTCATGTTACGGCGAGTTTCTCTTCTGCATTGACGTAACTCGTCGTTGTAGTTTGTTTGGATATATCGCCCTTAACTTTAGATAAAAGCAGTTTAAAGGAGGAAATTGACATCCATAGTATTCAAAAAAATTTCTCCGGGTGTTCTTTCAAGATGTACGAATTTTCCCCTTGATGGTCGATCAGTCAATACTGGATGAATCCAGCATTTTCTGTGCCGGCGACGACGTAAACGACGAACGATAACCGCGGTACAAAGTGCAACAATTGCACTTTTATTAAATCTAATTTGGTTCATTTTTACAAACCACATAGCTCCAAGGCACACAAAGGACTGAATACCGGCGTGTGTGGTCAGGATAGAGCTGGATTTCAGGTGCGTGAAAAACTGCTGGTGTGGCCTACTATGCGGGAACTCACGCTGGCGTGAAAAAACGCAGCGTGAAATCCCGCCCGTGTGGCCGTAGCCTTAGTCTGTGATCTGAAGCATCACAGTGGCAGCGCAAAAAAAATAGTTCACATTGAATATAAAAAATTAAAAACTAAATAAACAATTTTAGTAAACGAACTGCAAACAACACCCCATTTCATTTAGCTAATATATAAATCCGCTGAAAATCTGCTGACGTGCTGACATCATAAAAAAACTGATGGATATCTGACTAAATTATGGAGAAATCAGCACAGCGACGGCGGCCACCGCGTAACCTCCGAAGACCCTCAATTTGTATAAAAACAGCTGAGTAACCGCATCCCTAACCATTACTCAAATTTCGCAATAAACGGAGTGAGCGAGTCCGCTTTTCTAAGAGTGTCAAGTTGGCGTTGATTTATTTTCCCGTGTGTGCAGTTGTTCCCATTGAAAACACACCAAACGATGGAAAACGTATTTCCACGGCGTCTGAAACGTTGCACAACTTCACTCGAACGAATGAGACTGTACCGGGATCTTTATGTAATATGGCAATAAATAATTTCAGCTAATAGAGCCCAATACTCGAGGCACGCTATTAAATTATGGAAGATTCAGTTTGAATCGGTTAGTTTCAAATTTTCGTAATAATCCAAGTAGTGTCTGAGATTTCTCTTATTTAATTTCGCGCTTCTGTAACATGTATTTAGTTTCAAAATAGTATCCCTTTATAATTATTACCGAATTTCTCAAATTATTATCCATATAAGTTATATGATATTGGTGATCAGAAAATGGAATATATTATTATATCTATCAATTCGAATATATTTCAACAATTACTTAATAAAATAAATATAAGTAAAATGGACGTCCATACATTATGGAACATAAATCTAAGTACACTCGACATCGACATATCCGAAATTCCACATTTCCGAACTCTCTTCACCTCGGCATAACCGAACTGAACTGAACGCTGGCGCATGCGCAAAGGGTTTTTCTGGCTCATTCCACATATGTACTTTTCTTTGTTTTTCGAGATTTTTATGCAAATGTAATACATACATGTGTACATGTTAATAAAAGAACGTTTTTTAAACAAAAAAAATGTTGCCAGGTGCAAAGGAGAGAGTGATGTAGGTAATTATTTTGTAATTCAAAGTAAAGGTTTGTTTTATTGAACATTTTGTTGACGTAACCTATCATAATTTAAAACTGAAATGAAAAATTATGAGAAAATATGTATTTTTAAGAAAACCGTGAGTGATACAAAACAAACATAATTGTACTGTTTATTTGCAGAGAAAAGAGCCTGCTAAGAGGCTAACCTTGGAGCAAAAGCTGGAACTAATAAATCACGCAAAAAATGGTGTTAAAAATGTTGAACGATGTAAGATGTACAATATTGTATATGTACAGATGTAAAAAACAAATTTACTTGTCGGAATTTGAAAAAAAGACGAAAATTGAGTAGAAGGATTGACACAAAAAAGTGCACCGGTACTCAGGTGTGCTGCTGAGGGAGGGCGATTTCCTCTTTGCTGAATTCTGTGACAATCGAAATGTTTGATAACAATCGCATTATTGTGTTTACATTTTTTTTCTCGTTTAAATTTCCCTGTTTTTTTTTTTTCGTCAACCAATCAGCGACAAGTTCGGTTGTGTCGAAGTACAAGTTCGGAAATATCGTGGGAAAAAGCTCGGAAGTATCGTGAGTTCGGAAATATGCAGTTCGGATATGTCTATGTAGATTGTACGAGGGGTGCCTTTTGTATTTCGGTGCTAAACTAGTACTTCCATCTAGCAACTGATGTTTATAGTGTAAAGTTTGACATTTTTTAAGGTATACGTACGTTTTGGCGTACGAGCGCTATTTGTATCGTTTACAGTAACTTGAAAAAAAAGTCATCTCGGCTAAAAATGGAATTAGATCGTTAATATTTTTGACAGATCATTTTGTACAACTTTCGACGTGGATTAACGCAATAACAGTGCACCTATGAACTTAATTCGACTTTGGCGATGAAGCACCATCAAGGACGAGTGTTTATCGATGGTTTATCGACATAAATCGTGGCCGTAGTTCGCTAAAAAGGACGAATTTCATGAAGGTCGTCCAAAGTCGCTTGTTGTTCCGTTAAACCGTGTGTGACTTATCGTAACATTGAGGCATCCTTGGGCATTAGTGGCACCAGCATACATTCAATACTGCATGAACATTTGGCCGTCAAAAAGATTTCTAAAAGATCTAAACAGCAGTCGACTGTATGGGTCTTTCAAGATGAACCAAATCCAACAAAAGTTGCTCGTCTGGTTTTTCAGAAAAAACTGGACATGTCGCTACCGTTCCTTTAAGGAAACGTAGACCGTTCACATCTGAATAAAGCACAATAATTTGTTTTTGCCACAAGTCTTCGAAGAAATAAGGAAAAACCAACCGCCAAATACGGATCGGACAATGCGAGCTCTCGCAAGTCGGCTCAAACAAGTGACTTTTTTGAGCACCCAAAACGTCGATTGGTCATCCGCCGTATAGTCCTGATTTGGCACCCAATGGCTTTTTTTATTCCCGCATATCAAGAATAAATCTGAGGGCAATGTTTTTCGACACCTGAAGAAACGGTTGTTGTGTACAAAATATTTTGGAGGTGACTCAATCGGAGTGTAAAAGTTGCTTCGAAAATTAATACGAACGCATGCAAAAGTGTGTTGATCTTTATGGCGAATATTTTAGAAAACAATAGTCACTTTGTTGCATTGGCGGCCGGTGGAATTTGACATGCTCGTATTTTCGTAAGGAGGCATGGGACCCACACCATAATTTAGGGGGTGGTTACTAGACCTAAATAGAAGGCTATAATGGCAAAAAATCTTCAGGGAAAACTTGCGAAAATGTTTTTCCAAAAATGGCTGCCTCCGGCCAGATATAAAAAATTGTATTTACTCGATGATTATGAAAAAAAATATATTAGCAAATATTTTATAAGACAGTAGCGTTACTGCTTTTCTGTAAAAAAAAAATCAAATCAATAAAGCTTTGTCTCAATTTTCAACCCCTTAAAAAACATTACAGCAGAACTTAAATTATAGACATTTTTTTTAAATTGGAATGACACAAATTGATGTTTTAGAAATTTAAATGATCACGGATGTTAGAAATTGGGTAGGACCAGTAAATGTAGAGATAATAAACAGGGCCGGATGCATGGCGGGGCCACGGGGTGGGAGCCGCGGGGGGAGCCACACATTGAGGGCCTCCACAAACCTTGGATTCAAAAATTTAATAACGATAAAAAAAATTGAATTTTTAAGAAAGTAATGAGTAAAGCCGACAGATCCGGACGGCGGGGATAAAGTTTTCACACATATCAACGTAAATAACAGGGTTATTCATATCAATCTCAACATAAATTGCAACAGTGTTGCAATTTATAAAGATATGTGTTACTTACCCTGTTATTACTAACAGGGTTAACAGTAACTAAATTTACCCTGTTATTTACGTTGAGATGTGTGAAAACTTTATGCCCGCCGTCCGGAGGCCGGATCTGCCGGCTTTAGTAATGAGTAATGAAATATATCCAAACATGGGATATTTTCATCCTATGTCAAATTTCAGTGGTGGAATTTAGTGTTTATGGTGGCCATTGCAACGAAGAACATTAATTTTCTAAAATGAAAATTATTAAAAATAGGCTGCGTACGACGATGACGCAAAAACGTCTAGCATATCTGTCAGTGCTCAGTATAGACAGTGATTTGCTTCGGGAAATGGACTTCGAAGAAATCATTAATGATTTTGCCTCTAATAAAGCACGTAAAGTGTCTTTCACTTAAATATATCAACGCCTATCAACTGTTCCCCGCTCATCACTCATCAGAAAGTAATAACGCTTTTTAGGGAATTACAAAAAAATAGTATGTATCTTGTGGAAGTATGAATAGTGAAAATTTGTTTTTTAAATGTAAAAATAAAATTATCGATGGATATTATGTGATTGAAAGGGCCTCCACTTTCTTCATTGCCCCGGGCCCCGACACCTCTGCATCCGGCCCTGATAATAAATATAGGGATTTACTAAAAATCCTGAAGAAATCGCTTAATAGACTTTATCAAATTTCTCCCTTTCAATGAACGAAGTCAATACATAAACTGATTGAGTGTTTCTATGTGGAGCGTAAACCAATTTTGCACCCCGTCTCAGACTTTATTGACGGGTAATTTTGATATTGTTTACTTTAGGCAACGGCTTAAAAGCCGTTGGGGAATCTGCCGCCTAGTGTCACATTTCTTTAAATATTTACCCCCCTCGATATGAGAAAATACTCCTTCTGATACCATAGCTGACATCTTAATGGTGCGTAAATAATACAGCAGGCTAATTTTTGTCGGTAGACAAAATAAATGGAATATTTTCTCTTTATGAATATACAGTGAGGGCGTAAAGTTGCCCATAAATTCTAGAAAAATTAAAGGATTTTTTTTTAGAAAAACGCTCGGACTCGTCAATTAAATTTTTAATTTGCCGATATTTTGATGTACTTCGTTTGTTTTTTTATTGACAGCTGTCAAAGATATGACGTCATTGATATTTTTTTAAACAACAAATAGCTTAAGATGCATCATTTGAAAGCTCTTATATCACGCAGTATGCTCCTAAAAGTAAGTAAGTAAAAATCGACAGACAATCTTTTCGCGTCGTAAACAAATGGCTGCCAAACACACACTAATTGACATATCCCGCTTAAACTTCACACGAATGTCAACGAGGGTTGTACCAACCTAGGAAAAAATTTACCGATTCGGTTTACGCGCGCAGTTTAAATGGACCAGTCCGGGTTAAATTTGATCAAAGTATGTA
Organism: Aromia moschata; assembly: GCA_029963805.1. Lineage (NCBI taxonomy): Eukaryota > Metazoa > Arthropoda > Insecta > Coleoptera > Cerambycidae > Aromia > Aromia moschata. The sequence continues at coordinate 226,775 of JAPWTK010000538.1, read as the reverse complement.
TTTTCAACTTAAAATTCGACGTCATCACATCATAATCCGTAATATGTAATTCCGTATTCCGCATTCCCTCGAACCTCGTCCGTGTTCGTATCATCGTACTATTACGTATTATTACCTATTATGTTTACTTCGTCCGAGACTTCGTCGGATACAATATCCACGCTATTCCGGCATTTGACAGCGTTCGTAATAATTTCGATTCCGTATTACGGTTGGCAACTATTCGGATTAATACGTAATAGTTTGATATTCGGATTGAATGGAATTTTTAATACGTATTCTTACAACACTAGTTCTAACACTTCAGGGGAAATATTATTTAGGACTTGCACAATTCTGGCCCGTAAATCATTTCAATTTCGTGGTCTTTCATGTTCATGTCCGTAAACAGTTTGTTTTATTTGTTAAATATTTGTTGGCATTTAAGGAACCGTTTATAAAAATTGGCCCAACTATGGAATCGCCTAAAATACCAACCCAAACATTTAACTTCTCGGGATACTGCGTACGCACAGGAATACTCAAGTGCTTATTTTCCGTAGACCAATAACGATATAATAATTCAATTTTTCGTCCCGCCTACATATTTTATTGCTACCCTATCACGAATGACAGAGAATAACGCTCATAAAAGTTTTAAAATAACATATCAGTCTGGCAACTATGGATATAATATTTCTCTGTCAGTTCCTCTATCTGTTAGAGTTTATTCTTTTCTATCTTTTAAAGCTCGACTTTGAAATCTTGGACTTTCCAACCCTATACATGTTTTTTTTTAGATGGTTATTTATACCATATTTATATTTATATTTATATTATATATTTATTATGGATTAGATGTTCACTTATGAACAAGGTTGGTTTACAGCGATGAGACACAAAAGCAACTCGTGCAGCATGTGATGGGGGATACCTCAATTTAATTAAATTGAAGTACTCTTGTGTCAGATGGTGCTGTTGTATTACCTCCGCTGTATGCAATGCGCTGAATAGTGTGACATAATTTCATAGTAAAATATGAGAAACGTATGAAAGGTTATTATTTCTAAGTATTTATTTCATCTGTTAGTTCAAAAAAGAGCTCTTCATCTTAAAACAAGAAAATCGAGTGTAATTTGAAAAAGTACTCTAAATGCTGCAAATATTTAAACGATCAATTTTAAACTGCAGTGCTTTAAACCAGTGCAGCGCGGAAATTCTATATTTAAATCCCATTAAGTTTAAACTTAACTTAGTCTCCACTTTTGCGTAAATTTGTATATTTTTGCACCCATTTAATGCAATAAATACGCAATAAATATTTTGACGCTCTTTGAAAGTAGGTTATTTTTAGTTTTACTTACATCCATGAGTCCCCTCAAGGTTCACAGAAACAACAAATGTTGCAACAATTATTTGCTTTAGCATTTTTTATTCGAGCAAACGACTTGGTACTTGAAAAATATATTGGTGCAGGATACGCGAGCCTTTTACAATAACCGCATTAAAAATAAGACGTGATAGTTTTTCTTCGTACAAGTAATTTAAACGCATTCGCTAATACACACAGCATACGTGATTATTGCTGGACACTTAAATTGTTTTAATATTTGTTGGGTAATATCCACGTTTAAAAACATGAAAAAATTATCCACCACCATATTATATGCATGTTTTATGTTCTTAAAAACAAGTCACTACTTCTGTATCTAACATTTCTTATCGGAAGTGCCCCTTGATGCAATTGATTGAATTTTTAATAATTTGCTGTCCATGACCAACCCATCAAAAGTCTCAATGGACTCAAAGCATTAAAATGTATAGTTTTTCTGATATGTTGCCCTAAAATGTATTTTCACCGACATCACTCTTGGCAATTCGAAAATTTGAACAAGAACATTTGCGAATTCTTATTGTGGTGCGATAGCCTAGAAAAGATAGCCAAAATAGGTCCAATTTTTTAAAAAATTCCTCAAGCGTTAAAAAAAATTGATAATTAGTGCACTCAAATAGGGCAATTTGAGTGCACTAGTTTTGGATCAAATAGGTGTGTAGGAACATTACCAAACAATTCATAAACATGTGAAAACCCGGTTTATTCGCTTTTTAAGTACCAAAAAAAAATTATTTCAGAAAAACAAAAAATAGCACGTTATAGCACTTAAAAAGACAAAGAAAATCAAACTGAAACGCTAAACAGCCCGTTTCGGGCGCTCGGACGCTCGAGCGAAGGGGATTTGCCGCATGGTGGGGGAACTCTCGACTGCTTGGCGCGACTGCTTTCGTGCGTTCGAATTGAGAAAGTTCCCCCACCATGCGGCCTTTCGGTTCAATGTTCCTGCACCTCTTCACGAACCAAACGCACTTTGAAAAATTACCGTAGGACTGTTGTTCACAATTGCCGGGCCATTTTTTGAAAACACATTTTTTACATTTTTTTGAATTACACCAAAAGTTATGAATATTTTTTTGATAAAATTTTTACTGTAAGTAGCCGCCGAAAAGAGCTACAATTTGGTCACTCGGTCCCTAGGACTTTCCTAGACCGAGTAATTACATAGTAAAAAAAGGGCAATTTTCGAAGGTTTTTATTTTTATTTTTTTTTTTTGCAAAAAGCTGTGAACCGATTTTAAATTTTAAAAATTGATTTTCTTCTTCTTTTTAAGCGCTATAACGTGCTATTTTTTGTTATTCTGAAATAATTTTTTTTTGTACCTCAAAAGTGAAGAAACCGGTTTTTCACACGTTCATGAATTTTTTTGGTTATGTTCCTACAAACCGATTTGATCCAAAACTAGTGCACTCAAATTTCACTATTTTTTACCTAATTACCAACCACAGCTCGGTTTCCACCACAATGCACAAAACTTATGTTTTGAATATATTCCAATCCACAAAAATGTTATTACGCAATAAGACATGGGTTAAAAGTGATAATAAAAGTTGAAATGAAACATTTTATGTTATTGACATTGTTTCCCATGTAACAATCAACCTGTACCAGATTTTCAAACTGACATATATTATGTCTACCTGATGTTATAAAAAAATTATGAAGAACTAAAATGATGACTCGTTGTTACTATAATAATATAGGCACCCAAAATAGACAATAAAATCAAAGTTGGGGTCCAAACCACTTATTCTATACGTATTTTAGGTCGAATCCAAGGTTAGTTTTGGTGGCTAACTCGTTATCTCTGTCAAAATGCAGAAAAAAACACCAAAATTGTATAATCATGAAGGCAAACAGAATTATCGCATCATTCAAAATTCATTACACATGTCTTTTTGGTCGTCGAACCCGCATTAAGAGTCATTTTGAACCATACAAAGCATATTTTTTTCATTATATTGCGAAAAATCACAAAAGCTTCGCTTTTTGTGGGAAAAAAATTCGGTGAGTCGGAATTTTTTTGACTCCAACAGCCCATTTTTTATGTTTTATGGGTTGCCAAATTCTAATTCAGCATCGTTTCCAGCCTAACATGGCCACATAATGATGCACTTGGCGGCTATGGTCACTATTTTGCATTTGTTTTATTTTGCATTTGTTTTGACGGTTCGAAAAACCCAGATTTAGACCGAACAATCCAAAAAATATATAAAATGAGCTATTTTCATTAAAAAAAGATACTATTCCTAGGTTATTCTTACAAAAAGCCACATTTTAGCCTAATTCTTCCTGTTTTGCATCTTCTTTGCATTTTTTTTTCTTATTTTTGTAAAACAACTTAGTACCATGGCTGAATTCGAATTTGGCAACCCAAAAAACATAAAAAATAAGCTGTTGAAGTCAAAAAAAATCCGACTCCCAGGTTTTTCCCACAAAAAACGACATTTTTGCGATTTTGGTAACTTTTTTGCAATTTTTCGCATTTTCGTGAAAGAAATATGCTTTCTATGGTTCACATTAACTCTTAATTCAGATTCATGATCAAAATATTTACATATAAAATAAATGGTTTGGACCCTGGGCTTGAAACTTTTTTTATTTTGTGTGCCTGTGTAATTATTGTTACTTTTACCATTTATTGATGTAATTTAATTAAAAGGGCATTCTAGATAACTGTGAATTATTAAACGTTTATTTGGAGAACAACTCAGAAATACATTTAAGGCCGTATTAGAAACACTATTATTTTTGACACTTTCAGCTCATAAAGACTTTTGATCACAAAAGTTGGTCATGGACAGTAAAATATCAAAAACTCAGTCAATTTCACCGAGAGGCGCTTCCTATATGAACTGTGCGGGGTCCTTTGTCGTTTTGATAAATCATTTTGACTCTCCTTCGAATCAAAATATTTATTATATTATTTTAAATTTAGGTAAAATTTTCCTCAACATTCGTGTTGAAAACATACTGATTAGTAAGGCTTCTAAAAATGTAATAATGACCTTAAGTAGAATTTTAGTCGAAGATATAGCATAAGTAAAAATAAATATCGATATTTTTGGCACATTTCATCAAAGTCGAAGAAGTAAAATAAAATGGTAGATACACTAAATACTACAAAATAATTTGAGGATGTTTCTGATATAGGCACATTCTTTGTTTTTTTTTTTTATAACCAGTTTGTGATTTTAAAACAAAGGCACATCCAAAAATATGGATTCATTCCTCACAGCGGAGCCGTTCTAATAAAAATCAAATAATGGAACTGAAGAACTTGGTCTACTGACTGCAGTCGGCCCTAGTTAAATAAACGTGTAAATTACATTTTTACATTCCTTTATTGCTACTGTCTAAATTATCGTTTTCATCGCACACTACCACTTCAATTTGCTCTACAATCTTCAGGAAGTTATCGGCTACAGGCGTATAAAAAGTATCCGTCGTGGGAAACTCCAATCCCAATCGCTTTAAGAAAAACGCGACTCTATTCAGCATCTTTGTAAGCGCCTTGAGTAAAATTTTTACTTCCGGTACTCCGATCAGGGACGCAGAATCCTCGCCAGCGATGATCTTCGCCACCTCCACGAGGCCGGAGTCTCTAAACCACTTGTCGTACTTGGAAATTTTGGGGGGTGGCGGTGGCGGGGATGGCAACTTGTCTCTCAGGAACTCTCGGAGGTCATCGACGGCGTCTTGCAAGACAACACCCTGCACTCTACGCTGATATACTGCAAAAAAAATAGCAGCTGAAGTTAGTTCAAGTCATTGAGAGCAGGAATGATGGATAACAGACTGAATTACAACTAAATTAAACACTTTTAGACATTGCTTCAATTTACGCTGGGCAAATGCCAAATACTTTGTAAAGTGCAATTAAAAGAAACATTATAAAAAAAAATTTACTAATTTACATTCACAGTTGAAATAGAACAATAAAATGAATTTAATGTTTTTTCTTGATAACTGATAAAGTTTTTAAAAGAACTATTCTATATCGTGCATATTTTTGTAGTGTTAAAAATTAACCCACAAAAAAGTTATAACTAGGGTTCGGAAATGCGTGCTACTAAGCAAGACTCGGCACTATAAAACTCTATGATAATGAAATTATGAACCTTGTTATTTAAGCGCCTTGTAAATTATATAAGCGTGTATTTCTTGCCCGTGCTACGTACGGCATTGACCCTTCCCGATAACTCTCCAGAACCCGCGTATGCGCAGTAGTACACCATCCCGGCGCGGGAGAGCAGGATATTCTAAGGCAGTTTAAGCCGCGAGAGGGCAAACATTCCGAACCCTAGTTATGATACAAAAATGAACAGAGATTGCTTGTTTCGAGTCCATGTACATATGTGCAGAAGAAAAAGAAAAATTGTACCTCAAGATGTTCGTCTGTGTGTAAGAAGCACACACAAAATCGTACATTATATCGTTATTGGGATAAAAAAAATAAAAATATATTTTTGTCTCGCCTTGTATGTGGGATCACCTTTCAAGGGAAGACTTTAATCGAAAATGTTCATATGAAAGACGCCTTTAAAATCACCTGTAGAACAGGTCCTTTAAAAGTTTTTACATAATTATTGGACACCCTGTATAGTGCCTCTTCATTTTAAACTGATCAGACATGTTTTAACTAAATTAGCTTATTTATTTCATCTGTTAGTTCAAACAAGAGCTCTTCATATTAAAACAAGAAAATCAATAATTCGAATGTAATTTCAAAAAGTACTCTGAATGCTGCAAATATTTAAATGATCAATTTTAAACTAACCAGTGCAGCGCGGAAATTCTATATTTAAATCCCATTAAGTTTAAACTCAACTTAGTCTCCACTTTTGCGTAAATTTGTATATTTTTGCACCCATTTAATGCAATAAATACGCAATAAATATTTTGACGGTCTTTGAAAGTAGGTTATTTTTAGTTTTACTTACATCCATGAGTCCCCTTAAGGTTCACAGAAACAACAAATGTTACAATTATTTGCTTTAGCATTTTTTATTCGAGCAAACGACTTGGTTCTTGAAAAATACTAACACATTTGAAAACAGAGCAACAAATAAATGTTTGATTGATAAACCCTCTAGGGTTTTATATTATCAAAACCAAAATACGAAACATAATACTGGGAAGAATTGGAAATGCAGATCTGGGTCATTCGAGAACTCTGGTTCTATTACGCTCTTAGAAACCAAAATGCGCCGTGATTTGAAGCAAGACGCCACATAGTCTTAATACACCTAGGGGGTGACTGATTCCATGTTGTTGATTCCATATTTGTTTAAAACAATTTTTAATGAAAATTAAACTAAAAACGGTTGTTTCTAAAAACCTGCTTATTATAGTAAATTTTATATTTCCAAGTTGAATTGCAAAAACCATTTCCAATCATTGTCAACATAGCAGACATTTAACAGATCGATTATGATATGTATTTCACATTCTATTGATATTTTTCGGTAACAAATAATTACAACATGTATTTTTTTTCACGTTCTTTCTAAATTAAGTACAATGTTCTTTTTTGTTCCTGGCTCGAAAAACAAAACTTTTAATATTGGTGGTATATTAAAAGATAAAGACTAGGCTATATTTCAAATGCATGGTATATTTTTGTACTGAGACTTATTGTTTTATTGTTTTCTAAAGAACTGAAGAAAAAGGCCCATATTGTAATACAATACGTGAAAGTTCTTTATTATATGAAAAATACTATAGAAAACACCACTTATTTTTTTTAGAATATAATTACCATACTTGGTAGTAATATTAGGGATTTGTTGTACCCATAACTTCTAAAACTTTTTTAGAAGTTATTACAAAACGTTTAGTAAATGTACAAGTAGAACAAAATCAATTTTTAAGCGATTAAACTCAAAATTAATGTACTTTTAAGCGACATTCTGTATGGAACTTTTAGAACGTTTATTAATGAATTCTATTGAAACCTAATTTCCATAAAAGCATTAAAAAACCTTCATATTTCATAAAATAATAATGAAGTTTACCCCTTATAGTGTTATATACACAAAGAAAAAATTTCTTTAAAAATCATATATGTGTGTCCTTTATAAAGACCTTTTGTTTATTTTAAAAACAATTTATTTAAAATAACGAAATACTTGACACAATACTAATAATATTATTTATTAGACATGCACCGTTTTCTCTGTGTATACATCTTTCTTAAACAAAATACGAGGTGTGTAAATTAAGTTAGGAGACTGATTTTTTAATATTTTTTTTTGTTCGAATAGAATTACAATTCAGTATTGTCTCCCTCAAAATAACTTCCTTGGGCAGCTACACAGCGCTGGAGACGGTTCTTCCATTCCTCATAGCAGTTCTGGAACTCATATACTGGGAATAGCCTTCAGCCGGTCAGTTATAGCCGTTTGAATGTTTTCTATGGTCCCAAAATGACGTCCCTTGAAGTGATTTTCAAACTCGGGAAGTGAAAGAAGTCACAAGGACTAAAGTCAGGCGAATAAGGAAGCTGAGGAGCCACATGAGTGTTTTTACTGGCTAAAAACTGATATGACTGTGTGACAAGGCGCATTGTCGTGATGCAACATCCAGTTCTTCTTGATGTTTAGTCTCACACGCATGACCCTTTTTCAAAGTGTTTTCAAGAACCTCTCTGTAAAAGTGTTGATTTACTATTTGGCCTGGAGGCACAAACTCTTTGTGGACAATGGCTATCAAAAAAGCAAATCAGCATGCATTTGATCTTCGACTTGTTCATTCTTGCTTTTTTGGAGCTTGAAGTATGCCATTCCGTGCGCTTGGTTTCCGCTTGGCTTGCGCTTGGTTTCCGGGTCGTACTCAAACACCCAAGTCTCATCACCAGTAACGACACGTTCCATAAAATGGGGATCATTTTCAATCGATTCCAAAAAGTCAAAACACCTTTCTCTCGTGATGTCCTTTTGTTCCTGCGAAAGGTTTTTTGGAACCATTTTTACGCAGATTTTTCTCATCCCCAATTCGTTAGTCAAAATCTGATGAATCGTTCTTGTCGCCAACCGACTATCTGAACGCACAAGATCCCGTAGTCTATAGACATTTTCATCGGTTCTTGAAGATGAAGACCTTTCGTTGCATGGTTCATCTTCAGTCGACTCTCTTCCTTCTGAGAATGCCTTAAACCACCGAAAAATCTGGGCTCCTGAAAAAACACTGTCTCCGTAGGCATGTTGAAGTTTTTCAAAAGTATCCATTGCGCTGTGTCCAAATCTGAAGCAAAACCTGATAGCACACCGTTGATCAAAGTTAATGTCACTCATTTTTAAAACGCACTAGAAAATAAATTAATAATAAAAACGAATTTTAAAAGCAAGCTTTTATTTACATACTCTAAAAAAGAAGAAAATAACTTTAAATTTAATCAAACCCATCAATTTATTACATTACACCAGTGGCGGTGCGTGATATTGCAGTTAGCCATATCTTGAAAACGACGCATGGGACCCACTTCACTTTTTAGGTGATGACTATACACTTCTTACAGAAAGGATTTATAGTGAAAAAAGCGTCAGCACAGTTTGCGAAAAAAATTTTCAAAAACACTGGAGCACTCCCTGGGTTCTCAGTAACGCTCTGTGGAATATTTGCTGTATTTTTTTTCTTTCATAATCTAGAAACAAATATAAGGAGACGTTTTTCGATTTGTTACAAAATATTTTTGTTTCAAAAAGTTATGGCCATTTTAATTTTGGGAAACAAAATGTTCCTATAAAATTAAAATGGCCATAACTTTTTGAAAAAAAAATATTTTGCAACAAATCGAAAAACGTCTCTTATATTTGATTCTAGATTATGAAAAAAAATATACTGCAAATATCCCACAGAGCGTTACCGGAAAACGGGGGGGGTCCCCCGGTTTTTTTGATTTTTCCAACTTTCTGACTTTTTTCACTATAATCTTTTTGAGGTTATAATCATCTTGCAACGCACTATCGCGCCACTGCATTACACAATTTATATGATATAAAAACTTGTCAAGAGATTTACTTGTGTAGATGTATTTACCTATTTTATAAAATACATACTTTTTTTCTTAGATTTTGTTATATCAAGATCAAGTTACATAATTATTACATTCTTGTTTATCTACATAAGTAAATCTCGTGACAAGCTTTTATGTCATATAAATTATGTATTGTAATAAATTGATGGGTTTGATTCAATTTAAAGTTTGTTTTCTTCTTTTTAGAGCATTTAAATAAAAGCTTGTTTTTAATTTTTTTTTATTATTAATTTATTTTTTATTTTTTAGTTATCGTCGTGTTTTTGTATCTAAATGTTTCTCAACCTATTCATACTATCCCTAACCTATACCAAGTTATAACTTTTTAAAATTGGTATGGTGGCCATCTTGTTTTTTGCCATTTTGAATTTTTTCACCGCCGCTAGAATTTGCCTAGGGTATAGGTTGATATTAATTAAGACACGACCCCGCTTAAAGTCTTACTGTTTAGACGGGCAGTACTTAGTACACCATCTCTTCGAAGGGTTGAACGCAGACGTCAGTTTATTCGTATTCTTCTTAGCAAATCTTTTCATTTGATACCCACATTATGGGAGTGCTTAAAAATAACTAGTCCGCCATCTTGGCCAGTCCGCCATATTGGATTTAGAGTGGTCATTTTATTTTTCGTATTCTTCTAGCAAACCCTTTCATTTGATACCTATATATGGGAGTGCGAAAAAAAATAGTCGCAAATTAGAGACTTTCATTTTCCCATTTGCTTTCCTCTCAGCAAACCATTTCATTTGATACCCATATCATGGGAGTGCGCATAAAATAACTAACTTAACAGTCCGCCATTTTGAATTTGGATTTAGAAACCATGCATTGTCATTCAACCTAAACATGTATGCAAACTTCCATCTCAATCGGTTAAGGATAACTACTTTAAAATTCAGTTGCAAGATTTGACCCGAACAAACAAACAAACAAACAAACAAACAAACAAACAAACAAACAAACAAACAAACAAACAAACAAACAAACAAACAAACAAACAAACAAACAAACAAACAAACAAACAAAACAAACAAACAAAACAAACAAACAAACAAACAAACAAACAAACAAACAAACAAACAAACAAACAAACAAACAAACAAACAAACAAACAAACAAACAAACAAACAAACAAACAAACAAACAAAGAAGAAAGAAACAAACAAACAAACAACAAACAAACAAACAAACAAACAAACAACAAACAAACAAACAAACAAACAAACAAACAAACAAACAAACAAACAACAAACAAACAAACAAACAAACAAACAAACAAACAAACAAACAAACAAACAAACAAACAAACAAACAAACAAACAAACAAACAAACAAACAAACAAACAAACACACAAACAAACACACAAACAAACAAACAAACAAACAGACAAACAAACAAACAAACAAACAAACAAACAAACAAACAAACAAACAAACAAACAAACAAACAAACAAACAAACAAACAAACAAACAAACAAACAAACAAACAAACAAACAAACAAACAAACAAACAAACAAACATCAAACAAACAAACAAACAAACAAACAAACAAACAAACAAACAAACAAACAAACAAACAAACAAACAAACAAACAAACAAACAAACAAACAAACAAACAAACAAACAAACAAACAAACAAACAAACAAACAAACAAACAAACAAACAAACAAACAAACAAACAAACAAACAAACAAACAAACAAACAAACAAACAAACAAACAAACAAACAAACAAACAAACAAACAAACAAACAAACAAACAAACAAACAAACAAACAAACAAACAAACAAACAAACAAACAAACAAACAAACAAACAAACAAACAAACAAACAAACAAACAAACAAACAAACAAACAAACAAACAAACAAACAAACAAACAAACAAACAAACAAACAAACAAACAAACAAACAAACAAACAAACAAACAAACAAACAAACAAACAAACAAACAAACAAACAAACAAACAAACAAACAAACAAACAAACAAACAAACAAACAAACAAACAAACAAACAAACAAACAAACAAACAAACAAACAAACAAACAAACAAACAAACAAACAAACAAACAAACAAACAAACAAACAAACAAACAAACAAACAAACAAACAAACAAACAAACAAACAAACAAACAAACAAATGACTCTAACACGTTTAACCTTGTACTGAAGGTGCATTACGTTATATGCGGTATGTTAACGTACCGCCCTTCTAAGTCCCGTGTCCGCACTGTTGCTACATCGGGCGCTACGTTGACATTTGTCTCATTACTTAAATTACACACCTCGTACACTCTCCTAAATGTTCAAATACTGAATACCAACATACCAACTTAACTAATCATAATAAATAGAAACCGAATCGTTTTTGGAGGAGTTCCTAAATGGAAACAGAATTCCCCACCAAAAGGCAATAAAAGCAAAGCGAATGCTCTTATGTTAGTGTAGGAAATTAATCAGTTTATTAAGTGCAGGTTTCTTAGCAAGTTACTTCCAGCAAATTCGCTTGGGCATACGGTAAATTATACACATAATAGGACCTATTTAATGCAATAAAGCGGCGAAATTGCTTTTCAGGATATATCCGTTTTGATACTTACCGTGAGCCTGGCTGTTAAAGCAGGCATACAGGAAACCGATGAAAAGCGAAATCCTAATAGAACACATTGTAACCGAAATACTAATTAAATTGTTTATCTTTTCTTCCAGCTTTATATAAAAAACAATGTAGTGAAACACGCATTTGCCATTTATATAAGTAGAGAAGGAAGAAACTCACGTTGAGTGTCTGTGTAACACTACTAGTAAACTCACGTAGTTTCTGTTCATATCTAGAAAAAACAGGCACATCAGAGATGGGAATCAACATCGTCCATCGGCTTACGTGATTAAACCATCTTTTTCTGGGTTATCCCGTGCATGTCAATTTACTTTTCATGTAAGATTCTTCAGTAGGTTACCAAAGACTGATGTTGTCTTCTGTACCTCGGTATATACCTCAGTATTGCTTCGCTTCCTTGCTTGCTTGTGTATTTATGTTACAATATATCCTATGGTTCTAATTATTAACCACCAACTTATGTGTGTGTTCAAGCCTAGTATGGCTCTGGTGCTCATTCATTATATTCTGTATACTGTGTCCTATTTGACCAATATATCCCTTCCCACATAAATAAATTCACCGACATTGAAAAACGTATAGACCAACAACTGAGTCATATTCGATACTGAATTAGCTATTATAAACAAGGAATTTTAACTTTTTTGCATACTCATCGCCAAATATAACCTAATCCAACCAACCTTCGTATCGTTAACGACTGGAAAGCAAAACGCAAACATATATGTAATGCTTGGTGAAACGACATCGTTAACGAAATGTCAGATATGTGTAATTGGAACACGTGTTATTTTTATTAGCAACTTTTAAATTGACCATGGTGTGAGGAACATAAGCATGACAAACGCTGTATGTACACCATTGAGTTTATGAATATACGACGTGTGGCTATTAAATAACCGAAATGAGACTGCCACCAGCGCGCTGCGAGCGTGTCGTGACAAGTTTCAACAGAACTGTCTCTGGTGATACTTTCCACACCCTAAGCTCGCTAGACAAGCCAGTGGGTCGCTCAGTTTGACTGTGGCAGTCGTTTGAATTAGTCTACCACCAGTAATGCGTCGAAAAAATGTTAAGTATTTATATGGAGCAACGGGTTTATCTGAAGTTTCTTGTTAAACTGGGGAAAACTTTTACAGAAGCTTACGCAATGTTAAATGAAGTATACGGAAATGAATGTTTATCTCGCACACAAGTTTTTGAATGGTTTAAACGGTTTAAAAAGGGACGTGGAACGACCGAAGGCGAACCCACGTCCATGTCAAAAACGAACGAAAACATTGAAAAACTGGTAAATTAATCCTCGCGTTCGTCTAAGCATCCGAGGGCTTGCTAAAATAACAGGAGTCGACAAAGAATGTGTTCGCCAGATTTTGCATGAATCGTTCAACATGCGCAAAGTTTACGCAAAAATGGTGCCAAAACTCCTCACTCCCGAGCAGAAGGAATGAAGAATGAACATTTACGCTGACATTCTAAATAACATTGACACTGATCCAGGCCTGTTAGACACGATGATTACTTGTGACGAATCGTGATTTTTTACTTACGACCCCGAAACAAAGCGCCAATCCATGCATTGGAAGAGCCGGAACTCGCCAAGGCAAAAAAAAAGCTAGTATAAGCAAAACCTAATTCAAAGCGATGATGATCGTCTTTTTTGACATTCGAGGCATTGTTTACGTTCACTGGGTCCCTAAGGGTCAGGTGGTCAATCAACATTATTACATCGAGGTTCTGACGGCCCTTCGTGAGCGTGTGGGAAGACGAAGACCCGATTTGGGGAAGACCAAATGGTGGAAGATTCACCAAGACAATGCACCGGCCCATTCTGTTTTGTCTGTGAAAGCGTTTTTTGCAAAATACGGCATTACTGTGTTGGAACATCCACCATACTCGCCCGACCTTGCCCCCTGTGACTTTTTTTTCTGCTTTCAACAATGGAAAAGTCGTATGGAGCGGTGTAGAGATCGCCAAGGGAGTACATTGAAGACGAAAAAGTTGCTGCTGTAATTGGTAACGAATAAAAAGTGTTATGACGGCAGTTCGGTTATTTAATAGCCACACCTCGGCTTGTAAACAATACAGTAACGTCCAAAACTAAATCCTGAGAAATTATGATCGGCCCGTACATACGTACATATATAATATGTTCCAAATTGGCTATGCATGCATTGGTATCTCGGTTATTGTTCGAGATAGAAATATGGTTAAATGTGGAGTTTTACAGTTTTAGAGGATTTCAGTACCTGTTTTTTTTTTACAGAATTTTAGTACCTCTAGTTTACTTTTAAACTTTACTTTTCGTGTATCCCACTTCTGATATAAAACAAAACTTTTTAGGTAATTTCATTCTATTTAATACAAGGGTCAGATTACACTTCATTTTTTGGTCTTTTACCTCTTTATTTATCGTTGCCGAATTTCTCAGAAAACTCCTTACACAGCACGTAATCAATTTCACCGCGCTTAATTGTAACAATAACCCACTCAGGGGCGAATTTATTACTGTTTCATTAATTTAGAGCCTGTTAGGAACTCACAGGTCCTTAATTTATACAATGAAAAATGAACGTAAGAAACGCGAGCAAGATAAAAACGACACGAATCGCTGAGCAGAAGAAACCTACGAAAGTCGGCTATTCTCCATCCAAAATAATCGTAAGACTCCAAGGCTTATTTATTTCAGTAACCCTTTTCCCGTTCAAACGAGCAAAAGATCGTGACCTAATATCAATTTGTTTTCAGTTATCTTTAAAGGGTTTTCACGTAATAACGTTACTCACTTTAAGAAAATAAAGGTTTCAATTTTATTAAAATTAAATTAAAAGCGCTCGTGTCGATGAAAAGACATGAATTTTCTTTAAAACAAGTTTCTGAAAAATGTTATTTGGCGTTTATTAAAAAACGGTATTAGGAAAAAAATGACTCAGCTTAGGAATCACTTGTATATATTGACAACTAAGTGTCAAAAAAGGCACGCATTTTGACAAAGCAATGCCTTGCCAACTTTTTAATAACTTTGTGTATGAAAAAATGTCATAAATAAAAGCTTTTCTTCATCAGTTTATTTGCCATATTTATGTCAACATGAAATAATGTCATCTCTTCGAGTTTGGATGAGGTTTATTTTTTTTAAATAACAACCAGTAAGTTTTCTCTCAATATCAAAGAGCAGCATTTTCTCTTTATTGTGCACTAAAAAAGATTTGATATAGTTACATAAAAAATTTCGCAAAAAAACATGTTTAAAATTAACTCTTTGAAACCAAAAAAAAAGGATTGTCAAAGTATAGTCATTCTAATTTTAATTGAAAATGATAAATACGCCTGGGGAACAAAAAAAAGCGGTGCAACTTTATGATTCCATGGGCGTGCATATATCTTTTATAAATTCAAAAATTGTGAAATAATTTTTTTCATTCAAATCAATATAGGAGATTAAAATTAGCCTGCATACAAAACTCTTAATATTTGTAATATAATTTGCTGTAAATAATGCTCATTTAGCCAGACAATCTCAAAAAATTGTCTGTGTTAATAAACCTAGCTGAAATACTCGTCACTGGCGCCTTAAACACGTGGAATTTATAAAGTCGTAAATCATTTTAACGACATCTTAAAAATTTTATGGCACAGTGGACCGAATAAATATTTGGATGTATTACATATAAAGCAATCCTATAGTATACTGGTCGACATTTTTACTGTAAGTAGCCGCCGAAAAGAGCTACAATTTGGTCACTGACGGAAATCCTTACGACTTTCGTAGGCCGAGTAATTAGATAGTATTAAAGAAAGGGCAATTTTCGATGTTTTTTATTTTTTTTGCAAAAAAGTTGTGAACCGATTTTAATTTTTAAAAACTTATTTCCTTCGTCTTTTTAAGCGCTATAACGTGTTATTTTTTGTTTTTCTGAAATAATTTTTTTTTGGTACTTAAAAAGTGAAAAACCCGGTTTTTCATACATTTATGATTTTTTTTTGGTTATGTTCCTACAAACCGATTTGATCCAAAACTAGTGCACTCAAATTGCACTATTTTTTACCTAATTATCAAATTTTTTTGAACGCTTTTTTTTGGCTATTTTGGCTATATATCCTAGGTTATTGTCTGGAATCCTGTCCACTGATTTGGAAAATGTCGTTTGAAGAAAAACGCGTTTAAAGTTCTTTAAAAATTCATTAAAGGTCTTCTTCTTCTTTAAATATTTTTTAAAATGATTTCAGATGGCGCCACGATGATACAATATGTTTTTGACCTTTTAAACATGCCAGCAGGCTAGCACGAACAATAAGAGACAGAGCACCTGGCGGGCTGGCAGCGAGCGCCGCGCGCCGGGGTGGAGCTTTCGATTTAGCGGTCGAGAAAAATAGGTTCCTATTCTCGTATCAACTTTAAACTTTGGAAATGGATAGTCAAACGACCATACTTTCGCACTGTGACATTTTCCAAAAATTGATTTTTTCAAATTTTATGACTGCAGGTAACCCCGTAAGGCAAATTCGAAAAGTATTTCAACAAATATCTATCACGTGACTTATTCGAGTAATACGTAATACTGTGAAGCAGCAGTTATCGGTTAACTTTTACTAGCTGGTTTACTGGCTAGTTACTGGAGCTGTTTATCGGAGTTCTGGACCATTAGCGTCATTTCTAAAGTTTTCGGCGACCTTCGATCAACTTCATCCCTAAAAAATTGGGGCCCGAGTGTGGGTGTTCGTTTGAATGGAAGGTGGCGCGAAAGGTTAAGTGCGTACCGACGTAAGAACGCGAAGGGCCGTTGATTGATTTCCGTCGCGTGGTCCTGACGGGAAACATCATTGCTATACTACGTTCCTGAGCGCGCTCACTCTTCCATTTCCATTACAGTTCCCCCCGGCGACGACATCGCATCCGTCCCTCGCGAATATATTACAATTTTTATGGGTAAGGCCCTTATTGATCAGCGTCACTGATAGAGTGCAGAAGTGGAGCTTTATGAAATATAAACCGGCAAAAATATTAAATTGTGTCGTCGAGAAAATATTCCTCCACGGTAGCAACTGTAAGAAATGCAGGCATATTTTGGAAATAGTAGTTTACGTAACAAGTCCGGAAAATCCTGTTTTTTGGATGAAGTAGATGTGGAAGTAGATTTGTTACGCATACACGATATCCCCGAATTGAGTTACTTGTAGGTGAATGGACAAAACATTTAATTTTTCGACAAAAAGTCATTCTTGATAAAAAAGTCTTGAAACGTCCAGAAAGTTTGTTGTTTGTTCAATTTAACATACAGGGTGTTCAAAAATAGCAAAAATTAAATAATAACGAAGAGTAAAGTACCTTATATATTGACGCTATGTAAAAAAGTTATTCAGAAAAATTGTTTGCAATCAAAGTTAATACTCAAATATGAAAGCATGGCCTACTAGTCAATATTAAGTATTTTGAAAAGTGTCAAGAAGGCGACAAGTCAGGGGACCTTGCTGGCCATCAAATAGATCCATATCTTCCGATCCACTTCTCTCCAAATTGTTTGTTAAGCCGATTGCGGACCTGAATTGTTGAATGGGCGAAGCATCCGTCCTGTTGAAAATACGCTTTTTTTCTATATTCTAAATTCTCTTCGTCTAACTCTGGCAAGAAAAATGTGTTTAGCATTTCCAAGTATGAATTTTGATTTAAATTTTCTTTAAAAAAATGCGGACCAATTATTCGATTGAAAGTAATTGCACACCAAACATTAGATTTTTTGAAATTTTGACTTCTAGAAGTAACTAAAAAAGACGGATTTTCTTGTGCCCAAAAACGTCAATTCTGCGACCATACCACTCCATTGGTAGAAAAAGTGCTTTCAGCGGAAATAATTATACTCTTGTGAAAATGCATATCTGCAGTAAACCTCGCTCCTATTTCTAAACAGAAATCCAATCGTGCATCATCACCATCACCAAATTCCAACGTGTGTATTATTTTCGGTTTGAAAGCTTGAAACTTATTTTCGGCCAAAATCCTTTGAATGTGTATCTTGCTAATATCAATTTGTGCAGATCTCTTTCTTAGTGATAGTTTCTGGATTTTCTTCAATTGAATTTAAGACTAGAATTGTGGCTGCATCATTCATCGGACCTTTTTTGTTTTATTTCCGCATTTTAAATCACCAGTTAAATCAAATGATCATGTTAACTTTTTCAAACTATGACGGCTAATTTCGACTTCTGGATATTTTTTCATTAAACAATTCAATTGCATGAAATAATAAATATTACCGATACCATAACATTTAATAAGATAAATTTTATGTTGTAAAGTAAGCATTATATGGATTAAAAATCAATAATTGAAATTTCAAATGCCTTGTCAAATACAATATCAAGCAATTACAATTGCCTTATTGATGGCTTACTGGAATTTCAAATAGGGACTTTGAGAAGAAATTGTGTAAAGACAACCTATTAACTACAGTGTTGATTGACTAAATTATTATCTGGACGTGCTGTTTCTTCAAAATAAATGTTTTAATAGTATTTTTGGGGTTTATGAGATCTTCTTATGTCTGCGCCTTTAGTAAACATAATTTTTTTTAAAGGAAAATGGCTCTACTTCAAACATATAACGATGATAAAACTTGCGGAATCTCTTCAAAATACTTAATATAGACTAGGCTAGAAGGCCATGCTTTCATATTTGAGTACTAAATTTAATTGAAAACAACTTTTCTTAATAACTCTTTTTACATAGCGTTAATATTTAAGGTACTTTACTCTTCATTGTTATTTAATTTTTGTTATTTTTGAACACCCTGTGTGTTAAATTATTGAACAAACAACAAATTTTCTATACGTTTCAAGACCAGTAAAACTTTTTATGAAGAATGACTTTTAGTCGAAAAATTAAATTTTTTGTCCATTTCACCTATAGGTAACTCAAACCGGGGTCACCCTGTATATACATACAGGTCAAGTTAATAAAAACACACTTGAATAAACACCTGAGGTCAGTTACTTGAAATTATACTTCAACACTCAAACTGCATTTTCTTCACTCCCATTTAGAATTCTTCCTTGACAATTTAGATTTAGATGCAGTTTCAAACAACAGCCAGCAAATTGCCCAAATGGAGAAGCGGTATAATGGAATATGGACCCCAAACATATTAGTGGACTACTGGGAAAAGCAAATAATTTATTGATTGTATTATATTTTTTGACACAAAATTGTGGTCCTATATTTTATAAAAAAAAATTATTTTTTTTTTTAATATTATTTTTAAATATTTGAATTCAGCACATTACAGTAGAACAAAAAAAAAGTGACAGGGAGCGACAAATAATTTCAAAATACAGAACAGTGTAATTACCTGAAATATCTTAAGGGCTTCTTGAAGAATTCTTACTTTATATAGGTACCTACAGCGTTGATATGTACATACAGTACACTAAGAACAGCTTTGCCCCTGAACTGCACACAACATCGGTTGTGAGCACAAGGTTGTGTGCACAAGTTGTGTGCACAGGTGGGGGGTATACAGCACAAGATAAAACGACCATACACGAAAGGTATACAATGAGACACCCACAAACAAAAAATAACAGACTGTACTTCTCGAAGCGTTCACGGCTACAGCTACAAAACAAATGAGGACCATATCAGATTTTGTCTGATATGGCCAAAGGCAAAGTTACCGTTAGTGTACTTAGTGTAGTATATATCTCTTGTTCTTTAAAATATTTGCATAGTATGAAATTAAATTACTTGTACTTTTTACTTGTCAAACCTCCCAGAAACAAACACGTAATAGGGGTACTTCATTCCCCAGGCTTTGAGTTTATTTAATTTAGTTTGAAGCTTAATGCAACTGTTAAAACGTAATAAGGGCACTTGCGACTACAGTGTGTATTTACATAATTTGAAGGGTATGTATAAGAAGTATAAACATGAGTACTCAGTTAGTACGTCTTGATATTACTTATTAAATTAAGGTCTTATAAACCAATGTGCATATGTATCAAAATGTTCCTAAATAATTCAAATGCATGTACCCATCAAGTGCATGTGTATTAAATATCATCTTATCATCAGTTCATAACCTAATTTAATTCATATCTTTACATTAGAATAAACTCAAAAACTAAACGTAGTCCTTATTTCGACTACTATTATTTGTACATAAATTGTTAGAATTACACTCTTGAAAGTTTTCGTATACAACTCTTAACAATATTTTGCAGTCATTGCTTTACTTGCCAACATTTTTTTTAATAGAATATGTAACCCTTTGTTTAGGTTTTTTTTTTTGGTTATTTTTATTTGTTTATTTATAAATATTGTGCCACTTAACAAATTCTGGTTTATTACTTTGAAATTCAGTATAAACTTGCGTGACAACGAAAACCATTTACATTTCGATAGCTGACTCAGATCAACTAGTCTAAGCGCAGCCGTATCTTCTGTGTGAAAGGAAACACAAGCCTCTGTAACTTAAAAAAAGAGAAACCCGCATTCAGGAAAATTAAAAAATGACTAGGTATTTAATTAATTCGAATGGCACAAAATTACGTTTATTTTTAAGAGACAAATAAGATACGTCAGATTAGTTAACAGTATTTAAATTATGTACTTAGGAATTCATAATTTTACCGCTATTCAGTAGCAACACGATCAAGGGCAGAAAACTGTAAGTCTACTCTGGAGTTATGAATGTATAGAAATCAGAAGACCTGACAATATATACATCGATAGTATTTACAGAGATGTGAACTTTAGCAAAATCAACTATTTCCAAGTCTCCTCTAGAATTAAAATCATTTTCACGACAATAAATGTCTAAAATAAATACCAGACGTTCTAATCGTCTGCCAAGTAAAAAAAACGCAAGGTCATAATTTGAGGCTTACAGACCAGTAGAAATTCTGAAACGGATTTACAGCGAGTTCTCTCACTCTCAAAAGTGGCAAATATAACTTGAAGAACCGTCCCCACAACTCGTGATTACATTATTTAAATCGCAGATGAGAAGAGGAAAATCATGTAAATGAATATAACCAGAATTCCCAACAAATGCGTTCCCCCTTAAGTGAATTTTAAATTTAATTAGCTGATAACGGACGCTTTAGAGGACGCCGTTTTCGGCATTTCAAACATTCTATTTTTTATATCCGAAGGGCGGCCGTCAGTTTACGGAGCTGCGTAACGGTGTCTGGCGTGTTTCTTTTTGTCGTTAACTAATTTAACTTTCACCGCAGCTTCAGAGCAGCAATTATTTAAGAAGGTATATACTGGATATCTACGGATTTCATGAAAATAATTCACGTGGAGCTAGAAAGAGATAAGTTGTACTATATGAACACAAATTGTCGTAGTATAAGTGGAACCGGTTTTAGAAAATTTGTTTTACATTTTCATATAAACCGTTTTGTAGTCACTGATTTACAGTATTCATACACCCACTTTTTGCTTCTGATAGCAATAAAAAAGTAAAATTGCAATGTTTTCAATAACTCCAAATATATTAAATACTTTTCAGTCTCTAGACTCATATTGAAGAGAAATCTTCAAAGTATATCTCATATACTTTGAAGTATCTCATACACATATGAGATGAATGTACACATATGAAATATCTCATAGATATATCTTTATAAACATCATAAAATACATGATAAAAATCCAGAATGGTAGTTCTCATTAAAGTATCGCCCAATTCATCATCAAGTTCGGAGGACGACTAATAAAACAGTAACTTTTAGGCAAAATTCGACTCTATTCATCAACATAATCTCCTTAAAAAGTGACATTCCAACGCTTCTCTAACATTTCTATGCCTTTCTTATAGAACGATTTGTCCAACCCTTCAAAATACGCTTCCGTTTCGCGATCACCTCCTCATTGGGGCCATATCTCTTTCCGGTGAGCATTTTTTTTGAGATTTGCGAAACAAGAAATAGTTGCTAGGGGTTAAATCTGGAGAATACGGTGGATGCGGAAGCAATTCGAAGAGCAACTTTTGCCATTTTTGCGATCGACTTTTGACACGGTGCATTGTCTTAGTGAAAGAGCACTTTTTGTTCTTCATTTAGGGCCGTTTTTTCGCGATTTAGTCAATGAATATTACCATGCGCATCCCAAAATACGGACTCCATAGCCTTCCCAGACGATTTTTGTGTTTTTGGTCGCTTTGGACGGCTTTCGCCTGTTGCTGTCCACTCAGCTGACTGCCGATTTGACTCTGTAGTATAGTGACGGATCCATGCTTCACCACTGTCCCATTTCGCATTAAAAAAATCCTTTTCATTTCGCCTAAACAGCTCCAAACAACGCTCTGAATTATTAACATGTTGTTGTTTTTGGTAAACAGTGAGCAAACGCTATATCCACCCCGAATAGAGCTTCCTCATGGACAAAATTGTGAATACACTGCCTTTTAACATCTTTAAGGTGTCAACTATCTCAGGAAACTTCACTTTCGATCTTCCAAAACGATTTTGTACAATTTTTGTTTATGTTTTCTGGAACAACTACCGAATTTTGGCGACCAGAGAGTTCAGCATCATCGGTGTTTGAAATCAGCAATCCACTTCTCTAGCATTTGTCTCGATGGAGCAGATTCCAAATAACACTTTAGGTACCGAATGCCATTGTTTTGCTCGAACGGTATTTTTGCCCATTAAAAAGCAATGCTTTATCAACACACGAAATTCATATTTTTCCATTGTTTCGAAAATTACAAAAGTGGCGTCACCAAAAGCACTGTAATTTGTAAACTAATAGTCGAAATGTCATGAAATTTTTACACATATCGGTTGAAGGTTGGTACTATCTAAAAATCATGGATTTGTCAATAGCAGCGCCATCTATATATCATCCTACGAACTTATTGAGTGATATATACCATAGATTTCGTAAAAATAAGTGTTCGTGAAATTTTATTTTAATAAAACACATTGAGTTCTAGAAGGATATTAATTTGTTAATATTTATAGTCATGTGTAGCGTACGGTTTTTTTTTTGTATATCTATTTTTGCATTTATTTTAAGCTCATAATATGCATATATACCATTCTGAGTGAAGGCTTTCACGGCCGTTGTCTGATGACTCCGTGGTGTCCGGGTATTGACGTGTATGATTAACGGAAATACCCGGAAACCACTGAGTCATCAGGTATCACATACATATATCTATAATTTGAGCCGAAAGTTTCACAGATCTATTAGAAAATGAAACCAAACTTGCAGTGTATTGAAACGAGCAATACTTATTCTGCAAGAGAAGGGTTGAAGTCTTAACGAAACCAATTTAATTTACTTGCAACTTTATTAGTTTTCGTACATTACAACGCTGGCCAATATTTCTCTGACCACAGCTAGCACTGGAACGAAAATTGTAAGCTTCGGATAGTTGGGAAGAAGTCCGGCAAATTCCTGGCTGAATGTGTTGAAATCGTCTATTATAGCGTTCCACACCACTGCCAGATCTCCTGCTTTAGTTAAAATTAGGGGATGTTTGTTAGCGTTGGCTAAAAATAAAATTAAAAATATTTTGATAACATAAAGGATTAGAAATAAATGATAAATGTTGTATAAGTGACAACAGAACACGCTGTATTTTTTTTATTGTTGCTGTATTTTTTAATTTGAGACTAACAATAAGTTTTCACATTTCAAGACATATTTCAGTCCATCTATTTCCACTCTAACTGGCCGTGTCAATTTTTTTGACTTTCCAAAGTGGAGTGTTGATACCCTATAATTAATATTAATACTGAATTTATTACACATTTTTTTTATTACACGTCCATAAAATGGAGTAGAAGTATGGTACTGGTAAAAAAAAAATGTTTAAAGTCCTATTATCTAAGTAGGGTTAGAATGTTCTGAAACCTAGGTATTTTAAGTGTGAGCAAAAAAAATGTCTGTCTGTTAACCTTGTTTTGCACACAATAACTCGTTTGCTTTAATTGCCGCGCATTGGAAAAATTTCTATGGCCCTATGTTATTAATAAAGCTGGCAGAAATGGTATGCGTCACACGTACATACATTTCATAAATATAATACACGAAAATAACATTGCACACGTTTGCCATATATTATTATGAAATTATATTACACTACTTAACGTATAGCGTGTCACGGAAATTGTACAACAGTTCCAGCTGTCACAGGACTTCTGCAATCAAATCAAATTGAGGCAACCCCCATCACATATAGGAATCATATATAGGAATTAAAATTGTGGTGGTATTCTAATATTTAAGATTTGTAAATTGAAATATAGCACTCTTAAGTATTTACCGGGTATTTCACTAGAAATGGACTTCCTCCCTTAACTTTTTTATTTGGCTTTATATCAAAAAATGTTAAAATGTTAAATACAAAAGTTGTAGGGTACAGTGTTTACTGAATGAATGAAATGGATACTGAAACGATAAATTGAAAAACTGATTTTTAGTGTTACATCTATTAGGTTATGGAGTAAAAAACAAGAAAATTTTTATATCTTTAGATTTTGTGATATATCAGAACAATTGTAAGGCCACTCTTGAATCCATTGCCCACTACATATTAAATTTAGATAGGCGTTTTTTTTTTTGCTTAATTTTTAAAATAAGTATAATAAACTATATATATTCGTAGTCAAGGAGATGAGGCCAATAATTTAGTGATATAATATACAGGGTGTTTCATAAGAAGCTTAACATTGTACCCTACAACTTTTGTATTTAACATTTTTTTTTGTATAAAGCAAAATAAAAAAGTTAAGGAGTGGATCCTTTTATAGTGAAATGCCCGGTACTTTTAAGTAACGTTTGAGACTTGATCTTAAAAAAAATTGAAGGGTGTGTATAGAAGTGGTGATTTGTTACACAAAACTTTTGAAGTAAAATGTGTGGAACATAATTTTTTTTATCGATTGCCTTCATTAAATACAGGTCACGGGATAAACAATTTCTTGCTGAAAATACCGAAATATTTTTTTTCGCTAATCGTGGGCGGATCAAGATGATGCACAACGTGATTAAAGCGAAACTTTCTAAGACCCCAAAGCAAAACAAACGAGGCGATCGGAAATTCCCCGCACTATTCTTATATCGGCCATTATAAAAGTGCTGTTACCGATAACGCTACACACAAGATCTATTTTCGGAGCATTGTGACCCTCCGTGGAGGCAACAGTTGGTAGGGCATCGATTGGAGGAGAGCGAGCGATAGGCCAGAGCCGGCTCGTAGAATTTTAAATTCTCGTATTTTCGTAAGGAAGCATGGGACCCGCATTATATTTTAGAGTGGACTCTTAATACACTGAAATAGAATGCAAAAATTACTTCCCCACCAGAAAATGGAAACGGCTTGCAACCATAACAACCACTTTCCCACCATAAAATTTCTACAAACTCCACTTTTTTTGAATCCATGTTTAGATTTGAGTTAGTTTTTTTATACCGGGGGTCTCAGTTGGATTGTTCCAATGGCACATCTCCGTTAGTTAATAAGATATAAATTTGAAATTTGGGCCATCTAATTTACACCTAAAGTTCTTTACATAGAGCCTAATATTAATATTCTGCCACTTCCGCTTTAATCGGAAACGACACCAACTTTATTATTTCAAATGACACCCTGCATATTTTTCTCAAAATTTGAATTCTACTCAAAATTCTCTTTCCAATGATGTATCACACTTTGTATTTTGGATTTAAGAAAGGAAGCAAAGCCGTATTTTAATGGTTTTAAAAAATGGTGGAAACTAAATTGATCAACCCAGGAAAACTAAAGCAGGCTTTGAAAATATTTGAATAATTGTTAACTGTTTGACGTTGACAGTTTATACAGTTACTAATTTGTATTAAAACTAAAAATTGCGACGAACAAAAGTGGTATTAATAATGATTAACGACAATTTTTCAAATGTAGAAAAGTTAGATATGATCCTAATTTATGGGGAATGTAGGAAAAATAGGCGTGATGCGTTACGTGTTTATGGAGAGAGATATCCTGACAGACGTATGCCAAATGATATGTATTTTACCAGTTTGGCTCAAATTTTGATTTAACAAACTGTTTTTAAAAGAAAGACTGCTACTGACGAAGAGCATAGTGTTGGTGTTTCGACAAATTAAATCAGAATGCGATATTTCTCGTTCTTCTATTCAGCGACTCCTAAAATCCGCTAAAATACGACCTTTTAAAATCCATCTGCATCAAGGATTAGAACCAGGAGATTATCAGAGAAGAATGGCGTTGCTTGAATGGCTAGCGACTGCTCATGAAGATGGCAATATTAGCTCAATATTATGGACAGATGAAAGCCGTTTTCATAATAATGGAACTATAAATCGGCACAATTGTCATTATTGGTCTGAGAATAATCCTCACTGGATGAGAGAGACTAATTTTCAAAGAATTTGGGGAATTAATGTGTGGTGTGGCATGATCAATGTTTACATTATTGGACCAAAGTTTTACGGAGGAACATTCACTGGTGAGGTATACTTAGAATTCCTTCAGGGCGAATTTTTAGATTTTCTTGAAAATCTTCCACTGGAGATATGTATCAACATGCATTTTCAACAAGATGGAGCACCCCCTCACAATTCTAGAGCTATAAATGATTATTTAAATCAAATTTTTACAAATAAGTGGATCGGAACCCATGGACCAATAAGATGGCCTCCAAGATCACCCGACTTAACGCTGATGGATTATTTTCTCTGGGGGTATTTAAAGGATAAGGTATACCAGACGCCTCTTACAGATTTAGAAGACTTAAAAAATAGAATTAGAAATGAATGTGAAGCTCTTAATGTCCAGTTATTAAGAGATGTTACCACTCGTGAACTTTTACATCTAGCCGAATGTTGCGTTGAATCAAATGGACAACACTTTGAACATTTTCTTTAGCATAATTTCCGGCGCTCATGGTTATTGTGTCAATTAGATATTCGTAAGTTACGTTTTCGTAAAAATAAAATTAGTTTCGTAGTATTTCCTTGTAATTTATTTAACATACCTATTTTTTTATGATTCGACTCTACAAAATATTTGTAAATCACCCTTATCCAAGTAACTATTCATTTTGACAGAGATCTTAAACATGCGTATCTTAAAAAGTGTATCTTAGCAACTTTATAATTTAAATCCAAAGCAAAGCACATTATTTTCATAATTTCGAAAAAATCGATTTTAAAATCTTTTCGATTCGATTTTGCTTCTCTTTCTGAAATCCAAAATACAAAGTGTGATACATCATTGGAAAGGGAATTTTGTGTAGAATTCAAATTTTGAGAAAAGGGTGTCATTTGAAATACGAAAATTAGGGTCGTTTTCGGTTAAACCGGAAGTGGCAGAATATTAATATTAGGCTCTATGTAAAGAACTTTAGGTGTAAATTAGATGCCCCAAATTTCAAATTTATATCTTCTTAACCAACGGAGATATGCCATTGGAACAATACAACTGAGACACCCGGTATTATAAGTAGGATCCAGGAAGTATGCTGTCACCCAGAGCCGGCATTATACTACTTTATGATAATTAAAGTATAAACCGTATTTTTTAAGCTTTAAGCGCATATTTCTTGCCTCTTTATACCCACGCCACTGTCCGTGTGTAGAATGTATTCCTGAACAAAGTCACCGCGGGAAGCCGGGACTTCGTAAGACAGCGAGCCATCCCGATAGCGACCCACCGGCCGACGCGACGTGTAAACAGGTGGACCGCCGTATTGAAAACAATTTTTTGTCGCGAATTAGTCTCTCGTAAAATCGTGTAGGTACTGTATTAACATATTATTACCTGATTTTGTGTGGATTTCTGCAGTAATGGCACAGTCGTTACCATTTGTAAATAAACTTAAAAAAACTATTAAAAATTACAAGGATTTTACAATAGACGGATCACATATTTTATGCATTCCTTGCAATCGTCGATATATATTTCCTGATCGCCGAGAATGTAAAAGACATTTAAATTCGAATAACTATCAACAAAATAATATACTTGGTACGGTTAGAAAAGAGGAATTTTGGTTTGATTTGTGCATAATGTTTTGCGCATGTGGCCTTGCGTGGAACGTGGTAGACGATGTTTTTAGACGTTTTTTTGCCAAATATGTATCCGATTTTCCATTACCGAATAGTGATACGTTGCGTAAAGCATATTTACAGAAGACATATCAACGTGTCATGGGAAATATCAACGAAGACATACATACGTAATAAATTTCTGTGGCTGACAGCGGACGAAACAACAGATTTTGCGGTAATAAGGTCGTTTATGCCCCTGATATTGATAGCTAATAAAAACGTATAGAAATAGTAGTAACACGTGTATTGTCGTCCTCTGTAGATGTAAAAAATAATAATGTACTGATATTAGTGACAACAAAAAAACTGATAGTGATATGGTGTGTCGTCCTATGTCCACCTGACTATTTTGAATTTGCACCTTTAACTTCAGTAGATGTGGAACGATCATTTTCCCTGTACAAACATATATACAGGCTAAATCGCTCACGTTTAATGAGAATAAATGCAGAAAGACTACTAGTCGTGTCGTACACTCAAGCAATGAGGACAGTCGATGTTTCTGAACGACACAAGCAATTATCTTTTGCTCTCGGGTCATATGTTAGCGTTTTCCAGGTGGAAATATATGCTATCCTAGCATGCGGGATGGAAATCCTAAAAACGGCTCCAAAAAGGAGAACGATTCAAATATGCACGGACAGTCAAGCGGCCTTGATGGCTATTGAATCCAGCAAGGTCAAATCGCGACTCGTCCTTATCGACTGTAAAAAAGATTCTAAATGATCTGGCCAGTTGCAATAGAGTTATACTCACATGGGTACCGGGACACTCAGGTGTCCCGGGAAATGAGGAGGCCGACAGACTGGCCAGAGTAGGATCAATAGGGTACCCCATAGGACCTGAACCTATATTATGGGCCCCCTATTCAATGGGGGTTTCAACCATGAAAGAGCTCCTAAATAAGGAGTTCGAAAAGTCATGGCAAGAAGCCCCAGGTATGAGGCAGGCGAAGACCCACATTATGGGGCCTTCGTTCAAATTAACTCAAAGTCTCCTAGGTATGAACCGGAGACATTAGAACGGTGACAGGACTCCTTACAGGCCACTGTCACCTTAAAAGGCTCCTCCACATGATAAGGGTCATAGATGATCCTGAATGTGGATGGTGCATGGAGGATGAGGAGACTGCATCTCACATCCTCACAGAATGCCCTACAATTGCAAGGGTCAGAGAACGGCACTTTGGGAGCTGTGTTCTGAACCCAGAGGATGTTAAGAGTATTCACCCCAGGAAAATATGCGCCTTTGCAAGAGAGGTCGACATACCTGGGTGAATACTCATGGAACGTGGGTGCACGGGTTTTCCCGCCCACTTTTCTCTTTCATTCATTCATTCACGACACAAGCAATAGGTACATACATATGTATGCAAATGTACATACATTATTAAAACATTTTTACTCCTGTCTTTTTGATCTCTCATATGTCATCTTCTATCAATAACATGACAGACTACAAGGCCGGCCCTGCGTTATAGCGCACGTTAGAAACCCTGACTATAAGTTCGTTACTTTGTTCCTCTTAAAAATTGTAAAAATGTTTCAGCAATTAATTAAATTTTTGTTTCATACCGAATATATTGAAAATATTTAGTACTTAATTCAGTGATATATATTTCTCAGATAAATATATTACAAGCATTTCCAAAATATTTTCGTGATACATTTTGTGTACACTTTTTTTCGTCTTCCATTTATTTATTAGCAGATAATTTCACTATCGCCGCCTAAAGCCTGACGTGAATCCCATGCTCCATTACGAAGGTACAAACATTTCAAATTCCATCAACGGCCGCTAATCCACCAGGTGCTTTTATCAACTATCAAATGACGTTTCCACGTGTTTTCCTTGCAAATATTGCTCGTACAGGAAATTTATTAATATATTCAATAAACCGATGCCATATTACGCTTTTATGGGGGCGATAACATAAAAAACAGTGAAGGGCCTTCATCCCAAACGTTTTATGGAGATGATTTACTGCGACATTTGCATCTGGTGAAAATAAAACGCTCTTTAAAAAACCCTCACGCGTTTTTCAGCGCACCGAACCACAAAAATTAGAGGGTCTCTCCGAAAAGTTGTGAAATTTAAGAAAACTCTTTACAATTCCACAACTTTGGATACCAGATTCAACGATTTAAAAATTATGATGTATCTTTTTTGGTAATCTGATGTGCAGTCAGCAACGTTACATATATCATATACCCACGTTTTGAAGGTTTCTTAAGTTCTGATAGTTTTTGTATACTATTTCTAATGTAAATGTGAAGACATAAAAAAAAAACAAGGTTGTCAGATATATTTTCTAAAATTGCTAAGCTCACTATACATTATACTTCATACTTCAGTAAACTGTTAGTTCGTGACGTTATTAGAAAGCTAGTTTGGAAATATTTTTAAAAAATCATAGATATAAATTTATTAGTTAGCATTAAAATCAGGCGTTTAAAATTGCTGGAAAAAATAATTATCCGGCAATGCTTCGCCGGCAACGCTTCCCTGTTTCATTCAGCCAGTCATCCATTTGCAGTAACCCATTAGAATATTGTGCTTTGCATCCAATATAGTATATGCGTTAGCTCTTTATGTGGTCCACCGTGTCGTAAAATGTTTTACGATCGTTAAAATGATTTACGACATTAGAAATTCTTACTTGTTTCCACCAGTGACGTGCATTTCAGCTATGTTTATTAAAACAGACAATTTTTTCAGATTTTCTGGCTAAATGAGCATTATTTACAAAAATTTATTACAAATATTGAGGTTTTTTTTTGCAGCCATTTTTACGAATGAGCATTATTTCAAAAATTCATATTTATAAAAGATATAGCAAATATTGAGAGTTTTGCCAAAAAAGGAAAAAAAAAAAAAACCCCCAAGGTAAAAAAAAAAAATCAAACAAAAAAATCAATGATTATAAAAGTTAAACATAGGTACTTAAAAAAATAGTTTGAAGATAAGTTTAAATCTAGATACAATTGATACTTAATTTTTAAATACAAACATTTATCTCCCCACGTCAGTGCTAATTTAATAATCTCTTAGAATATATATTTTTAATTAGCTTACTGTAACTAGTTAATGATGAATTAAATATAAATTGATTCTTTCTATTAATTGTAAAGGGTTTTATGAATGTTTGTCTGCCAGTAGGAAAGTAAAACACATTATTTCTCGCCTCCAATCGTGTTACCTTAATATTAATTTTTGAAAAAAAAAAGAACAACCATTTATTTTGTTAGGCGGTTTATAAAGGACCACGAGACAGAAGAATATTTTCTAATTTAGTGATATCATACTAAATCTCAACAACAAAAATTATTAGGATGTCAGCTATGGATATTGATGATCAATCTTAAGTGCAAGATATTTCAGAATTTTCTTGACTTTTTCAACATTGCTATGATTATTATAAATGTGATTCCATATTATAGTTGCCACAAGAATTGTTGAATTTCTTATAATAAATCCAGCGACCTTATGCAGATTGTGTTTTCTGGAATTTGGAGCGTAAAATCTAATTTCGTATCGAATAATATTCCCAGATCTGTTCTGTCACACCTTGTAAGTAAATTGTCATTGAAAGTATAATAAACTGAATTTGAGGCTACAGTATATGTTACAATTTTTTTTTGTCTTACTTGAATTTTTTTTTTTTTTATTTTTTAAACATTTTTTTTTTTTTTAAACCCCCCAAATATCTTAACATCTTTCCGGATTAGAAAGACTAACTACAGTATTGTTTTTGCTTTTGACGGGATTATAGCTGGTGAAATTATGCATCTAATAAGCACAAATTGAAGGTGATATATCGATTGTGCGAAAATATATCGC
Organism: Aromia moschata; assembly: GCA_029963805.1. Classification (NCBI taxonomy): domain Eukaryota; kingdom Metazoa; phylum Arthropoda; class Insecta; order Coleoptera; family Cerambycidae; genus Aromia; species Aromia moschata. Next base: position 194,829 of record JAPWTK010000538.1, on the reverse strand, counting down.
TAAAAAAGTAATATCATGAGTAACTCCGAATATATTAAACCCTTTTCTAAGTACTTGGACTCACATTAAAGGAAAACATTTACGGATTAATATCCTTCTAAAACTCGGTGTGTTTTATTAAAATTTCATGGACAGTGATTTTTATGAAAACTATAGTAAGAATGGTAGAGTTTTGAATTTTTATATTTTTGGTTCAACTTTAGAAAAATGTTTCCAAAATGGCTCTTGACATATCACCTTCAACTTGGTCTTATTAGACGCAGAATTTCACAAGTTGTAATCCTATCAGAAACAAAAACATAAATACCTACTGTAGTAGGTATTACAAAAATAATCGAAATTTAAGCAACCTTGAAAGAGTAGGTATACGATGACTTTTGTTGCTGACTGTAAGTGACATGACACACATCAATTAAATTTTTATTATGCAAACATACCCTACTGAATTAACAGAACCGTGTGTACCTTACCTATTGATGGATATATAACAAATAATAAAACTGTAAATAGTGGAACTACACTTGTGGGCAACATTTTTGTGTTACAATAAACAACATCAATTAACAATTCGTCGTATAGGTTTTGCAGTTAATCTAGTAATTAAAAATGCAGCAGTTAACACATTTGTTTGATAAAATGGTAATGTTAAATAAATACTGCCCTACAGGGTGAACATTGTTAAAGCAAGTACATGTAAATTATAACAAAGTAGACAATAAAACAGTGGCGAACCGTACGGGTAGACAAGGTAGACATTGTCTACCCAAAATTATTTCCCTTTTTTTAAATAAAAATATTTATATATTTTCATTTTCCAATTATTGTATTCAATTAATTTCCTGATGCCGACCGACCGAAATTACATAATATTATATTATATCATGTTATTTCAATGTCCTGTTATCTGTTCTCTTAATTCTCTAAATTCTCAGTAACTAATCTAGTCCAACGCAACATTAAGTAATAGCCGGGTAAACATTTCCGAATTTGTCTATCCTATTTGCCAGCGGCAGGCGATTGCACGTAGCACACCGCGGTGGCATATCCGGGGAAATTGGGCCGATATGCGGGTATCAAAGACAAAACATCATTTGTCTACTGTAGTCGACGAGCTAAGTATTGCGCTGCTGCCCCGTCTGTATACGGCGGGATTGGACGTATGCGAATTCGCGAATGCATGTGGTCAACTGCAATTGTTGCAATACTCCGCTCCTCCGCTCACCGCGCGTCCGTTTGAGTTTGTAGATTATTCTTATTATTTTATATTTTAATTTTCTATTTATTCTGGGTTGTATCTTAAATTGGTCCTTGCTTTAATTGTTTCGTTGTGCGTTGGGTAATAAATAATAAATATTGAAAATAGGTAATAAAATGACAAATATAGAAGATCCTATCGTTTACGTTAAAGAACATGGTTTTTTCTTCGCTATTTCTAGAAGAAAAGTTGAATTTAAAAAATTCCCAAAAGCGACCTAACTTGAATCTATCGCAAAAAAGACGGAAAAACCGTTCGTAAATTCCAAATATGTTGGTATGAATCTTTTACCTGGTTGACTGGAAGTGTAAGCACGAATGCAGTCTATTGTTTTTCTTGTGTTCTTTTTGGTGGAGAGGAAGTCTGGACAAAAGATGGTGTGAATATTATAAAAAAAATTGTTCAAAAAGCTAACAAATATGCTGCCTCAAAAAGACATATTACCTGCAACGAATTTTTTTATATGCTGGGAAAGGTGCCCATAGATCATGCTCTCATTGAAGCAACAAAAATAAACGCTTTACAACATAATGAAAAAGTTGTAAAAAATAGGCACATTTTTGGACGATTAATTGATGTGGTGTGTTTTTTGGCGAAACAAGAACTTGCATTTAGAGGACATCACGAGACTGCTGATTCAAAAAATAAAGGTATATATTTGTATGTTATTTTTTATTTGCTAAACATATCGCGTATCATACGATATGAAACAAATACCTATTTTTTTGGAAATTATTTGGAAATATGTACTAGATCTACTTGCTATGGAAGAGTCTGCTATGAAAGACCACTTGGAAAGCAGTTCAGTTTTCAAAGGAACATCGAGTGACATTAAAAATGACCTTATCGAATCTGTGAAATACGTAGTTCACCAAATAATTTTGTACGAACTGAAAAATACTGATTTTGTTTCTGTTCAAGTAAACGAGACAACAGATATTTCATGTCGAGCGCAATTTTACATAATTCGAAGGTACATTTACAAAAACGAAATAGTTGAGAGATTTCTTGGATTCTATGATGTCTCTAGTAATAATACGGCAGTTGGACTTTACTTTAGATACTTTAACACAATATAACTAAGACGTTTGTCCAATTTTTATTTTTTATTTCCAATGTCTACCCAAGAAAAAATCTCACGCTTCGCCACTGCAATAAAACAGGTTCAATCCAAAGCTTTGAACAAAAAAAAATATGTTTGAAGTTGTAATTTTGGGAACTATAGTGCTATGATTGCAGAACACTACTTTCCTAAAGAAATAAATATGTTGAATATACATATGTATAGAGTGTATTGCGAAATAAATAGCTAACCGAGAAAAAGGTAAGAAAGTAAGATCTAAGTGAAGTATAGAATGAGACAAATGTAATTGCCACACCTATCAGGCCATCCCACTCAGCGGACGTGTCAGTGATTACGTGGTGGGACGATTCGCATTTGTTGGCGATTTTGTACCCTCCCTACTTAAATCAGAATCGAGCCTCAGCACCGACAAAGACAAGGACTGGAGTGAGGACATATCGCGCTGATTTAATATGACAAAATTTGAATTATTGGTAAAACATTTTATGGTAAAGCAATATTTTTGGAATTTCTTGACCGTTGATCAATTAACTTGATAAACTTGTGGGACCGTGTAAACTGTGTACTCTATTTCCATTCTAAATTGAAAATAGGTAGAAAAAAAGCATGATTGTCAGATATATTTTCTAAAATTGCTAAGCTCACTATACAATTATTGTTTGCGCCACTATGAGCGATCTATTGTTCAAGAGATGGCGCTACCGGTACGTGCTATTCTTGATTTTTTGTACCTTTAGCACAAGAACTAAAAAACATATATATATATATATATAGATAGATATAGACAAAGCGTTTAGAAATTGCTGGAACGCTTACCAAAAATATATCGATATAACGTTAGAGACAATTCGGCTTTTGTGGAGTTTTCCTTTACCCCCCCTGGTACCTTTTCCTTAGCACTTCCATAAGCAACCGAAATGCCGGCAAACGAGATCCACTCTACTAAGTGGTAAGTAGTTCTTCTTTTTATTCGCCTTTTCATACAGTCCATTGCGTAGTTTATAGTCCACTGTAACTTACAAGTATACTTCATACTTCAGTAAACTGTTAGTTCGTGACGTTCTTAGAAAGCTTGATTTGAAAGTATTTAAAAGAATACATATATATCAATTTATTAGTTAGCATAAAATAAAGTTTGAAATTGTCTGGAAAAAATAATTATAAATTATAACAAATTTAGGTTTTGTATGAGCTAATTTTACTATACTATATTGATTTGAATGAAAAAAATTATTTCACAATTTTATTTATAAAAAGATATATGCACCCATGGAAAAAAATATTTTTTTATTTTTATCATTTTCAATTAAAATTAGAAGGACTATAAACTTGTGTACACTGACCGATAATTCCACAAGTTTATCAAGTAAAGCAATATTTTATTTTATTATCCACCCCGCCGCCCTCCGACAGCAGAAAACCGTACAGTCACACGTGTGCTCGCATAGTTTAAACACGTTTTACGACCACATTAAAGCGCATCTTTCCATCCCCACAGCATCCCCAAAAGGGAACGACGGCTCGCAAAGAACGCCAGACGTTAGAGTTTCCAGGTGCCACGCCATTAAAACAAATTCCGTTTGAGAAAGCGCGAATACAATCTTAATTAGCGCCCGACGGGGCTGTTGCAACTCCGTCGCTCTAATTAGACTCATTAAAATCGGTGGTAGGCTTTTAATTGCCTATATGTTGAAGCAAATAATACACGTACGCATTAGGAGCTTTTAACCTTTCGTTGTAATACAGGGCCGCACTTAACAATGTTTAAAAACGTTGAGAAGTTACAACTCACAGAGGAGTATCTAGGGATGGCATTGGGGACAAGTGCCATTAATAAGTTTCCGGCAGATTCTTAAACTTATAGTATATCTTTCAAAAAGTTCTTGTTCTACTAATATCACACCAAACACCGATTTTCTGTGGTTGTAGACGGACTTCGACAAAAAAAATCCAGCATCACCGAACTCCACATTCTGATACTTTGAGAGTTCACGTACCCATTCAGATGAAACCAGGATTTGTCGGAAATAAAGTATCACAGGTCTACAAAAAAAAATGTTCTGTCTTTGCGATCAGACCCATTATTTCCTATGTATTTTGATGCACTGAAACCAAATTTGGCAAAAAAAAATCTACCGCATCAATTTTTCACCACCCCCATATAACCCCCATAAACTCTTATAGAGGGAAATTTTGAAAAAAAAAATTATTCTGGTTTTTTGGGTCGCTTATCACGAATCTGAAGTCAAGAATAAATTTCGACTTAATGACAGCTGTCAACAAGCTGTCAAATTTCACTAAAAAAGTTTTTTTTTAGAATCGTAATCAGCAACCCAAAAAACTTTATATGCATTTAATATCAACTTTTTACTTTCTAGTGAAATTTGATAGCTTGTTGACAGCTGTCATTAAGTCGAAATTTATTCTTGACTTCAGATTCGTGATCAGCGACCCAAAAAAAACACTATTTTTTTTTTATTCCCTCTATAAGAGTTTATGGGGGTTATATGGGGGTGGAGAGAAAAAATGATGCGGTAGAAAAATTGTTTTGCCAAATTTGGTTTCAATGCATCAAAATACATAGGTATTCTATTTCCATTCTAAATTGAAAATAGGTAGAAAAAAAGCAAAGTTGTCAGATATATTTTCTAAAATTTCTAAGCTCACTATACAAGTATACTTCATACTTCAGTAAACTGTTAGTTCGTGACGTTCTTAGAAAGCTAGATTGGCAATATTTAAAAAAAATACATAGATATAAATTTATTAGTTAGCATTAAAATAAAGCGTTTAAAATTGCTTGAAAAAAATAATTATAAATTAAAACAACTATGTATATTACCTACTATACTTAAGAAAATTTTGAAGAGCCGGCAACGCGCTGGCCGGTGCTCCATTAGACTACACACTGGCCAACGATCCAATAGACTATTGTGCGATGTGAGAGTATGCATCGAATACATACATTGCTTAAATACTTATTCGGTCCACTGTGCCATAAATTTTTTACGACGTCGTTAAAATGATTTACGACTTCAGGCACTCTACTTGTTTAAGACGCTAGTGATGTGTATTTCAGCTAGGTTTATTAACACAGACAATTTTTTGAGATTGTCTGGCTAAATGAGCATTATTTACACCAAATTATATTACAAATATTAAGAGTTTTGTATGCAGGCTAATTTTAACCTCCTATATTGATTTGAATGAAAAAAAATATTTCACAATTTTCGAATTTATAAAAGATTGCATGCACGTCCATGGAATCATAAAGTTGCACCGCTTTTTTATTCCCCAGGCGTATTTATCATTTTCAATTAAAAATAGAAGGACTATAAATACATACATATTATTAGATATTATTACTTCATTAATATTAGCTGCTTTCAATTTGCACAAAATCCTCAATTCCTCACCTCATAATAATTTCTCAGTTAATGGTATGTACGATTTGAACAAGAACCGAGGAAAATGACTGAAATGCTTACCTCTCTCCTTGCCGCTACTGAGGAATCCCTCGGATGATGGTTTTGTAATCAGAAAACCGCCACACAAATGAACGCTACGTGGTTCATCTTCAATCGACTTTTGAAAAACGCTGTCTCCATAGGCGTGTTGAAGTTTTGCAAAAATCTCCGTTGCGCTGTGTCCAAGTCTGAAGCAAAACCTGATACCACACCGGTGCTCAGAATTAATGTCACTCATTTTTAAAACGCACTAGAAAAAAAAACAGTTCGAAAATAGTCACAAAGAACAAACAAATGACTAAGAAAGTTCAAACTTGTACTGAAGGTGCATTACATGTTAACCTACTGCCCTTCCAAGTCCCGCCTCCGCAGTATTGCTAGATCGGGCGCTACGTTGCCAGTCTCATTACTTAATTTACACACCTCGTGTATTTGTTTTGATAAAAACGTTAAGCACAATATATATACTAATAACTAAGGACAATTTACACATTTGCCATTCAATTTGACATCACAAGGATTAAGAACTGAAGTAAGGTTAGGTAATTTATCTCGGTTAAATTTTCAATTCATTTTTAAAAGAATTCAATTCAATTTTTAAAACAAAATGCTTTGGAAATTTCAATCTTGAAAATACTTCTGAAATGTCCTTAAATTCCTACTGTCCGTTTTTTTTTGCGGATGAGTATAGATAGCAACATAAAAACTTAACAAAAAAAAAACACAAATCGCTGTTAATAACCCATAAATTAAAATTGGCAATGCCGATAAAAATCAGCGGTTCGGGTTTTTTCCTGGCGATGAGTATACTTCATTTTCTCATTAAAAAAGTTGCGAGGCAATTACCGAGTTGTATACGAAACTTTTACCGCTGGATGTTGGATAATTTGCCAGCTCAATCCAGAAGTTTGTTAACAGACTGCTGCCGCTGTTGTATAACTACGTTATGCGAAAATTGTGTAGACAATTCCTTAGTGGGGTTCGTGCTCGATACCATTATTTGCACCGTGTGTTCTTATTCTTGTTCTTTTTTTTTACTATTGTAGACTGCTGCGGATTATTGCTTATACCGATAACACCGGCACACAAAAAAAAGTGGTCATTACTTTTGACCAGACCCATCTAGGGTTATGTATTTCGATGCACTGAATCCGAATTTGAGGTCGGTTTAACCCGTACACCCTCAAAATTTTGAGTAAATTGCTAAAAATAGCTAAATTACTAAAAATGGCTAAAAATGGCAAAAAAATGCAGTTATGCAAGCGATACATTTTTTTACGAACTAGATCAAGTATGTTTATTATGTATTTCAATGCGCTGAATCCGAATCTGAAGTTGAGTTAGCTTGTCAACCCTCCAAATTTAGAGTAAATTGCAAAAAACCGCTAAAAATCGTAAAAATATATGAAAACGTTATGAAAACGAAAAATTTTTTTTCGAACTACATCTAGTATGTTTTTTGTGTATTTTGATGCGCTGAATCCAAATCACAAGTTGATTTAGCTGGTAGACCCTTCAAAGTTAGAGTAAATTGCGAATAACCGCTGAAAATTGCTAAGAAATCGTGAAGAATTGCAATTATGCAAACGAAAAAAAAATGTTTAACTAAATCAAGTATTTTTCTTATGTATTTTGATGTGCTGAATTCAAATCGGAAGTCGGTTTGGCTTGTACACCCTCCAACTTTAAATAAATTGCGAAAAAACTTCATGAAGTAGTAGATAATATCAAAAAATAGTATTGTTCTTACTCACAGTAATAAACAAACCATGATTCCTTTCAAATTATACTATAACATCAATAGATTGTAATTTAAATTTAAAAAAAAAAACGATATTCCTTGATTTTACACTGTTCTTCGCTTGTATCGACTACAGTGAAGAATAAGAACGATTTCATCAAGACATAAGTGAAATGGAGAATTGGTATCAAGGAATTGGTGTCAACATGACGGCCGATTTTTGCTGGACTTTAAAGAGAGAAATAACGAGAGAAAATAGAAAACGAAAAAGAAACCTATTGCATAGAACATTCGAAGAAAAAAGAGTTCGATACAAGCGAAGAACAGTGTAAAATCAAGGAAGGTGGTTTTTTTTTTTTAATTCTAATTACAATCTATAGATATTATAGTATAATTTGAAAGGAATCATGGTTTGTTTATTACTGTGAGTAAGAACAATACTATTTTTTGATATTATCTACCACTTCATGACTGTTTTTTTACGGTTTTTTGCTATTTTTAACGTTTTTTCGCAATTTATTTAAAGTTGGCAACAAGTTGGCTTGGTGTACAAGCCAAACCGACTTCGGATTTCGGATTCGGATTTGAATTCGAAACAAAATACATAAGAAAAATACTTGATTTAGTTTAAGAAATTTTTTTTCGTTTGCATAATTGCAATTTTCACGATTTTTTAGCAATTTTCAACGGTTATTCGCAATTTACTCTAATTTTGGAGGGTCTATCAGCTAAATCAACTTGTGATTTGGATTCAGCGCATCAAAATACACAAAAAAACATACATGATCCAATTCGAAAAATTTTTTTTCGTTTTCATAACTTTTTTAGTTTTCAAACTTCATAACGATTTTTAGGGATTTTCAGCGGTTTCTTGCAATTTATTCTAAATTTGGAGGGTTGACGAAGTATATCAACATCAGATTCGGATTCAGCGTATCGAAATACATAATAAACATACTTGAGCTAGTTCGTAAAAAACATTTCTCGCTTGCATAACTGCATTTTTTGCTATTTTTAGCGATTTTTAGCGATTTTTAGGGGTTTTTTGCAGTTTACTCAAAATTTTGAGGGTGTACGGGTTAAACTAACCTCAAATTCGGATTCAGCGCATCGAAATACATAACCCTAGATGGGTCTGGTCAAAAGTAATGACCACTTTTCTTTTTTTGTGTGCCAGTGTAATAATTGGGAGAGGAAGGGAGTAAAGTGATTATACAAAAAATGTCTCAAAAAAAGTCTGCAAACAGACAACTCGCAACAGAATAGCATCTAAGAAAAAAACCATTTTGGTGAAGTTTATTTGGGTAAAATCATCAAAAAAAAAACGTCATCAAATCTGACTATGAACGAGAGAGATGGAAATATCAGTTATGTCGAAGCTCGAAGCGAAACTTTGTTGTCAAATTTTTGACAAGTGGCTGTCACAATTGTAAAGTAAATAATGGCTGTCACATAATGTAACAGCCGTGACAATTAAATAAGGTTTTAAATTTAAGATTAAGGATATAAATAGGTACGTCTTTTTTGTTCGGACAATTTTGATTACTTTTTTTGGCTCGTTACATTTCTATTGTACATCTACTATAAATGTAATAAGTTTCAAAATATTATATTCGAAATACGGAAAATTGCACTTGTAAAATGTAAGAAACGGCTAAGATGTGTGAATTAAGTAATGAGACTAGCAACGTAGCGCTCGATCTAGCAACACTGCGGAGACGGGACTTAAAAGAACGGTAGGTTAATATGTAATACACCTTCAGTACAAGTTTGAACTTGTTCTTAGAGTCATTTGTTTGTTCTTTGTGACTGTTTTTGTAAACCAGTTTTTTCTACTGCATTTTAAAAATGACTGACATTAATTTTCAGCAACGGTGTGCTATCAGGTTTTGCTTCATATTTGGGTAGACAGACAGCCCAACGGATACTTTTTCAAAACTTCAATACGCCTATGAAAACAGTATTTTTACAAGAGCCCAGCTTTTCGGCGGTTTAAGGCATTCTCAGAAGGAAGAGAGTCGATTGAAGATGAATCACGCAGCAGAAGGGCTTCATCTTCAAGAACCGATGAAAATATCGATAGAAAGCGTTTGTGCGTCCAGGCCAAACAGTAAATCAACACTTTTACAGAGAGGTTCTTGAAAAACTTGACGAAAAAGGGTCATGCGTGTGAGATCAAACATCAGGAACAGCTATGGATGTTGCATCACGACAATGCGCCTTGTCCCACAGCCATTTCAGTAAACGAGTTTTTAGCCAGTAAAAACATTCATGTGGCTCTTCAGCCTCCATAGTCGCCTGACTTGAGTCCTTGTGACTTTTTTCTTTTCCCGAGATTGACAAATCACCTCAAGGGACGTCATTTTGGGACCATAGAAAACATTCAAACGGCTGTAACCGACCAGCTGAAGGCTGATTCCAGTATATGAGTTCCAGCACTGCTATGAGGAATGGAAGAACCATCTCCAGCGCTGTGTGGCTTCCCCTTCAAGGAAGTTATTTTGAAGGAGACAATACTAAAATGTCATTCTATTCGAATAAAACAATTTAAAAAATCAGTCTCATTGCTTAATTTACACACCTCGTATATGGAACACCAAACTGATTTTTTATGCTATTTTGTAGCAGAATGTTTAAGCCACTGTATATTACATAGCGTAATTATCTGTATATTATTTTGTGTATTATAAAATTTGAGGATATGGATTTAAGTGGTTGTACAGGAAGAAATGTATTTTATAAAACAGACGGATTGGCTGTTTACTTGGTAAATAAAAACAAAAAAAATATTGTAAAAAGACAACAAAAAGACAAACAGTTTTATAGAATTTTACTTGTTTATTTTGTGTACTACGTAAATATCTGTTTTTGAGTGACTGACGACTGATCATCTCATTTTTTAAAAAAGAAATGTGCATTGATCATAATTATATGGGATTATCTACACCGCACAAAGTGAATATGAGTAGTAAAGTACCTACCATTACTGACAAAACTTTGCTATATAGAAGAAAAGATGGTGGTGAAAAAATATTACACTAGCTGCTAATGAGACAATAACAAAACTAATTGTTTCTGTTAAATCAGCAAATACTCTCAAAACAACTTTGTGAAGCAACTTTGGAAATATAAAAAACTATATTTTTTTATCTCTTAAAACTAAATTACACAATTACATTTACAAATACAGGGTGTGATTCCTAAATTGAGTCATATGTTTAACACTGTGTAGAACTATTCAAAACAAACATTTTTTCCAAACACAATTTTTCAAAAAATCCAAAAATAAAAGTTACCTATTAATTCCGAAAATAAGATTTATCCGGTCCTGCATTAAATTTAAAGAAAAGGTAAAATTCAAAACACAGTAGAAAAACACAATATTTATCTTTTTTTTTTTGTGAATCATTTAAATATTCCTAGTATTTTATATCTTAAGCGTTTTATATGAACGATGCTATATTTAATTCAATGTTTTATAGAGACATCCAAAAAAAAACGTCATCAAAGTTGGCCGAGAAAAAAAAAGACATATTTCCATTCTTAATTGAATTTATAACCTTATTTACTTGTTAAGACTGTCACATCATATGACATCCATTGTTTATTTTACAAATTGTGACAGTCACTTGTCAAAAGTTTGACATAACCGAAAAGCTTAGACATGACCGCTATTTCCATCTCTCTCGTTCATAGCCAGAGTTGATGACGTTTTTTTTTTTGGATGTATATTTAAGCACATACATATGTATGTAAACTTTATTTTAATAATCAGGAAAATTTGTATTCTAAGTATACCAAACAAAGCTAAATACAATTCAAGTTTGAATATGCTGAACAAATATATGTATATTCCTGTTCAGTAATAAAATAACAGAAAAAACATTTCTTCTCGAGTTCCACTTTGATCAACTTTTCTTGTAGGTAGCTATTTTCCAATTTCTCTCAAATCTCGACATCAAAAGGCAAAGAAGCAAGTTAAGAGTTTTTTTTACTCTTAACATACGAAACCTTAAAAATAAAGTCCTTTAATCCAAACACTCGTTTATCCTTTAACAAAGATTTCTCGGCACCCTAAAGTGAAAATAAACAACTAGGTGTTCTAGATTTATTTTCTACACTTCCATTAGAGTTATAATCTTTTGTTGAGTTGCCTTTGTGCCAATTGATACACCTGTTTGTTTCGCATAAGTGAATAAAACATCCCCACAAAGTAAAGCAGACGATAGTCCTATTAACGCTACATTGATTTTGTGCAATACATTCTTAACACTCAGGCCTACGAAGCATCATTTCATGTTATCAAATCAGGACCTGCCTTTTTAAATACCTAATCATGGTACCTGAGTGGCTGAAGCTGCTAACAACTCTGTTATCAATAACGTCAAATAATACATCATAGGCCTGAATCTCAACTAAGTTTCACAGAAGTCAACTGTACATAGTAAAACACGATAGAGTAAAGAGTAAACTGATTTAAAGGGACATATTTGAACTGTCAAGATCATTACGATTGCCTTCACAAAGAATGCCTAATGAACTTTACATTTACAATTACTGTTTTAGCTTTGAACACCCCATTCTCTTATCTCTACAAAGAACAAAAATTTAAAAGTCATTAAAAGTATTTGGATACTACTAACTCTTTAATGCATGACAGGATCGTATTTAGGATCTGTCATGTCAATGTCAAACGAAAAGTAACAATCAAAATGTTACCTTGAAAAACTCAGATTATTCATAATTGCACATTGCTAGCAAAGTCAGATCTTTCGTCTGTAAGTCTATGTAATCAATTCATTGGTTAAAGGGAAGGGCGACAGACCAATAGCACTACACCCTGCACGATGGTGGGCGGCGCCACCGTGGAGCATCCCCTATTTACTTTGATTTATTGAATTTTAAAAATATTAAAAAAAAAACTGGTACATCAAATCAAATGCATTGAGGTAGAAATCATAATCACAGAATAAAATACAGTTTCATATCACAATAGTGAAACATCCCCTTAAAGTGGAATAAGATATTTTCAAATATAAAAAAATAAAAGTATCTTTTCGTTATTTTCAGATTGTTCGAGGAACACGGCGAACTGCTCAGCCTCTTCGAGAAATTCAAGGAGCTGAAGACTAAGGAGGACCAGGCGAACAGTCTGGAGCTCCAGGAGCATGCCAGCACCGTGATGAACACCCTCGACGAGGGTATAAAGGGACTCGATAACCTGGACGCCTTCTTCGAATACCTGCACCAAGTCGGGGCGTCGCACCGTAGGATACCCGGGTTCAAGGTGGAATATTTTTGGGTGAGTTGGTGGCCTCAAATTCTATGAAAATGATAGCAAATATTTGACGTAATCAGATACAGTCTTCAAATTTTTCACACTTGCCTATGCTGAGGTACTCACGTTTAATATCCGAAGTGCTGTAATGTTGGTACTTCTTTAAAATGTCATATGTTAATTTTCATAATACAAAAAACCGTATATGTTAAGGTGGGTTCATGCAGATATTTTTAGTAATAAGAATAAGAATAGTAATAAGAATAAAAGTTAAACCTTCGTTTTATAATGACCCAGTTCATGCAGTAAATCCTTATTTTTAAAATTATTACTAAAAATTATATTTACTGCATGAACTGGGTCATTATAAAACGAAGGTTTAACTTTTATTCTTATGACTATTCTAATTCTTATTACTAAAAATTTCTGCATGAACCCACCATTAAACCGCACTAATAATTAAATAAAGATATTCGACCTCTATCAAGTCATTATACCAAGATATGTCTAGAAGCCCTAAAAATGCTGTTTTTAACCATTTTCCGAGGTTCCTCTTTATTAGGTCTTATAAATAGAGTTTCCAAGTGGCTGGCTGCAAACAGGACCGGATCCAAGTCCTTATTACTACCAACCACTATGTGTAGAGAAAATGCATCATAATGTATTGCTGAGTATTTAAATGAACATAAATCTGGCGAACGAAATGTACAAATATATAAAAAAAAAACTTACCAACAGGTGATCAATGTGATAAGATGTCTAACTCATCCGTAGACTGATCTAAACTTTATAACAATGTACTTTTTTAAGTAGTAAAACTGCTACGGAAAATGAACTACTGAAACCCTTTCAAAGCCTGAGTAGTAAAAACATAGCTGTTATTGTGAGCCATTTTGGGTCCAGCTTTAATTCTTGATCGGTTAGTAGTAATAAGGACCTGGACTCCATTCCTATTTGTACCCCGCCACTTGGAAACATTACTTATAAAAAGCAACTAGAATGATTCAGACATATTTCCAGGCATTTTCTTCATTTATAGAGTTCATATTTTGGAAATACAAAGTTTACCATTGTTATGCGGTTTTCTTAGTCATTGTTCACTTTATTAAAATAAAGATCATATCCTATATATATATATAAAGATTCTAAACATGTCAAGATATGACTAAGTTATGACCAGAAATTTTAACTCAAACACACTGTAAGTACCAGGGTTAGAGCCAAATGGTGCTATGTGTAACTTAACGCTATCCCCACATAATTCCCCAACAATATTCCTCTGGGATTCTCCCGTGACGATCAAAAACTTGTGATCTATGGCAAGAATATGTACGGACACTGTATGTAACATAATCGACTTTTCACCACACATTTACTGAGATCATCTGGCAAAAGAGGCCCTAAAATTTTCCAGCCATTGCATGATTGCACAAAGCACTATTTGGTCTAACCTACTAACTAGTATATGTGTCGCATAAGTGCTTCCGCATGCCCAGTCCGCGCTCAGGCGGTCGGCAGCAGACCATTTGCGTAACACATCGAATCTTTTAGCTGCTAATATTTGCTCTCCCTAAGTCAACGTAGGCTATACCTCTGTATACATAGATCAATAACGATCTTTTTATTTCAGAAAATAGAAAAACCGTTTCTGGAAGCAGTGGAGACCACCCTGGGTGACCGCTACACGGAGAACGTGGAGAACATCTACAAAATCACCATAAAGTTCATCATTGAGACCTTGATAAAGGGCTACGACAATGCCAACAATGCCAATGCGCCCACGTGAGGAGAAACACTCTCGGACTGAAGAACACAACTCGGTACTGCTGAAATAACTAATTTAAAAAAAATACTTTTATAGAGCCAAATAATATTCGTACTGTGTAAATATATTTATTTTTGTGTGTCCCCTGTATTTTTACCCCTGATTTGTGTGATACTTGCACATAAGAGTTAGAAGAAAGATGACAGATTTAGTAGACGTGAAATCCGGGTTTTTCTCTTTTTTTTGTAGCTTCTAACGCATTTTTGGAATATTTTACTAAAATTATATGTATCGAGTTTGAAAAATATTTTTATATAACCATAAACACCTTATAATTTTTTTTACTAATTAATGGTATCAAGTACAAAAAAGGAGTGATGGTTTTAGAAAAGTGAACTACGTAGTCAATAAACTTTTTTGAACGAAGCAAATCATAGCTTACCAAATATGTTATATAACTGGTGGATCAGTTAGTTATGGCCAGAAAGTCGAATATCTAAAAAATGTACTGAAGTCAATTCTGCATTTTTAGTACTCGTATATTAAGAGACTATACCGTATTGATATGCGCATATTTATATTATGATTTCATAAGTGGATCTTCTGATTTATTTGTAGATGGCAAACAGTCAATGAATGTTTGGTTTTCTTCAGTTTTAATTAAAAAAATAAATAATAACAAATCCTGTGTTATTAATATCAAATTTTAGAAATTAAACGATAAGTCATAAGTATATTTTTTTACAATACTATAATACAAACATTTTTCTTCTAATCGTCTTTTCCTCAATTCCAAGTAAGAGCAAAATACTCGTGATGCATTACAAGATTATCTAACTTTCAATATAGATGTCGCCGAATTTGTTTGTAATTGATGTAATTGCTTACAATTTTTGTGGAATATGTACACTGAGACATAAACTTATTTTGGGGTTTACGTATTTTTAGTCATTTTCCGAGGTATTATGATGGGACCTGTGTATTTATTCCTTACATGTTAAAATTACAGTTTTAAAGGTAAATATATGTATATTCTGTTTAAACGAGTACATTATTTATATTATTCAAAAAAAAATAGACTTATTTTATGTAGATAATACTCTACTATCAACTCAGTGTATAATATTGCTTTTGATTTCCAAATTATGTCTTATACGTATACATACCAGAATGTTAAGTATACGTAGAATACCAAAATAATACAGAATCCTCGTTTTATAAAAACAACTGTTTTTATTTTCATTAAAACTCAAGTGGAAATATTGAAAAAAGAGCATTGTGTACTGACTAAATATTTGCATTATTCACACTAAAATATTGGAGCCTATGATACATATATCTCCTCGTGTTATTAACAACAGATCTGTTACAGTTTAGGTACATATCTCCAATTAGAAACTGTATTTTTCAATAATGGCGGATTCTGATTGGCTACAGTAAAGTTGTTAACAGCGCTGTTGTAGATATTGCAAAATAAACCATATAACCTTATTACCTAGATATACAACATTACAAACATTTCCAAATTGAAAACATGCATATTTCCAAATTGAAAAAATGAACTCACATTTTGCCATACTACAAATTACAAACATATATTTTCCTACTTCCAAAACAAAACATTACAACAAAACTAGGTTTTTACTGAACTTGTATTAATTTCAGTCAGTATACATATGCATATTTAAATGCATTCTATTTTATTGTTTGACTAGTCTATTATTTATATGCCTCTCCAAGTATGCTATAAGTATGTTTAATTTATATTTACTTTTAATGTGTGTTCATTGTAAAAATTGTAAATTTTGGTTAAGAGGTATAAATGTAAGTAAAATATGAATGTTGAATAATTATATAATATTTTATATTTGTATTAATGAGTAATTGTAATACTTGATAGAATATTAAATTTATTAATTCATTTAAAGGGTTCTTATTTCTTTTTTAGCCAATCGTTTTATTCAATTTTTCACTAATAATACGTAATCAACGTAAATACCTAACCAATCTAACGGTCTAGACAAAAATAAATTTTATGACAAAATAGATATATAAAGTATTCATCAACGTAAGAAACTTCACGTTTATATTTGAATGTACCTACTTTCCCCTACGAGCCGCCTATGCTCATAGGCATTTACGAAAATGTACTTTGATCATGTTACATTGACATTTGCTTTAATCACTTAAAAATCTTAAGATAGAATTTTTTATACTTATGTTCTTGAGAATATATATTTGTGTTAGTAAATTATTTAGGCTATTTGTTGTACGCTAAACAAATGAGAATATGACGTCTGATCTATCTGTTCTATCCCAGGCGCATTTTAAAATATAATTGACGTTCTTAAAATACACCCCTTGCCACTCGAGTAAAGTATGGCAATGCATATGAAAACGACTGACATACACTTTTGTTACAACTGTTTTACACTGGAAATACTACCATCGACCGTTAATAACTGGATGAATAAGACATAATTGCAGCTGATAATTCGGAACGTTCCTCATTATCAGTAGAATTTTCGGACAAGCCGGTAAACCTGGTGATGTTACTTCATTTTCGCAGATTTGTTTAACAGCTGTCAGCTGTCAAAATGCGATAATGGGGAAGTCTCGTTTACTAATTGTGTTAATTTTGCACAGTTTTAACTTAAAAGTTATGGATTAGCAACTAAAATATGGTAAGGCTTCCACTGCTTTATGCAAATGTTATTTTGGTTTAAATGAAAGTGGCGTAACGAAAAACTTTTTTACCCTAATATTATCTCATCAGACTTCATATTAAAGGTTTGTCGTTTGTTTCGTTTATTTTAGGGTGCAAATATTTCCCAATTGGAACGAGATATTGGTTCAGAACAGTTTCCCTGCAACGAACATTACTTCGGACTAGTTAACGTAAGCATGAGTGCAGTACATCTGTGAACTAGCCAATTTACAGGAATTTTCCTTTTCAGTTTGGTAATACGTGTTATAGCAATTCAGTGCTTCAAGCTTTGTACTTTTGTAAGCCATTTAGGGACAAAGTGTTGGAGTATAAAGCGAAAAACAAGAGGACGAAAGAAACGTTACTTACATGCCTTGCAGATCTGTTTCACAGTATTGCCACACAGAAAAAGAAAGTAGGCTCTATTGCGCCAAAAAAGTTTATAGCAAGGCTACGAAAAGAAAAAGGTATGCATCGAGAATCTACAGAGAAGGTTTCAAATTGACTTTTCTTTTTTTTTTAGAGGAATTTGACAATTATATGCAGCAAGATGCACATGAATTCTTAAATTTCCTTATCAATCATATTAGTGAAATAATTCTAGGTAAGTTCAAAATTGTGATAGTGATAAAATCGCTTTTATATAATTTTCGTACTTATGTCTATATTTATACTATTTTTAGCAGAAATAAAGATAGTGGTGTAGATAAGTGTTGTTATAATCTTTCAGTAGTATTGAGTATTATAATGTGCTACGAAATTATGACACAACAACAATATCCTCAATATGTCGTAATCATGCATAATGATTTTCACAATTTCAGCTGAGCGACAGCAGAATTCCACGACAAACAATATAAAATCAAAAGCAGCAGGTGAGAATGGCACGACCCATACTTCTCCTGAGCCTACGTGGGTACATGAAATATTTCAGGTTGGTTTTTTCTTATTCGGCTAAATACACTGATTATTCTCTAGTTTTCTTTGGTTTGCTCAAAAGTATAGACCTGGAAGCGTCTAAGTTACTACTTACGATATTTAATTCCAATTGCAATGCATAAAATGGTAAGAATAAGTTAGTGTACAATGTATGTATACATATTTTTTAATCCAAAGATGGTACAGCTATTGGTCAATCGAAGTTCACTAGGAAGATGTTTTAAGCTGGTTAACTGACCATTGTTGCTTTTAGGGTATATTAACGAGTGAAACGCGGTGTTTAAATTGTGAGAATGTGAGCAGTAAAGACGAGGACTTTTCGACTTACAAGTAGACATCGAACAGAACACCAGCATAACCCACTGTCTGAGGTGTTTCAGCAACACGGAAACGTTGTGTAGCGATAACAAGTTTAAATGTGATAACTGCAGTAGTTACCAGGAGGCGCAGAAGAGGATGCGAGTCAAGAAACTCCCCATGATCCTAGCGTTGCACCTGAAGCGGTTCAAGTACATGGAGCAGTACAACAGGCATATAAAAGTTTCACACCGCGTCGTCTTTCCCTTAGAACTGAGGCTCTTTAACACTGTAAGTATTGCTCGAGTGTTTTTGTCTTTCCTCGAGGGCGACACATTGTCCCCCATATCTCCTGTATTGTTTTTAGCCTCTACTTTCATAGTTAGAGGCAGTTCTCATTTTAAGTTCTTAAAATTAAATCACGCTTAATATAAAAAAGATCTTATTAATACGTAATACAAAAGTTGTATAGATATAGGGATTTTAAAATGATTTCCACTTCTGTATTTGCATAAGATAAAAACTGGTAAAGTAAATTTACAATAATATATTATACAATTATTTTAGTAAACTATTTATGAAATAGATTTCTTTATCTGTTGAAAAATGTTCATTCTCATGTTCAAAATAATCATTTATGTTTTACATTTTTTTTTTTAATACAGTTCAAACATGATAGCCGATAGCTTCATAGAGATATCTCCAAACAAATATATGAATTATGTAATTTTTGATAAAGTTTTTTTTTGCTTTATATATCTTTTTCAGTAAACAGAGTGAATAATAAACAGAAAGTGTGCTCATTATCCATATTTGCAATTTTTTATCTAACATATGATTGTGTGTTAATTGCTGTTTGTTTTTATGTTATTCAGAATGGGTTTGATAAGTATTTATTACATGTTATCCTAAAGTATGGGCAATAATTTAAAAATATTCGTTGTTTCTCTTTTATTCACTTTAACCCTTATGTACATACCCGGTTACCCGGGTGCCCACCGTGCATTTATGTAATTAAAATAGAAAAAAGATTAAAAAAACTGAGCTTCTAAATGGTCATTATTTAGCTCAAAAGCAATCAAACTATAAATAAGATTATTTTTTTCTATTTTTTTTTAAATGCAAAAAAATAGACCGAACTTAAGCCATCGCTTTAGTCGCACCCGAGATACCCGTGTGTCCACTAAATATATTTACCCTTTATACATAAAACATGTTTTTTCGTCATTCATTCAGACAAATTTTAATTTGAAATACAAGAAAGACATCAATTATGATCACAAGCTATTATTATTGATGACAATTATTACATTTTACAATATTAACTGAGTATTCATCACAAACAGGCAATTGACACTCGGTGCAGCGTTTTCTTCCATACAGTTTTATCCTTCGCGTTGTAATTAGCAGTTACTGGTCCTAAAATAAGTAATTTTTAATATATACATTCAATATTAGAATTAAGAAATACCTAATTATATAATTCTAATTTGCAAAAAAAAAGTTTTGTACCTTCTGGCTCTTCAGTTTCCGTTCCATCGTCTTACTCTCTCTCACTATTTTGAGAATCAATATCGTCTTCGTTTCACAAACGTTTTCACTTCCCGAATCGTTATCCGAAGTTAGACGATTGGATAAACTATACGGAATCCATCATCTTCGTCCTCGCTATCAGACACTCCATGAGAATCGTCGTCATCATCACCAAACATTGCTTTCAAATAAGCCTCCTTCTCAGCGTCATTCTATAGAAAACAATATTTTATTATTTTTGTATTCAATAAAATAAGATAAAATTAGTTTGTTTTTTCAAACACATAACAAATACCGCTCATACATATATACAATTTATTTACCTTTCAAACTCAGCTTTCGATACCTCCTCCATCGTATTGACACACACTTGCTTCTAATACGTATTAGAACGTGAATGACCTTTGCATTCTTTTCGGCAGCACGAGCAGCTGCTCTCTTCCAAACAATAGAGCGCTCATATACACCACCTGCATAGAGCCAAACCAGTTTTTGTCTTTTATGTTTCCATAACAATTTTATTTTCCTAGAATTACTTAGATACTCAAAAATGATGTTTACGTATGAAAATAATCAAAACGATAATGTTTTCTAAAACTGTAACATCCAAAATTGGAATATAACACTGAGTACCCGGATACCCCAAGTGCGGAACAACGTCGGTAAAGTTGGGTATGTACATAAGGGTTAAAGTGAGAAAACTAAATACAGGTTCCATACTGGTAAATCGTATATATGTATATAACTGGACACTTCTTTTTCACTGTTTCTCTAATGGCATGAGGTTTAAACCCGTCCCAATTTTTTTTTTTCAGTCTGATGACGCACTTAATCCTGATAGGTTATATGACCTCGTAGCTGTTGTGATACACTGTGGAAGTGGACCTAATAGAGGTCACTATATCAGTATTGTTAAGAGCCATGGCTTCTGGTTGCTCTTCGATGATGACCAAGTTGATGTAAGTAAACACAAATATAAAATTACACAATGTGGTACATAATTTTTTATTTCATCAGCCGTTCCTTTTTTCTGGTCAGTTTCAACAAGCGTAAAGGGCTGACTTATTTCAGTAATGTAGCTTTTTTTTTATTTAATTAAATGTCCACTATTATTTTAACAGCATCATTGTAAATAATAGTTATCTAAGGAGTCACATCTAATCTTTCCACATTTTTCTAAATTATATCTAAAAAATTATGGTGTAGGTTTAGAATTAATATTTGAATTCCTCTAGCTCAAAGTTTTCTTTAAAATCCCCCATTATGCCCGTTCAAGATCTAACTAGAAGTGTTGAGAAAAAAAAGTCATTAAAGTTGGCCGAGTAAAAAAAAAGACTTATTTCTATTCTATCTTAAGGGGGATAGCCACTGTGACGGCTGAAAAAGTAAGCGATTATTGGGAATTTTTTTCACCTAGATAATTAAGAAATATGGGGATCGGGGTTTTATATTTTATTAAGTCTATATTCAATTTAGTTTATATAAATTTGTACTGAAAAATATTAAACAGTTACGAAGTTATGAGCCTTGCTGTAGAGTCTTAAAAAAATTCTCCCTCCATGGTCGCATTGATTTTTCATAAACAGGTTATCTGAAAAAAATAATCAAATTGCATTAGAACCTGTATCTGTATGAATGTAGTTATCGTTGTACGTAGCCCATTTTTTTTATTTTGATTTTTCACAAAATGGCGACCAATTGAGATTTTTTCACTTTTTTTTTGCATTCAAGCGGTCTTAAAAAATAGTAGATATCAAAATTTTCAAAATTGGCTATGCTTAACTTTAGCTATTGCAGACGAATAAAAAAAAAGTTTACAATCGGTTGATAATTGCTCGAGTTATCGATGCGACCAATTAGAAAAAAACTCGTTGTGAGAAAAACGCGTTTTCAAAACAAAAAAGTTTTCAGTCCATTTTCCTACTAGAAAATCATGTATCTTCTAAAATATTTATACTTACATCAAACTATCGAGTCCTTGGCCATATGATGGTTGTTCCTTTATATCTTCAGTGGTGTCCTTGACATTTTTTATTTTTTTTATTGACATTTTGAGAGACGTGGCAGTGTAGTCGGAGCACCAAGCACGGACAGTCGGTTTACCTGCTTCACTAAAATAACTGTAACTCAGTCAATTTTCGGAATTTTGAAATAAAATTTTATACACATATTTTCAAAGGTATAAACTTTAAATTAAAGCAAAAAAATTAAAAAAGAAATGTTTGACCCAACACAGTGGCTATCCCCTTAAATTTATAACCTAATTTAATTGTCAAAGCTATCACCTTTTTTACAATTGTGACAGTCACTTGTCAAAAGTTCGAGCATAACCAAAAACTTTGACATTTATTCTATCTCTCTCGTTCATAGCCAGGTTTGATGACGTTTTTTTTTTAGATGACTGAAGATCCTATTATAGACATCCAAAAGAAAACCTCATCAAATCTGGCTATGAACGAGAGAGGTAGACATAGCAGTCATATCCAAGCTTTTTGGTAATGTCAAACTTTTGACAAGTGACTGTCACAATTGTAAAATAAATAATGGCTGTCATATAAGGTGACAGCTTTGACAATTAAATAAGGTTATAAATTAAAGATAGAATAGAAATACTTTTTGTTACTCGGCCAACTTTGATGACATTTTTTGGATGGCTCAATATTATCTGTACCAATTTTCAACTATATCTTAAAACATACTTGAATACTTGAAAAAGATTATTAATAGACAAATTGTTTTTGTCAGTACCACAAACCAACTAGACCCAGCTGTACAGACAAACCAATGTCTCCAAGCAACCGTGTGCCCGGTTCGGTTGTTCGTAGTTTGCCCGGTAAACATCTCCCGTTGTTTATCAAATTCCTTTTTTATAAAGTGAAAAGTCGTGAGTAAATGCATAGTGGTGGACTGTAAAAACAAAACAATGTGTACGTGACCTTCTGAAGCATTTCTTCCTTTAAGTCCGTAAAAATGTCATTTAAAGAATACTGTATACTACTTCTGAGTCGCATCCTTTCGAATTCCAGAGTAGGCTTACAGTTTATGTACCCTCGATCACGTTGCTACTAAACAGCGGAAAAATTGTGAATCTTCTTTAATTAAAGTACATCATTTAAAAATTATTGATTAATATAAAGTATTTTATTTGTCTATCTAAAATAAACATATTGTGTCATTTGAATAAGCTAAATAGTGATTTTCTTATTTTCCTGAATTAAATGGTCGAAGCTTGAGTTTGTTTCCAACCCTGGAATTTGGGGACACTTGTTCTCATATGAAAGATACGGCCGTGCTTGGTGTATTTGGTCTGTGGTCGATACTTTACTTTCACCACCCGGATCGGGCAGTAATTGTAATATCTCTTCTCCTGGCTTTTCCAGAAAATAGACGCTTCAACAATAGAAGACTTCTATGGCCTGACTGCAGACACACAAAAATCGTCAGAGACAGGTTACATTCTATTCTATCAGAGTCGGGAAAGCTTATGAGCTCCTCAGCAACATGCCTTAAGAAGGTGGGGGTTCCTGTCCAAGTACAAATGACCCTGCCTCTGTGTGTCCCGCGTTACTTTTTCGAGACAGTGACTTTAGCCGTACCGAAGCTAAATTGTATATACAACAAAAAGCAAAAAAACCATCAGGAAGTTATTTATTGTATTTTTTTAGATGTATTTATTTAATATCCGTACTTTTGTGTTAAATACTTGTTGATTTGCCGGCCGAAGTTTTAGCTTTTACGCTCACGTTCGGTGTTTAGGCGTTTTTTTTTTATTTCTTCACATTTTAATTTGAAAATCGCTTAAATTTGTCTGTTAAAAAACTCGAATGTGTATTTTCGTACATTTTCCTAATGAACATATTGTGTAAATATAAGCAAGAGCCATGACATTTCATTCTTCATTGTACGATTCTTGAACTGTATTCTTCATGTTAAAAATGAAATCGTATACCTCATTTTTTAAGAAGCGTTTTTTAACCTGTTGACTGAATGTGAATGAAATGGTAGAGTGAAATGCTTTATGTGACCAATAGTTGAGTTAATTGTGTATTAAAATGTGACTGATTTATTAAAAAAAAATCATTTAAACACTGTCTTAAAAAAGAGTCCTGACTTGCCTATGACTTTTGTTTTGGGGATCTGCTCTTTGCAGATTATTATTTAAATTTTCGCTATCATATATTTATCGTATCTGAAGTGTTGCATCTTATCTAAATCTGAAACCATTTAAAATAATTTGGCTAAATAAAAAAAATAAAAGGTTTTCAATTAACTTTTGAGTCAGAATTCGTGAAATTTGACAGTCAAAACTGACTATAGACGTTTTTTAAAAAGTATGTACGAATTCCTATAGTATAAACATAGTAGAACCTTCCTACAAAAACGTTTTGCGAAAAAAAAATTGTTTCTACAAGATATTAACAAATGAAGTTTTTCGCACTTTTATTTTGAAAAATTAATTACATCAAAAGTACTCATCCAATTCTAATGAAGCTAGTCTTGTTTTTTTCGTTGAACTGTATTTTGACGTAGTATTTTTTAATTTGCAAAAATATTAATTAAAACAGAATTGGAAACTATTTATTTATAACAAATTAAATAAAAATTACTTTACGCCTAGGAAAAAATCTCAGATGTGCTTTGAACCTTTACAAAACAATTTCTGCAATAAAAAAAATTTTTTTTTTTAAATCGAGATATTCATTATTCAAGTTCGCACTATTTCGCTTGGCGCGGCCGGCCGGAATGCATAAGTTCATAGAATACTGTAAATTTTTATCAGTTATTTTTAAAGTACGGTTTATGGCTTCAAGTTTCAACTTCAAATTCTGATGAATCTTGCATACGCAGACATTGTGTGTTCCACTAGATCCAACTATTATACATTCATTGGGGCGAAGTTTGGAAAATTTAAATAGACGTCAGTAAACTTCATTTTGAATTTTTTATGCAGATCCTTCAAATCTGCAAGGAGAATCGTTTGAAGTGTTGTTAATTTTGAATAACTGATACAATGTCTTTTTTACCTGGCATCATACGGCTGTTTTCATCAGAAAGGTAAAATTGTCGGACTTGCTCTATGATAACTTCCGAAAAGCGTCTCCCTTTCTTATCTGGAACTGAACTGTATCCTTTTTTTGTTCGCAATTCTTTAACATTACAATATGGCTTTAAAAGGAATCATTTGTTTAGAAACAAATGACGATCAAGTTCAGCTACGTCGGTATTGCAGTAAAAGAATAAGTTCATTGCTTTTCTTTATTTTGGAAAATATTGCTATGATTAATATATAAACATGTATATTGTTTTTTCAAATACATCTATCTATTCATGAAAATAAAAATTTCTTGAAAAAAGTGCCGGTAAAGGCGGAGCGTGGTAAAAAACCACCTTCTGCATTCTGGCTGGCCGCGAACTTGAATAATCAATATCTCGATTTAAAAAAAAAAGACATTTTTTTATTGCAGAAATTGATAAAGGTTCAAAGTACATCTGAGATTTTTTTCAAATTTTTTCTAGGCGTAGAAGTCATTTTCATTTAATTTGTTATAAATAAATAGATTCCAATTTTTTTTTTTTATTAATATTTTTGCAAATTAAAAAATACTACGTCAAAGTACAGTTCAATACGAAAAAAAACGAGACTAGTTTTATTAGAATCGGATGAGTACTTTTGATGTAATTAATTTTTCAAAATAAAAGTGCAAAAAAACTTAATATCTTGTAGAAAAATTTTTTTTTCGCAAAACGTTTTTGTGGGAAGGTTCTACTACGTTTATACTATAGGAATTCGTACATAATTTTAAAAAACGTCTATAATCAGTTTTGACTGTCACCTTTCACGAATTCTGACTCTTTTATTAACCCATTCAATGCGGATGATGTCATATGACACCATACTGTACCCCTTGAGTGACGGATGATGTCATATGACATCGTACATATAAGGAGAGTGCTCTCCACTTATCTTCTTCGTCAAAGGGAAAGGGAAGCTATTTCGGGGCCCCGTGAGCGATAATTGTCTTCATATATTTCCGTCTATGAACTGATATGCGTCGTTTGCAAGTACAGCGGTTTTAGTGTTTTTCAGGCGCTAATAATCGAGAACCATCGCCAAACCTTCCATATTCCTCTTTTCTGTATGAAATTCGCCAAATATGGATTTAGTAATAAATTATCATTCATCTTGGTGGTGAATTTCGACGATGATGTCATAAGACATCACCCGTCGAAAGGTGAAAATTGGAGTATCGGTGGTTAGTATAACTCAGGTCTTTTGCACGCTTACGGGTGATGTCATATGACATCATGTTCCAGAATCAATAATATAAATGTAATTTTCAAATTATATGTTGTAATACATCATCCCGGTCAAAAACAAAAGTGCTTATGTTCAGTTTCAGGCAAAAAAAATCCCATCGTCTCAAATTATTCACTAAAGGGGTCGTCCATTAATCACGTGATGTTTTTTAATCCGCCCCCCTTCCCCCCTGGTGATACATTGTGAGGTTTTAGACTACCCCCCTTCCCCTACCCAAAATCACGTGTATTTTTTTCGTACAAAGTATCTTAAAAATTTTCAGAATATTATCTTTAAATACAGGGATAATCTAATTTAATTCTGGAAAATTAAGCACCGTGATAAAAATGTCCAGACAGACATTAATGTTTTTCGGTTTAGAAATCGCGCGTTCAACGAAAAAATAAATACACGTGATATCTCACTACACCCGCCCTCCCCTTCGTGATGGTTCGTGATTTTTTTCCAAACCCCCTCCCCCCCTTTCGATCCTTAGGTGATTAATGGACAATCCCAAACCGGTAATGCATTGAATGGGTTAAACTATAAAATATAATAGTTTGTTTAACTTTAGAATTTGTTTTGTTAGTTTTAACAATTCATTAGTTACATTTAATTGTTTTTTAAATATTTAATCTGAAAGATTATACAAATATTTTTAGAAATTCTTCAAAAAAAAAAATATTCAATTAAACTATGCTTTTTTGATCGTTTGTAAAACTAAACTTTTCCACTGCTCCGTAAAATATGGGCAAGTCAGGTCGGCACCTCTGAGATATGTACGTTCTCAATTGTTTTCGATTTTCCATCCGACAAAGTGCTCCGATAACTCGGCAGTAGCAGAAATCTCCTCTAGTGCAATTCTAGACTGTTCGCGTAGCAGCCGACACAAAAAAAAAAGACATTTTAGTAGATACGGTCTACTGTGCTGCCGTTGAAAGGGAGAAATCTAAGAATTTGTGAATTGGGAGTGAATTTTACTTGACTTCTGTAAAGTACAAGTAGCCTTCGTCGTTTTTGCCATATTAAATTTTATTCTTAGGGAATCGCGTCGCAATAATATTTATTTTTGAGATTCAGCGTGGAACAGGTGGTTATTACATTTCGTGGTAGCAATGCTGAATACAGAATTATTTCTTAAAGCGGTAATATAATATCCAGTTCGTTTTGTCAATAAAATTTCAATATCAGCTATAAGTTGATATTAAAGTTTCTAAATAAATAGAAAATCATGTTATAAATTATTTTCTTTTTTTTAACTCAATTTATCCTTTAAATTTGTTTTATTCGATAAGATAAATTTCTTATTGATTGTGGTTCTGTATCTGTATTGCCACGATCCAACGTTTTTTCGTAGAGCGCATAAAAAGTAAAATTCACTTTGCCCTTTCGCTTTTCTCAAATTGTAAATGGTTTTCCTGAATGATGTCAAAAATTATTAATGCATTAATATCGAAAATACTGCTAAGCAGATTTTATTTTTGTTCTGTAAATATTATCGTTAGTTATAATAAATTAAAATAATTATTTTCTTATAGTTTTATTGCCATATGTACCCATGCAACACCTTTATTATGTGATTTACCTTATTACTAGGGTTGCCCGAGTGGGCCACAATTCAGCAGCGGTGGGCGGGGCATTGACTTCAGTCATTTCTCCTCACTACCTGGCAGACTCTAACATTAGTGTGTTCGAGGTGTTTATGTCGTCGGCGTCGGTATTACATTACATTAATAATAAAATGTCATACGTGCAAACACCTAAAAAATTACCATTTCCTGACAAAGTGAATAAATTAATCAGTGATTTCGAAGTGTTATTTTTTGATGGCATATGAGTCTGTAAGGAAAAACTGCTACGTGGGGACAAACTCAGTTGTAGCCGTCATATAAATAGTATGAAACATAAAAATTAAAAAGAGATTATGCCCATGAGAACTCAGTTTAATAAGAAAAGAGTCTAATACAAAATATAGCCTGCTCACAACATTATACTGGTTATTAGCTATTAATGTATTCAGTTTATTAAATCTTGTTGTTGCAAAAATTGGACTGTGAGCAAATTGAACATGTATTCATTCATTGAACATGATTGTGATCATCTCGATATATTATAGCTTCTCACTGGAACATGTAAAACCCATTGGAAAATCTCAATCAATTCTTTGAGTTATCAGAAGTTACAGTTACAGTGCAACTTGGAGGTTGAAGATCAAAATTAGACCATTTTCTATTGTATGCACAGGATGTATGTATAGTGGGTGTAACAGGATCATGGTACACCCCCTTTTCTCCTTTAGTTTTCAAGATAATTAATTTAAATTTGGGAAATCCTATATATGTACATAATAAGCGGCACACTATCTGACACACAAGTGATTTTTTTACACTTCCGGTTTCGCCGGAATTGACACTAATGGTGGGTTCATGCAGAATTTTTAGTAATAAAATAAGAATATAATAGCATAAAATTAAACCTTCTTTTATGACCCAGTTCATGCAGCAAATCCTTATTTTTAAAATTATTACTAAAAATTTGTTTCTGCATGAATGGGCCATAAAACGAAGGTTTATTATTATATTTTCTTATTACTAAATTGCATGAACCCACCGTCATCGATTTTTAAATGGAACACCCTGTATATTATTGCATTTTTGAATTCTGCATAATTTTCTGAATCCAACGATACCAAATAAGTGACATTTCAAACGTCAATATTTTTTACAATTATTATTTTTAGTTTTCCATTTAAGTGGGCCATGACGGTTCCGATTTATTCTAATATGACCCATGAAATGCTACAAAAATCAAAATCCCGTCAAAAAGTACTAAATTATGTGATTTATGAGCAAATAAAGTTCATCAAATCATTTCTCTTGGCTGCAATTTTGTTTGTATTTATCGCACATATTAATAGTGCGAATAAATAAGAATAAATTACTTATTAATAGTAATAATAAATGGTACTATGGTACCAATATGGTTCCATTTTAAAAAATTGAGTTCTGCTCCAAAAACAATTGTGATGAACTTTATTTATTCATAAATCACATAATTTAGTATTTTTGACGGGATTTTGATTTTTGTAGCATTACATGGGTCATTTACAATAAATCGTAACAGTCATGGCCCACTTAAATGGAAAACTAAAAATTATAATTGTAAAAAATATTGACGTTTGAAATGTCACTTATTTGCTAGCGTGGGATTCAGAAACTTTTTCAGAATACAAAAATGCAATAATATACAGGGTATTCCATTTAAAAATCGAAAGTTAGTGTCATTTCCGGCGAAACCGGAAGTGGAAAAAAAATCACTTACATGTCAGACAGTGCCACTTATTATGTATATAGGATATCCCAAATTTAAATCAATTATCTTGAAAACTAAAGGAGAAAAGGGGTGTACCAAGATCCTGTTACACTCGGTATATGTACTGTTCGTATTATTAGTGCTGCGGATAACTTTTAACTCTATACATAAATGATTTCAAAAGAAACTGAAAATAAAATTTGCATACAAGTGTTTTTGCACTCCTTCCTTAATGGCTGTCGCGTTCATACAACAATGAAACTGTGTCGCTAGACTAAAGCTCCTCCCATATTATATTTATTCGCGCTTGAATGGCCACCGACGTCATAGTGCGCTAGAAAACTGGGCACACATATTACAACGAAAAGGTATACAGTAAGCCGCAAAAGTATTCGTACACCCACTTATTGAAGGTTGTTTAAATTAATTGTTTAGATTAGCCTTGTACGCCATAAATCAAGAGGGTAAATTGAGGATTAATATGCCTCAATTTGTTCGATTAAAATTTCATGAACAGCGATTTTACCGAAACTATAGTAAGGATGGTAAAGTTTAGAAATTGTGTTTACCATTTATCTTCAAACTTTTTAAATTTGTGAATACATAACCAGTAAATATTAGTTCATAATACTCTTTTAATATAAATTTAATAAATTCGAAACCGTTGTACCAAGCCATCTTTTACCAAACTGAAAAAAAATTAAACACGTCTTTATATTTTAATTTAATTTAATTAGGAAAAGATACAACTCAACTTAAGCAATAAATTCATACGGTATAGGTGCCAACTGAATTGCGGGCATCTTTCCGTTGACAATGTGTGCTGGCCTAGGTTGTGCGGGCTGTCTCTTGAGTTCCACCCCTAATGTTCTTCTCCTTGGCCTCCTTGCGGAGTTTTTCGTTCGACTTCACACGCTGCAAGAAGTCCTCTCTGCACTTGGAGTGCGTAACGTGCTCGATCGAATGTTCATCCTCTTCGAATGATTTTGCCACGCACCCTCTTATTCACAATAACGCCCAACGCGTGAGCGGTTACATTGAATACGCGACCGGTCTTTCCGTGGTACACTTTGTAGGGCATACCTTTCTGGACAGCTCCGTTACCCTTAATATCAACGATATCTCCGACTTTGTATACTTTCATGTACGTGGAGAGTGGGATGACTCCATGCTTTCTGAATTTGCGAGAGAACAGGTCCCTCGTTCCCCTGCGGTAACCCTTCGAATTCGTCATTTTTCAGACCTACAAAACATACTTACATTAAGGTTATGTTGGCACATGGTTTACGTAGCAAATTGTTAACATAACTCGTTAAAAAATAGATTTATAACAAATTGGCACCAGGAGAATGCAATCATTTTTTAATCAATCCCCAAAAAGCATATATATATCGAAAAAACAATGAGCATTTTATAACCTACCTTCTTCCTTCTGTGTAAGTGACAAAAAGGAAACGGAAGACACAAATGGCCGACAAATGACAGATATTTCTGCCACAATCCACAATCGAATTCTCGGCCAATCTTCTTAAGCTTACTAGTTCTTAGATACCATTGGTTCATTTGATGTGATTGAATGCTCCAATAAACTTTTATCATTATACATCGTTAGTTAGTAGCTGCTTTACATATTCCAGAATTAATTATGAAATATGTTTTTGTTACTTTTCTCCAAATGCAGTGCTATTCTTGTGAATAATCTGAATGTAGCAAACATATTCAAATATGCCATGATTCAGTAATTTACATAAATGAAAATTGAAACGTACTTAGATTCAGCACATACATAAATAGATGCTTACGATTTGACTTGCAACTGAGGAAAAATTTAACTGAGATGAGTTACCGCACCTCAGTTTTTTATCTCTATAATGAATAGAATGATGTAAATTGTCCTCAATCATTGTTATCATTTATTTTTATCAAAATAAATACATTGAAGATACTTATCCAAATCTTTTATCAAAACTTAACCAGTGTCATTTAAAATCTACTTAAATTTATTCCACACAATTTGATGAGGCATCATTAATTTTAAGAGTTTTAAGTTCTAAAATTACGTGCAAAGATTAAATTGACATTCCTCCAAATAGGCACTGACAAATATCCAACCCCAAAAACAGTCCGTCAGTAGACAAGGGGAAGGTAAATTCCTTGTTGTTCAAATCAAACGTACCAATAACTGAGAAATCATCAACTGAGGATTTCGTACAAATCGAAAACACCTAATTATAATCAAGCAACAAATAAAACAACAGATTATTACTCTGTGGCCTCAGCCGCAGTCTTGCTCACCTATTTTTTGTTTTGCCTTCTTTCTCAACTTCCGAGGATATTATTCTGAAGTTTATTAAAAAAAAATACAAATTGCTTTCCGTTTATTTAAAATTCCATTCCATCGTGTAAAATAAACTGATCATGTTTCCATAGGTATCGAAAATAACCGTAATCGTAACCGCAAATACGGTTCGAGACATGCATAGATAAAGAGACATGTAGCATACACATCGAATTTGTTCACAGTTGGTATCACTATTTTGTATCGCCTGTTGGTCATACTTTTGACAAATGACGGATTTCATTTCATTTGTGTGTTTTGATTGGAGTTCAGCGAAAGTATTTGTGCTGTGCCTGTGTTTTGTGTATAAAGATTCTAGCACCTTTAACCAAAAAATGGACAAAAGCAAGTTTAGACTGATGGAAGACGAGATGAGCAGGTAATTTACAGAATAATTTGTATTTTTTAGTCTAAAACATTTAGTACATTGGAAACATTATTTTAATAATTACTCTTTACTAGGTTTGAGGCGGAAATATCTGGCCAACAACCGATGATGAACGGTTTCGGATCATTTTCCCTTCCTGGTTTTGGTAATATCCCACCGCCACCCGCCCCGCCCATGTTAATACCCCACCAGATCAGTCGGGCAGCCAAAAGATACGACGGTTCCTACCATATGTCACACCCGGTTATTAGCGCTCAACCCGCTGTGGTATCAGCCAAACCAACGCTGTACGCACCACC
Source organism: Aromia moschata (assembly GCA_029963805.1). NCBI lineage: Eukaryota > Metazoa > Arthropoda > Insecta > Coleoptera > Cerambycidae > Aromia > Aromia moschata. The sequence continues at coordinate 162,128 of JAPWTK010000538.1, read as the reverse complement.
CAAAATAACTACTACACAGCCGTCTAGCACTCAGTCCTCTGTTGATTTTATTGCGCTGCAGTCGGAAGTAGAGAAGAAATTGAAAAAATTGAAGAATGAAAAAGTTAGCGCGAGTTAGCTATCTCACAAGGTATTTATTTTAGTATGTGCCACTACAATTTGTGGCTCACTCTTTTATGTTTTAGGAAAAGCTAGCAGTGCTTTGCAATATTTTGGGCCCGATGATTACAAACGGAAGGGAAGCAAAAACCGAAAACTGATGCGCACCGCTGGGGGACAAACGTGGGAGGATCAGTCACTTTCCGATTGGCCCGATGACGATTTTAGGATCTTTTGTGGTGACTTGGGCAATGACGTTACAGACGAATTGTTAACGAGGACTTTTAATAAATTTCCTTCCTTTCAAAGGGCCAAAGTTATAAGAGATAAACGTACCAATAAGAGCAAGGGTTATGGGTTCGTCAGTTTCAAGGATCCCGCAGATTTCACCAAGGCTATGAAGGAAATGAATGGTAAATATTAACTAAGAGTTCAGTAATATAATATTAATTAAATTTTGATAATTCTAGGGCGATATGTTGGAAGTAGACCGATAAAGTTACGGAAAAGTTCTTGGAGGAACAGGTGCATAGATGTTGTGAAGAAGAAGGAGAAAGAAAAGGCAGCTCTTCTTAATCTTCTGACTTCAGGAAATATATAACAGTGGAATGTAATGGGAAATTTTAAAACAGTGCTATCTATATAAATTTATTTGTATTTGTAAATAATTTATTTTTAATTTTAGTGTCCCAATTGTAAATAAATGCGTTTTCTATAATCTCATATTTTGCTTTGTATTTTAGCTTTACTTATCGAGGAAAATATTCAATAAATTAAAAAAAAAACTGATTACACAAACATTATATTACTACACTAATCTAGGAAATAAGTAAAATTGGTTTTTGAACAAAAAAAATTGCCTCAGTGACTCGGGGGTAAGGTCCATTTAACGCCCAAACTGAAGTTGGGTGAGTAATAAATAAATAGTTTCTTCTACGTCGGCTTAGAAGAGTACAAATCATACTGTAAGAAATTATTGGTAAAAATAAAATATAACCTATATAGAATCACTTACTTTTTTTTTTTTTTTTTTTTTTTCCCCCCTGTGGGGGGTTTTTTAAAAAAAGGGGGATATCCCCCCCAAAAAAAAAAATGTTTTTCCCCGGGGGAATCTTGGGACTCCTTTTTTTTGGATGCAAAAAAATTTTGTGATTTTTTAAATAATTTTATTAGGTATTATTATAGACTCTTATAAACATTTGTCCTAGCTTGCGTTTTTCCTTTGAGATAGAAGGTATTAAAAATTAATTTTTGGTTACGCGGCTTTGGGCGAACTGGAATATCGCTCGCGGGCGACTAATAACAGGACCGTATTCGTACAACTTTGTAAATGAAGTCAATACACTCGAACCCCTCTTAAGTCGCCAAATTCGTGCATCATTACCTCGCTTAAGTCGCGAAATTTTGCCTCGCTAAGTCGCGATCATAACCTCAACTTTTTTTGTGTTTTAACTGCAAAAAGAAATATTTAGAGATATACCACAGCACTTGTTATAACGAAAAATGAGCCAACTGAACGAAAAATCAATGTAAGTATACCCAGTCGTGCGTGACAAAGTTCAATTTTCCACTTGAATGAATATTTTAAAGATTAAATATTTTTAAAAGACACCTAACCTGTTTTAAATCAATAAATGTATTACACGATCATTTTTTTTCAATAAAAATTGTACATATTCATGCGAGAATCCAATTTCCAAACGTAGTTCTAAAACTTTTACAGGCGGCGACTTAACCGGGACGGTTTCGCGACCTAATAGGGGGAAACATGGTGAAATAACAGAGGATGTGAATTAAGCGAAGGTGAAATAAGGGGGTTCGAGTGTACAGTGTCTTCTAAAAACGGTAAATTTTTTTTTTTTTTTATCCCCCCAAAAAAAAAAAAAGGGCGTGCCCGGGGGGGGGAAAAAGGGGCGGGGGAACCCCCAAAAAAAAAAAGGGAAAAAAAAAAAAGGAAAAAAAAAAAGAAAAAAAAAAAAAATTGGGAAAGAACGCCCCGGGGGAAAAAAGGTTTTTTAAAAAATTTAAACTTTTTTTGGGAACCTTCGGGGATTTGGCAAAACCCCGAAGATAACAGTATTTTAAATAAATTCTCAAAATCGCCATAGGTTCCAACAAATGTTATCTGAATGTTCTCTATAAAGGAACCACTTTTTTACACTATGTATATTGGTACCACAGCTTACCCAACAATTATTGGGTAAGCTAACCCCCTTTTTTTTTTTTTTTTTTTTTTTTTTAGGGGTAAAAATATTTTTTTTTTGTGTTTTTTTTTTTTTTTTTTTTTATTTTTTTTGGGGGGGGGGAAAAAGGGGAAATTATTTTTGGGGGGGAAAAAGAAAACCGAAAAACGGGGGGGGTGTTTTATAGGGGGGGGGGGGGGGGGGGGGGGGGGGGGGAGGGGGTGGTTTGTTGGTTGTTTTTTGGGGGGGGAAACCCGGGGGGTGGGTTTTTTTTGGGGGGGAAAGGTTTTTCCCGCAACTTTTTTTAATTGGTAAATTTCGTTTTCCGGAAATATCTGTAAATATTACTAAATCTCAAATCTGATTGTTCAGTTATGTGAGATTTACTGAAAAATATTGTTATTTCATGTAAAATAAACACGGCAAATTACTTAGGTATCTGTGGTACCATATGTTGAGGTCAGTTTAAACTTTTACTGTGCTAATCGTAGTTCATGATATTTATTGGTTTATAATACAAGTTAATGAGTTGCTGTTTATTTATAGTTTATATTTTTTGTGGGGCAATATGATATTTACAAGTATTTTATAAACTGGCGGGCATCCGTAACACTATACAAATAATGTATTTTTGATTCGGTATCGACCGATCCTCCTTGGTAACGATACCTTTTAGCTAGATATCAATAACCGATACTTTCTACAAAAGTATTGATATATCAAAACTATCGATACCTCATAAAATCATCCCTACATGTACCACAGCATTTATCATCTGTAAACCAAATTGTTGGTTATGGTTCTTCCATCCATTATGGACATTATGGTTCTTCGTACTTAAGTTCTACGGTTTAGTCTAGTGACGTGCAATAAACTGATGATTTCCATAATCAGTTCCGATTATGGAAATCTAAACATTGACATGGTATCGAAATATAGACAACGGATAATAATCCACTCGGTTATCTATTATTCTATAGTCTATGATCTTTGGTTTTAAAATAGGTTAACCCACCTTTTTTTATTTAAAATTTATTTAAAAATGAATGTAATTAAAACGTTTTTTCTGAAACAGTCGAATGTAAAAACATTCTTTAACTTACCGAAATGTACATACGGTAGTTTATACGAGCCCGACTACTTGCAGGTTAGTCGTTATGATAGCCAAATAATTTTCTTAATATCACAATTTACTTCAGGGCCTCAAATCCAAGGTGCCCCTATACGATACGCTAAACATTCAACTAAAAGGATACGATTATCCTGTCTTAGAGAGCTACCAAAAGTTTGTCCATAACCTCTTGCGGAACATGGACGTTAACGTAGAGGAATGCTGGGCCGTCCCAGCACAACACATGCAGATGTCATTGTATAAGCCAAAAAGTGAAATCGTTAGTGCCCAACACCTCCTGAGAATATACGAGAGGACGGTACAAATAACCGATGTATCAACTTTACAAGTGCGTATTGAATAAACTTAAATCCCATTTTAAAACGACTTAAAACATTTTTAGTTGCCTATAATCTTGAGGGCAATAGAATCGAGCCTACCTGCTGGCGTAACAGTAACGGTTCGTCCCCATGAAGACTCCGACGAAGAAGTACGATACATACCCGACAGCGAGCTGAATACGTTAAAACAAGAGCTGGAAGATCTAGGTGGTCCGTCAAGAACCAAAAAATAAAACATTGGAAAATATTAGGAAGGAATAATAAAACATCACGTTCTGTTTGTAATGTTTTTTTTATTTTGTGTACTTCTAATAACCGAAGTTTATTTCTGCTTTGAGATGTTACATTAAATAAAAGCAGTAAATAGTAAGCAGGTGTACATGAAATAAAAACACATAACAGTAATCGTGCACAAATTTGAATTGTTATCTTAAATGTTTTATCTAAGTTTGATTTGATTTGATTTGATTTGACTGTAACCCTGTACAAGTCTAGAAATATACAATACTGTGTGTGAACTATACACTTAGTTTCAAATCAGTTTCGACTGATTTACCTTTGTATGCTACCCGATATTTATTTTTAAAAAAGCCTAAATAAAAATATATCGATAACTTCTTGCTGAAATTCTTTCATAAAACTATTTTGAACTATTAACTTATAGAAAAATAAAAAAAATATATTTTACAAACTTATACAGATGTATTTCAAACATATTCCATACTTAAAAATGTATACATTCCTACAATATGTGAAGCGCATATTGTTTGTTTAAAATACTTATTCCAAAATACATACGCTAAAAAATAAATGAGCCGTGGTTTGTTAAAAGGGCATCAGTTGTCAATTTGGTGAGTTCTAGTTTTTGAGTGAATTGGATTTCACAGGTAGGACTATTGCTTAACTGTTAAAGGGGCATCGATCTGTGAAAGTACATAGCGGCAGGACGACTAGGAAATATTCAAATTCATTTAACAAAAAGTTCCTGAAACTCTACTTTAACCGACTTTAACTTTAACCCTTTTAACAAAACATGATTCAAATATAGGTTAAGATTAGACACTAAGGGTGTCTAATCTAATCTAACCTAACTAAATAACCTAAAATCTCTAAACCCTGGTTTCTTTTATAAGAAAATATGTACTCCACCTACCATTAAACATGTACTTTATCGACTATACACATGAATTACGAACTGTTTCTTTTGTTTACCACAGTTCCCTAATCTCAACTGTTTAGAGAGAAAGGGGAAAAAACATTACAAGTCATCAGATTTATAGTTACTAAATTACGAAAAACATTGAACCTAGTGGTACCATTCTGTATCACAGAATAAGAATTCTGAAAATCCGTAATCCATAAACGTGATGAAAAGTGACGAAAGAGTCGAAAGTAAGAATTGGCGATAGTAGGTATAGGACAATTAAGGCCACCCCCACCACTCAGCAATGTGAAAAGTACAGACCTGTAAAAACGCAGTTTTAGCTCCAAAGCTACAGAGTTCGTATCATCTACTAGTGGGATGTAACTTCTGATGACAAAAGAAGAATGGTGGGGGTGGCTTTACCATCATGACTACTGATGACTTTAAATGTGACTTTGGAACTGTAACTTTCACATATGTTTAGATATAGACAGTATTTTAAAAGTATTATCAGAACAGATAGTTTAATAGTATTGTGGAAAATGTTAATGAGAAATATCTTGAAAGTGATATTGTAGAAACATATATGTATAGTCAATTATTTTTTAAGATTGTATCATGTACGAAAGTAGGGTACCATTTACTTATCAAGTTTTAAAAAGAAAATTTTCCTAAGATCACAATTTATTTTATTTGGGTACATTTTGCATTCACAGGGGTATATCATTCATGTTCCTATAATCCCAAATTCTTATTAGATATAATTAATTTTACCAATATCCCTACATTATGCAATTTGTCCCCAAAATCGAACGGTACGTTAAACAAATAAATAATCCCCTTAATTTAAGTAATAAAAATACATTACTTTTTACCAAAAAACGTACATCTTTTATGTGTAATAGAAGCGCTATAATTCATTGCGAAAAAAGTATGTAACAGATTTATTTTAACACTAATACAGTAATGCAGTCTAAACATTTTTAATATAACAATTCAATGCCAACCATCATCAGGTGATGATCACCACCTGATCGCGCACATGGTTAGCGAAACATGTTCTCTTCCATCAACAATTTTAATTCAAATTCATTGTTTTGTAATGCAAGCGTGACTTTATGGTTGACATAATTTGAGATAATTTATTAATCTAAAAGTGTTTCTATAACTGAAAATTTCAGTCACAAATAGAAAAAGTATAGTTGTGTACCTTTTAAATATTTTTACTCAACCAGGAAATTCCATACAAATTTGATTAGTTTATAACATTATTAATACTGTTACCTAAAAAAATATACTTTTACTTATGACTTGTTTTGATAAAGGTGCACATTACTGTATTAGCGTCAAATTTCCCACTATCGCTGTTGCGTAGCAACAAAAACTGTCCTTCGATACGAACGTCTACAACTAGAAAACTAAAAATCCAACCAGTTTATCTGAGAACTACACGCATACTTTACCGAAAAATCTAACACAACATAAACAACAATAGGACATCGACAGGACGTCGTTTCGTCAAAGAAATCACATGGACTTAGAATCAGTAAGCCCTCTATGAACAGATAAAGAAATATACAACTACTAGGTATACCGCAGCCAGGTTTATTACTCGGCATTTGTTAGGACGTCCAAGCAAGGCTTGCAGACAGGTACAGGTGTTTGAGAAGCATGTCCCGGAAGGGCCACCTGCTTCGCTATGCATCGCTGGCAGAATATGTCGCCACATTTTCTGCAATGGATCTAGAAAAAAAAGAGTAATGAAAAGAAAAAGTAATAAAAAAAACTGTAATATGAAGTTCGGATCTATTTTGATCTTAAATGTTTGAGGTTGGGTTATGTTACAAATTGAGGTTATGTTTTGTTTGTTTTGAGTTAAGATAATGCTAATTTTGAATTTAAGTTATGTACATTAGTTTTGAAATCTAGGTCTGTTAGTCCAGGTGGCGTAATTATTTTTTAAAATAATTAGTTGCGGCACTTTCTCAACGTGATAATTAGGAGAAAAATCGTACGAATCGAATGAAAATGTTTTGAACAAAATCCGATTGTGTAATTATTGCGAAAAAATTGCAAAAAGGTGCGAAAAAACGTTTTTTTCGACTTTTAGGCACGAAAAAAATGTAGAGTAAAAAACAAAAATATCACATTATAGCGCTTGAAAAGACAAATGAAATGATTTTTGGATCAGTTGATAACTTTTAGCACAATAAAATAAAAACCGCGAAAATTATCGATTTTTTCGGTGTTCAATTATCCTAGAAATGTCTTCCGGGGCTCAAATTGTAGGGTTTTCCAACACCTCTCTACAGTTAAATTTTTGTCAAAAAATATTCATCAAGTTTTCGCGCAAATTGAGAAAAATAAAAACAGGTACTTTAGTAAAACGACCCCTATTTCCACAAAAATTGTCGTAGAGCAATTTTGCAAAAAGCTACGTGTTCTTGAAGACTTCCTCTACAACCATATCAAATTTGAAGTGGATCCAATAATAATAAGTACCTCAAAAGCGCGTCTGAAAAGCGTGCAATTTTAGAAAGCGGCCGCGTGGACGCACGAGCGAAGGAGAAGTGGCGCGGTGGTGGGGGGAACTCTCTCTCCCGCGGGCACAGCAAAAAAAAACATCAATTTTCGTTCCGTACTTCCCGAGAAATCTCAATTGTTTCCGGCTTGTCGAATTTGAACGCGTGCGATCGCATCCGGGCGCCCGCGGGAGAGAGTTCCCCCACCACCGCGCCACTTCCCCTTCGCTCCACGCGGCCGCTCTGGTTTTTCAGACGCGCTTTTGAGATACTTATTATTATCGGATCGACTTCAAATTTGATATGGTCGTAGAGGATGTCTTCAAGAACACACGTAGCTCTTTGCAAAATTGCTCTACGACAATTTTTGTTTTACTAAACGTTTTACTAAAGTACCTGTTTTTACATTTTTGCAATTTGCGCGAAAACATGAATATTTTTTGACAAAAATTTAACTGTAGATAGGTGTTGGAAAAGCCTACAATTTGAGCCGAAGACATTAGGATAGGATAATTACAGACCGAGTAATTGAACACCGAAAAAATCGCTAATTTTCGCGGTTTTTATTTTATTGTGCAAAAAGTTAGCAACCGATTTTAATGATCCAAAAACCATTTTATTCGTCCTTTCAAACGCTACAACGTGAAATTTTTTTGTTTATACTCAACATTTTTTTTTCATGCCTAAAAATCGAAAAACCCTTTTTTTCGCATGATTTTGCAATTTTTTCGCAATGATCTTACCATCGGATTTTGTCCAAAACATTTTCATTCAACTCGTACGATTTTTCTCCTAATTATCACGTTGAGAAAGTGCCGCAACTAATTATTTTAAAAAATCACTTGTTTTTTGCTACCTCGCCTGGGCTATGTTTGCTAGAAGAAATGGCGTATTTGTCATCAGGGCCACAATTGTGATCAGGGCTATGTTTTCTCCTAGATGGCCTTCCACATAGCAAATAATTAGTCAACTGTGATTTTCCCATTCATAACCTTTTGTTATGGAATTTTGTGATAGCCAAAAACATGATATAACTAAACATTTATTTGTATATATCTTATTAATTATATTATAAAACGATGTACTAACATCACTATGGCACAAGCAAAAATGTATTAAACCACATCAAATAGTATTAAAACATTTTAAAGTTAAGGGTCTTATTGACTGTCTGGATTACCTACTACTGGAGACAGTAAAAAATTATGTCATTATTAATGGCGGCTGGCGCCGTTCGCGCTATTTAGACACGCCACATATTTCAGCCAGTTGTCGCTCCAAGGCGTAGAGAGATATCGTTTGTGGATGTATTTTTATTTAAATAAAAATTAATTCAATGGAAAGTTTAATAGCAGAATAGTTTAATAGCCATTCTGTAGCCGATCTTTGTCACACAAAGCTGAAATTAAAAGGCTTGAGAAATCTATCCCAGAAATATTGTGCAAATAATATCTTGAAAAATATGTTGTTTTAATGGAAAATTGAATTGAGACATTTATGGAAAAAGTTCATAGACCTGCGGTTGTAGGTCTTATAAAAAAATGCACTATTTTGTTTCTCTTGCTTATTATTTGATGGCGAAGAGTAACGGACTGAATTAAAAAGCACGTAGTGTCAGAACAACACATGAAAAATGTTGCGCAATTTATGCAAAAGTAGACATTGTACCTCAGATAGGCACTGCGAAGAAACATTGAACTGCACAATGAAAAAGTGAGGCATAAGTGCTACATTCTACATATAATTAATTGTATGCGTTTTGTGGCGCGTTTGAACTTGCATTGAGAAGACATGACACGATGAGTTACGTCTTACCCTAGTTACAAAGTTTTTCGTAGATTAATAAGCTTTAGTACCGAGTTGCTCTAGAAGACCATTTGGAAAAAGCAACCGTTTTCAAGGGTACTTCAAAAGTAACACAAAATGAAACTTTACAAACAATGTTTAATGTGTGTTTAAAGAAAATTTCTAAATAAATAAAACAAGCTGACTATTTACCTAAAACTGCAGATTAAACAAGTATCGTTGTGTCGACTTTAAGGTAATAATACACTGTTATGAATAATATAATAACAAGAACATTTAAACTGTACATGAATAAATATCCAAATATTTTCAAGAGCTTTAAAAGTTCTAACTTTCAGGTTCGACCTTGAAAAATTGCAGCTGATTTCTGACACAACCTCCAAATTTTTTTAGCAAGAGTCACCACTGGTATTAATGTCTTCAGAAACGAAATTTTATTAAAACATGAACAAAATATATTCATTTTTCAAAAAAAAATATTTGCATTAAATTTTCTCAAACAATCACTTTTCCTAAGTATCTTTTTATAGGAGCCTTACCTTTTTGCTAAGCTGATCCAGCGCCAGGGAACAGCTACACTCTGTGGCGTTTCTCAGAGGTTTCCAATCCATCGCGACAGAATCCAATTCCTTACTTATCTCCTCCACTGAGGGCAATTCCGGCTCAGACGTGGAATCCTTATCCCTATTGTTTTCTGCCTTCAACGGATGATCGTGATCGGCAGATTGCCTTGCGCTCGCCTTCTCGTACTGCAACTTGTTGTCCAAATACACGTTGTTACACAGCTGTTCCTTCTTTGGTTTGTTCTTTTTCTTCTCGACAGTCCTCGAGATGAGGGATCGCACCGACGATATCCTCTACGGAAAAAGTAGGTAGGTTACTAAAAATGTAGAGAGGAAGAATTGCCAGCTTACTTTCGATAAGTATTTTACGTGTTCATCCAGAGAAAATGAATGATCGGCGGCGGCTAATAACACATCTGCTTGGGGTTCTCTGGGGTGGACTCCGCTCTCGAATCGGCAGTACATGCCCCGCCAGAATCTAAACGAAAATTCGATCTTTAATATAGATAAAAATATTCATGTTTTCTTATTTTCTTGTGTTTTTTTTTGAGAGATAAAAAATAGAGACGAGGTAAAAACCATAAAATATTATAGTTCAACTATTATGTGTGAAGAGTTCAATGACCGACACGTGCACATTTTTTCTTTTTGACAAGGTCAAGAATAATATTGTTACACTTTGATATGATATGTACTTTGAACCACTAAGTCTATTATTTAGATGAGAATCATTAGAAAAACTTTGTTACATATAATTTAAGCAACAGAATCGTAATAACAATAAACAAACGGGCACAAATCCCAAACCGTCGCACCAAACTGGAAGTGACAGACATGCAACTGTCTGTGCAACCATCTGTCAGTAAAGTAATATTATTACGAGCAAAAAAGACAGCCATCACCGCTGCTTCGACCAACATCCAACGTTGCCACTATTTGTAAATCATTCTTGTTGCCAATCAATTGTCACGAGTTTCCCATGTGTCTTAAGCATGTCGATCCATAATATTATATCGAGCCATCCGAAAAAAACGTTATCAACGTTGGCCGCGCAAAAAAAGTCGTATTTCTATTCTATCTTAAATTTATAACCTTATTTAATTGTCAAGGCTGTTACATTATGTAACAGCTATCATTTGTTTTACAATTGTGACAGCCGCTTGTCAAAAGTTTACCTTGTTAAAAATAACCACTACTTCCATTTCTCTCGTTCATAGTCAGATTTGATGACGTTTTTTTGGATGGCTTTTTATTATCAGTTCTAAAATTTCCTTTTTTAATTAGAACAACTATAAATCACGTATAAATTTATTACTAATTTAAGTATTATCGAATTAGTGAAACGAGTACAAGCATTTGAAAAATTAATATGGCAACAATGCTTTTCGATATTTGTTGTGATTTAGAGGAAGTTTCACTCTTCACATATTGGACTTTAGGTCAAAATGAAAATCATTAATAATTTGTCGAGATATCCTTCTGGACACTGCTCACCGGTTTGATCCTTATTGGAGCTCATCAGTCTCCTATAACTACCCTATTTAAAAATGCATAATAACTTATTCAAAACTTACTTTATGTTTTGTGGTATTAAATTCGGCACTAAAACCTCGGACGATTCTTCAGGAGTGTACAGGGGATTCAAGTATTCATGCAAGTGGTTCGCCATATATCCCCAGAGTGAATAAGTCTTTTCAGACAACCTACAAGAAAAACATTTAGCTCTCTTGAAAAACCTTCGCCGGCTACCCAAAGCCTTACTTTAAGTCCAGCCTGTCTTTCTCGCAATTGCCTATGAAAGTGCCGAATTGGCAGGAGTGCACGTGGTCGTGTATCGTGTACAAAAACGTCTCGTTGAACTGGAAAGAGAGAGGAAACTGCTGTGTCAGCTGCCAGGTGGCGTCAAGCAGCTGGGTGAATATAGGCGACACTTCTTTGCTGTCGGTCTGGATGTGTCCGCACCTCTCGGAAAATTTGTGACCAAATGCTAACCAGTCTTTTTCAATTAAAGTCTATAAAGACAAAAAAAAAAAAAAAAAAACAATGACAACAAATTCATGCATCTTATTTCTCTGACAAAGGAACATATTAATTAAATGGGAACAGAAAAAAAAATTGAATTTTCTATACTAAATAATAATGAAAATGCTTCGTCGATCTTACCTGATACCCTGATATCGTTCTATAAAATGGATCCAACAACAGAGAAGCCAATGAGCACACTTGAGCCGTACGATCCCAACCGTCTGAGCAGTGAACCACAACGCTGATGCCCTCTACCAGAGCCTCGGCTATGAACAGGGAGGTGTCCAAAATTGACTTAATGTGCCGTAACCAACCGCTGGATTCTAAGCCACTCAAGAAGCTATTCATCGTTGGATTTCTCTGTTCACAAGCTAATCAAACAAAAAAGTATGAAGTACAAGTAATCAAACAATGAAAGTATGTAAGAATCCACTCACTTTCAACGATCTTGGCAAGACTATTGCGCATCACGTGTATATTTTCCACTCCAAGGAAATGAAATTTGATGTTCTCGTAAAAGGCTTCATTTTCGTAGCCCTTACCTGCAGCTCTATTCGCCATTGCATTTATCTACAACATTTACTATCATTGAACTATTTATTACGCTGAATGCTAGAATAGAGTAGAAAATATCTGCTGGTATATTACCGAGCGACTGTATAGGAGTCCATTGGATCTTTTAGTATACACTATACAGTGTGTCCCACTTAAAGTATATCCCCTATATATCCATTTATTTGTAGTCTGATTTTGATAAAAATCTTAAATTTCAATTTTCTGGAATACCCTGTGTAGTCAAATCCAATGAAAACTGGTATAATACAGAGTCAGAATCCGATGTCAATTATTTACTTCTTGATTTTTCGCATAAAAGAATAATTCCTAGTTGGCCATGACTTTACTCCACGGAATGCGTGGAACACGCATTCAATGCTTTTTTATGAGACCTATCTACTAATAAAAAGTTCATGAAAATCAGACTACAAATAAAGATTTTAGAAGGGTGGGTATACCTTAAGTGGGACACATTGTATATTCAACACTCGAAGAAAATTCTCAAAGTAACAAAACATTGCACTCTATATTCCAATCTTAAAGTGTCTAACTCAATACAACCAACAACAACTATCAGGGCTGTTTGTAGCTAGTCATGAAAGTGCTGATTTACAACTATGACAAATTGATGCCCGTAAAATGTGCCACTTTAATTTTGGAAACAATAGGGAATTGAGTAACGGTTAAAACTATTGCGAAACAGCTTCCTTTTTATCACTCAATAGATATAACAGAGGATATAACGGTACAATAGACAGTATATTACATGACACATCTTAAAGAATTATTAGTTATTCTTGGAATATAAATTTAACTCAAAGGAAAAAATAATAATTGAAGATAAAGGAAACTTAGTACTTCGGAAAAGATGTTAAAACACTGTAATAAAAAATAAGCAGATTAGCATGCAGTATTTTTTTTATTCTACAAAAGCCATGCATGTACCTTTGGCCTAGTATCGACGACGTACATAAACGTTGCATTGGGATTGGTCCTCAATACGTGATTAAGCATTTTTTCATCCTCCAAACACCTGGCACTAAACCCCGACAGCGGCTGACTGCACCGACTTATGCTCGCTTTGTTCTTGTATAAATACGATAGTACAGGTAAGCGCCCCTTCGATCGAAACCGTGAGCTCCCTATAAGCGTTGTTGTATTTGCTGAAGTGGGCACATACAGGTGCTTCGGATATGTATCGCACAACTATGAAATAAACAATCTTATCAAACGATATAATTTAATTATTTTTACCTACCTCGTAATCTCTATTCAGAGTAGTCAAACCCCACTGATCGTTAGGTACCCCCATTCTTTGGTATTCGGACTGCAGGTCGTAGAAATTCCAACCAACGGCTCTCTGTATTTCCTCAACGGGTGGCGTATACGAAAAACAGTAAAGATCCTCAACGCGAGTGGGTTGTGATAATTGTAGCAAGCTTACATAGACGTCGTGGCAGTCTCGCTCTTTGGGAATTACGAACGTTACAGAAAGGAAAGTTTTTGTCCTTATTAGCAAAGGAGAGCCAGTGGTGGTAAGAGGCAGCTTGTCTAGATTTGCAACATGCATGTGCAGAACCTGCATTTGTAATACAAATGTTTTAAAATCTAATTATTCATCATTATTAAAGACGATTTATGATTTTAGCAGTCTTTGGTTATGTTTATTACAATGATTTTAAATTTAATTTGTACAGGGGTTGTTAACTGAAATTCCAGATTAAAAAAGGAACAAATAAACTAGAAGACTCGGCTAACAATCACTGTAAATAACAATATGTTGAGGACAAAAATTTAAATAAAAAAGCATTACCCATGTCTCCTTTTTAGCATCCGGGTCCACAAAAATTAAGTGTGTTGCAGTGAGGTATAAAGTCCCCTGAGATGGAGTTTTTTGAATATCTATCCAGCATACGTACATTTTCGACCTATATAAAAAAAATGCATCAATATTGTAATGAGAACGGTTATTACTAAAAGTAAATATTATTTATTATTAAATAATCTGGTATTTACTTTTGGCGTTTTAATAATTTCCATAACAAAAGAGATAACGTCGATACTTGTTTTATTTATATCAAATGATAAGTCTCTTTACTTCTGTTCGATAAATTCACAAATTGACGATTACAAAAAATGCAATGATGAAAAGAGGGGCAGGTCGAGTGACAGGTGACAGTGACAAATGATAAATACATATGTACAATGTACGTAGTGCCAGAAGTCGGAAATGACATTTCTTCGAAATTACTCTTTTCGCTTCTTGTGCTTGTGAATATGATTTATTTTATAAATCATAAATCATATCAAATATGATTTACATATTTTTATTACATCTAAGTAAGATGACATTTGTGTTTAAGCACAATGATTTATAAGAAATACCTACTCGAGTTTTATAAATTAAGTTTAGTTATAAATAAAATAGGAAATTCAAAAAACATTTCATATAACAAAATACAAATATCATAATAAAAAAACCGAGACATAAGTAGATGCAATCTTAAGTAATTTAATGAAATCGAAAGTATGCCATCAATTCGAATGTACTGGGGTCTTTACACTTGAGATATTAGTGTAAAATGGACCTAACTCAGGGATTCCTGTTGGGTTTTTGTCGGCTGCGATCTAGATGGATATTTTAAATTCGTGCTATTGTGGTTTAAAATGTTTAAATTAACGCAATTTAATTTATTTTAACAGAAACTTCCTTAAGGAAGTCTATCCAGTTGGATCGGGATCCTGGTGCAACGGTTTTTTTTTTACGTTACCAACCTAGTGGAAGCATTTGTTCACTCTGTGCATCGGTTCATTTTTTGTATCGAGTGTCATGGAATAGAAATGCCCCGTTTTGTATATACATATGTAGTTGTTTCTGCAGGCAGTTGTAAACAGAGAAAATAAATGTGTGTAGTCGTGTACAAGTTGGGCCTGTTGAACTAATACGTAAGATACATTTTACAAGACTCGACCTTATTTAGGCGCAAAAAGTATATTTATTACTCTTCATATTATGTTTCATTAATGTTGTGTGGTAAGTAATGTTTTCTATTACTCCCTACATGCCTCGTTTCTGCTTTTACAGATGGTGTTCTAACAAATGGATTCTCCAAAAGCTGGTAGTTCAAATAATTTGAAAGATAACCTCAATTCTAATACGATATATTATGGGGTGTATGCCCCAAACGACAATAAAGATTATGCAAGTACTCCAAATGTTTTTCAAGACAAGCTCGAAGCTTTGAAAGTTGCAAAGAAAAATAAAAAAATCCAGGTTTAAAGCATTTCAATTTTACCACGAGGCCGCAGAATTTGCGCTCAATGGGTCAGAATATCCCATCAACAATATGACTATAAACGGGTCATTGCATCAAAAAGTCGCCTCGGAGTCGGCTCAAACGATTGGGGAGAAAGCAAGCCCCTTTAAAGGTCCAAAGCCCCAGGAGCTGGTAGAGTTAAGGAAAGCCATTGAAAGTGGTAACTACAAATTGGTTAAACATATGATTTGGCACAATCCCAGATATTTAGTTAGTAGTGGAGACACCCCCTCAATTTTACAGGTAAAGCTATATTTTTTTTCTGAGCCTCAAAAATGACCTCATTTCTTCTAGGAGGGGCCTCGTTATAATGCCTTACATGTAGCAGCCAAATCGAAAAAATGCCGCAATGACCCAACTGATCCTTGAGACTATCTCGAATACTGAGTTTATTAAGCTGTTGTATGGTGATGATAACCAACAAAATGCCGAACACCGTACCACCGTTTTGTTAGATTTATACTTGAACACACCTAATAAGGGACTAAACGAGACACCATTACACTTTGCTTCCAAGTACGCAGCAGACGACGTGGTCGAAATTTTAGTTTCTTACCCTCAATGTGATAGAACTCTTAAAAATAAGTTCCAGAAGACCGCCGATCAGGTGAGTGTGTTCTTAATTTAACAACTGCTGTAATTTGTTCCTCTTTTAGATTATATGCGAAAGGGCGGAAGGTAACAATTTAACTGCGATAAAAAAAGAAAATTGAACTGTTGCTTCAAGAGAGCTACTACGTGCCAGTTTTAAGAGCTGAGGATAACAGTATGCCTCCTGTTATAGGGAACCCCTTTTCCCCTACTAGCCCTCCAGTAAGTTTTTTTTGTTTGATTACATTCAGGTATTGTGCCCGTTCCTGTTATCGTGTAAATAATAGTATTCTTAGAATTAGTAGAATTAATGCGATATTTGAAAGTTTTTCAACTCACAATTCAACTTTCACACAAATAAACTCAAATTTCAACTTTAAAACTTTGTTTGTGGAATTGTGAATTTCCTACGATGGTTTTTATTTCCAATGTTATATTGTTTTTTTTTGATCAATTGGAAGTGTTAAGTACAATATGAGTTATTGATAAAAATATTTTTTTTAACGAATGATGAAAACTTTTAATATGTCATATTTTTATGTGATGTATTTCTTTGAAAGAACATATTTTTTTGTGATTATTTGTTGATGATATACCATTTACTTAACATTATTTAATGCAACAGACAGTATTTATTTCTCAATATCTAGTGTAATATGTACTTTTGTATAATAATAGTTATTTATTTAAGAATTATTATTATTATCAGTTGCAATTAACTTGTAGCTGACATACATGTGCTCCGTTTTTTTTTATTTCTTTCCATACACACTGAAATTAAAAGTTTTACTTGAAAGTGAAAACCATTCTCTTGAGTTTTTTTAGTTAAAAGTGCAAACAGTGCTTCAAACTTTAGTACAGCATACATTTTTTTTAAATATTTAATAAAAAACAATAAAAAAAATGGTTAAATGCATCCATATTTGGAAAGTTTTAATTTTTTTTACAAATCCCAAAATATGTGTTTTAGGTGCTCAATAAAGATCCCTTGAGTCCCCGCTTGGAAATCCACGCTTACGCCCGGCCCCATGAACAAGAAGGGGGCAGAGGTATTCCGACGAGTCTGGAAAACGCCCCTCGTTCCCTCAGCTTTAGCTCTCCCAACAAGCAAAAACCTCATGAGGTTGTTAACGTATCCGCATTGCGGTTCAAAGACCTGGAGAAGGGCCTAGAGCGGATCGGAAAAAAGCTCGCCAACCAGTATGAAGTCAGTTGGAAGGAGTACTGGCCCTTTTTTAGACAGCTTCGTGGACATAACCTCCGAAGAGGGTCTTGGCCTTTTAGAGACCTACTTGAGCAGCCGGTACGCTGTTTTATCAAAATCTTTTGCTGTAGATACGAACAAGACTTCGCCGCTGTTAAACTCATCAGATCCCCTGAGTCCCATTTCAAAATTGTGTGCTGCCTTCTCTTCTTTTAGGTTGAACGACTCTCAAGACAAGTCTCCAGACAGCAGTTATAAAATAACCGACTCGGAATCCATCATTTACGTGGATAAAGCATGTCAAGTGTTCGCCAACCGCATCTCAAATGATCTCTTGTATATCTTGTGCAGCCAGGACAATATACTGCAGGTTCTCGAGACGGAGATACGGCAGCTGGAAGTCTTGGTCACCAGCTACATGGACGACATACGATTTTCCTCGATAAACTTCCAGAAGGTTCACTGGCGCCTCGGCACCTTGATCGGCCAGAAACTGTACGAGAGCCCTAACGGACGATGTGCGCGTATACCTTTTGACCCAAATCGATGACATCTTAAAAGGCGTCAAGAAGAGCGTGGATTGTTTCTCTTCGGACGACGAAGGGAACAACGTCAAGGAGGCAACAGAGAACCGTAAACCGACCATCTACAAGCATCAGTTGATCTGCCTGATCCACCACATCGTCAGCATGATGTCGGGGGGGCTACGAGGGCAGCAGGCTAGGCAGTGTGGAGCACTGCGCGCGGGACTGGGCAGAGGCGAAGGCCTGCAACTGCATCTATCACGTCAAGAAGTCGAAGAAGAATAGCCTCTCGAGGAGTGGAAGTTTTAAGAATAGCTCGAAGCTGCTGGGGAGGAACGACGGGGAGAGCATTTCCAGGAAATTGTGCTTCGATAGCAGCGACAATGACCAGAATTTCGGTGAGTGTAAACTTCCACAGTTGTTCAATTAGTAATGGGGAATGATATTTCGATAGCATTCCTTCACCACCACTTTTTTTCAGTTAACGCTCACCACTCTTCTCGACCCGCCCCCTACCTTTTCAGGCCTCGCCCATCACTTATCAGGCCGCGCCCGTCACTTTGCAAACCCCGCCCATCACTTATCAGGCCCCGCCTACAACTTTTCTCAGACTGCACACTCGGGGTTTTCTGGCTCTAACTACATATTTTTCAGGCCCTGCCCACCACTTTCCCAGACCCCGCCCACCACTTTTTTCAAAACCCATCCATCACTTTTATAAAACCCTGTTCACTACTTATCTCGGACGCTACAAATTCAACAATAATTTGTATTTTTTTTTTCAAATTAACAGTAAGATATAAATTACAATTACAGTTAACTTTTTTCTTGCAGTCAGGAACGGCATAAACCTTTCCATGAACCACAGCCACATAGAGCTAAGTTCAGACGAAGATGAAGAGGAAACATTTTACACACCCCCTTCTAGTCCTAGTTTATTAGACAATGATGAATCTGAAGATGAATTTAACGACACGGAATTACCCGAACGTGAAGTGTTTGTTGAAGGGTAAGGCATATTAAAAATTACGCATGAAAATAGTGAGTTTTGATGTTGCCTCTGTTTTAGTGATTTTCCCACCAAGCTTGACTGTGAAGTGTTCAACGCTCTGAATTACTCGGAATGTATATTAGATAGGGACAAATATCCTAATATATACAGGTGGCATCATAATGTTAATTTGTATTCGGCGTCAGAAAGAGAAAGGTAAGAAAAAATAAGATGCTTGAAATTAGAGATAACAGGTTGAATAATTTGTAAAAAGGTTATATGATAGAAAATTAATAGCAAGCGTTAGTAGTGGTAAAATATCTTCTATATTATTCCCTCCACCACTTAGGCTCCGCCCACACTCTCTGGCTCCGCCTACACTTTTATCGGGATCTGCCCACACCAAAGCTTACTTTAAACTTGTCCAAAGTTATTGCTGATTAAACGGAGGTTGATCATTTTGTGTTCTTGCTTCTAGCTGGCCCAGTTTGAAAGATATAACCAAAGTGAAACCCTCATCTCCAAACGCTTCTCTTGTCTCGTCATCGTTCCCCATTGACTCGCCAAAAACTAGTACTCCTTCCAAGGCGTGGCTGCGTGTCACAGGTGCTAATTCTCCAAGAGCTCTATTTAAGTCTTACAGTGCAGATATGTAATTGTTTGTTTTGTTTTTTATTGATGTATATAAGCTGCCCGCAAAACGAGTTTGTTTTTATTTTGTTCTTCGAGCACCTTTTTTTTAATGTAGTTTAGACATTTTTTTGCTGTAATATTTATTATGAAAAAAGTATTCCTACACATTCCAAACATCTATCTTTTCGTATGTGTTACAATTACAAAGTCAATAATGGAATAACAACGGTGAAGGAAAAAGACACCTGGTCTTTACTGTAATTTTTAAAAATGTGCCAAACTCTTATAGACTTGATTAAACTTGATGTATTTTCAATGTTTTAAAATAAAACTGCCACTATTTACTATTAAATTGTAATCATAATATTTGATAAAAATTTTAAAATTATGCAAATAGAAATAATTTTAATTTTTCCTCTCGACATTGTCGTGATTGTTTTTACTTTTTATTTTATTGCTCGATGGCTGATTTTATCAAAGTTTTGTGTAATAGTTTTTGTGACCAATATATATAATTTTTATTCTCGTTTTTTCAAGAGCAGCTTATACTGAGTATTAAATTATTATATTAGGATGTTTTTATACAAGAGCATTATGTTGTTATTCCCTTTTAGGATGGACTGTTAGGACTGTACTGTTGACTTGCATACTGTAATAAAAACTTTTCTTAACATTTCAGGTTGTGCCTAAACACTTATTGTCAATAGCTAGAAATTATACTGAAAATATATATATTTTTTTATTTATCGACCACTGTACTAGAGATAAAAATTATTTAATAAAATAGAGTTTTTACAAGAGGCTTTTATTTAGAAAAATGCTGACGTGTGATGTCATCTATAACCAAAAAAAATATAAAAAACAAAAATGTATAGTATATGTAAATGTATTTCATATGATTTCATATGATTTACTATGTATTTATCTAGAATATGTGTAAAGCCGACATCGGCCAGTTGTGAAAAAGAACAAATGCTACACTTCTCGTTCTAACGGCTAGCGCAGGTGGTGAGAGGGCCGGTCTTATTCCCTCACTATCTTCGATACATGTGCGGTTGCTTCTTATCTGTCGTCTTACTCCTGTTTGTCCTTTTTCATAACTGGCCAATGTCGGCTTTACCCACACGGTATAGTACAGTCACAGTTCAATCACATAACGCCATTATACGAGTATGTAGTATTCCAGAATACAACCCGTCTCTCATGTTCTGCGCCTCCTTCAACCAAGGTCAAGTCGGGAAGGCGATTATTTAGTATTATTTACTCTGCGGTGGTCGATGCATCATCATTCATTGCAAAACTCGGGACAGCGTGTTACGGTCGAGCGTTGGTTAAACAATTTTCCGGAACTGACCTTAAATGACAGTAAATTTCGTTGTACCGTATGTGCCAGTGTACTGACATGGCAAAATAGCTGTTTTGCAGCATGTTGCTACAAACATAAAGCTTGTTTAAGTGGTGGTGTGAGTGCGCGAGACAGACAGAGACAATTTAACTCGGATTTATTCGTAAAATGAGATCATCCCGAGTTCAGACAATGTGTTCAGAACGCTGCGAGTGGGAAGTATGACGAAGTTAGTGTGCCTGCAGAAACAACTCAGACAATTATACAGAGCACTACTGTGTGAGGACAAAAAAATCGGAACTGCACCATAAACCTATTTGACTTAGTATTAACGAAACAACGGATGTTACTAATCTTTACTTTTCCACGTTCTGTCATATTGTGGATTTATTTACAGGCGAAGAAGTGGATGTCTCTGAACAAAATATAAATGTGCCCGTATAAAACTTGCCCCAGTTACGTCTGTAGACGTTAAACGAACTTTTTCATCTTATAAGTGGATTTTAAGTGACAAGTGCCAGAGCTTAACTCCTGAACATATAAAATAGTTTTTAATAATTTATGGAAACTCGAGTGGCAGTACGGACACGTCTGTATTATAGCGTCATAGTAATATTTCGTAAGGTTACTGATAGATATCCTGAAGCCGCCCCTGGTAAAGTTGACATATATTATTGACCTCCGAGCTCTACAGATGACACATACCGATAGCACATTGTAAAATAGAGTGATCGACTGTTCAATAAGATTATCGCCATTTTAGAATACGCTAATATCAAGGGACGATTATAATACCAGAATTGAAAAATGGTTTCTATTGCTAATTAATTATTAAATGCTAATTAATTACGTATGCCAACGTTGGTCATAAAGTGATCATAATTTTTTTACTTAACATCATGGAACAGGGGAGGAGGAAGTGAAGGCGGGGTGGAATGGATCACGCAGATGGTCTGCTGCCGATCGCTTGAGCACGGATTAGGATTTCCGCGGAACGTGGACACGCGGTTCGACACAGGTGAGGCTTTACAGGAGGAGCATATGCGCAGAAACGCTTTGTCGTATAAAAATGTACACTATCTTATAATGTATGTACACATCTTGTATTTATTATTAGATATTTAGCCAGTCAGGCAATAGATGGTGCAACAGTAATATTATGCTCTCGATGAGAGATGTTGCCACTAACTTTACGAAGAACATACGCCATTTTTTAAACAAATCCTGTTTTTTTTTCATCAAATCATTGATTTAATAAGTGACTAAAATTTGGATAGACTCATGAGTCGTGAGTTTGTATTTATTAAAGCAATATCGCCACCAATATCAAAGGTTCTGGTAGGTAGTGAACCTTCTATCTCTGGAATATATTATTATAGTGCATCTTAAAATGGTGTTGCCATTACGCTGTAGTCATTAAATTAACAGAAATTTGATAATGAAAAAACAATGTTTATTTTTTAATGAACTCTGGGGTTATATAATGAGTTATCAAATTTGGCTAGGTATGAATGAGAGAAATGGAAATAGCAGTTATGTCTAAGCTCGAGGCGAAACAATTCAACGAGGTTATAAATTTAAGATTAAGAATAGAAATTCGTCTTTTTTGCTCGGCCTCCTTTGATGACTTTTTTTGTTATTAGTTATTATCCGAATCGATTTTGAAACATAACTAATCTTGAATAACAGACATTTGTAGTATAAAACATTTTAATAAAAAATATACATAGATAAATACATAGGTACGTAAAACAGTCATAACAAGTAAAGTTCATTTAAAAAGAATAGGTGTAGTAAACTGGCCCAGCGCGCTGAAAACGATCGGAAGATAAGTAGCAAAGGCGTACCTAAACGATAAAAAATACAAAATAACGACAATAATCACTTAAAATAACAGACTTTACAGCACGTTTTACATAACGTAATTTACGATTAACGATCTATTTTGAACTCTGCGTTAACAATAATTAAAATTAACTCCTGTACAAACTGACAGGCTGATACCGATACGTGAGGGACGCTTCGGCGCCAGATGGCTCTGCGGGTCGGTATTCGCTCTTCGTGTTCTTCGGTCTAACCGACTGCGTTAACTTGACGGGTTCCTGGATGGAATTCTGCTGCGCCTGGTTGTAATACTGGAGCTGGACGACGGAGGGGACGTAAGAGTCCAGAAGACTCTTCGGCTCTCTTCTCACCACGTACTCCGTTTTGGCGTACTTGGCCTTGGGCTGGACATATCGCACTTGTTCTTTTTGCGACGAGGACGACGTGTAATGTGCTTGGGAGGGAGATTGTGGCGCTTGGTAGATCGAGGGCCTGGTAGAGGGTGTATCATCTTGAGTGGCGGTGGGAGTGTATACCACATTTTCGTAATTCTGGGATTGATCTGACGCTGTGTTTGGTACATAGGTCGGGATGTACATTACGTATTGGATTCCACCTGTAACATGATTTTAAATTGATCTCATGTTGAATTACAGTGTCGGTCAACAGTATAGGATCTATATGTCGAATCTTGATGTTCTTTCTTTAACGCTAGTAGGATAGCGCTCTCAGTAGGGTGCTTAAAGATAGCGTTGTGTAAAATTTACAAAAGGTCACAAAACATTACCTGGTACAACGCGCGAACGGTTCTGTGTAGATGTAAACTCGCTCGGGATTGATACACTGCCATAGAAAACCATGGTAGCATGGTTTTCTATTTACACTACTAACCAACGGAAGAATAGACAAAGAGGAGACCATGATGGCGGCACTCAGCTGGACGGGGGTGACGGGGCCCATCATTGTTTAGCCGAATATGTAAATTGTACATGCCGCTATCCTACTAGGGTTATTAGCATGATTGTGTAAACGGTGTTTATTTCTGAATAAAATTGACATACGGCGCAGCAACATAAGCAACTCGAGCGGCATGTGATGGGGGCTGTCTCAATTTAATTTAGTTGCAGGAGTCCTATGACAGCTAGTGTACAACATCCGCTATACGCAATACGTTGAGTAGTGAAATATAATTTCATAATAAGATATGGCAATCGTGCGAAAAAGATAGTAGTTACTTTCTTGTATTATACTTATGATGTGTTTTGGCTAACTACATATTTATCAAATCGATTTCTTTTCGAATTTTCAAAAAAAAATGCGTTCATTGCCAAGTTACAGCATAAAATTCGTCTATTATCCCCTTAATGAAAATTATTTTAGAAAATAATCAAATAAGTAAAAATTACTTATACTTACAGGAAATAATAACATAATTCTCAATAACATTTCAGTTGCAGAAGTCATACTTTCATTGCATTACTTCATCATTTTATATTACAGATAAATAGTCAATAACTGCCGAAAATTGCTATATTGTCATATTGGACAGTAACTTTTTTTATGTTAAGACGCCGAGATTTAAATAGACTAGAGCAAACGCACATATTCTCGCATTGGTACACTTAATGTCAATTGGCCATATTGGTATCACCGTGAACGTTAGCAAGTGATTTATTTTTATTTTATTGACTAATAGTTATCTGTCTTTTTAAAGACTAAAGCCTATGAGAAAGTGTACAATGCTGGGCTACATCAACAGCCAGGTAAACAAAGAAAATATCCCAGGAGTGACATTTCGCAGGTTCCCATTTGACATTTCACAACTTTACCATCATTAAAATTGTTATATAAAATTATTTATTATTAGGTATTACATAACGATTGAAAACAAAATCACTCTTGAGACTATGGCCTTGTGTTATGAAGTGTTTCAGAGTTAATTTCAACGTTTGTATCTAGCGAAGCTGCCATATTGGTATTACTTTGTTTATACCATTTTTCACGCACGTGTTGCGAGTAATTTTATACTTGATATTTTTTTAATTTACAACTTATCTAATATTAGTGGTTATTGTACATTAGTGGTATGTAGTGGGTTTTCTTGTGTTTTATATAACCTATACCGTATGTGTACAGCAGATACTTCACTTTATTCATGTTCATTTTCTTACTAAAACATTTACTTTAATGTCATCTCCGTAGTAAACCATAACGTATTACTTATACCATGATTAGTAGCTAAATGTTTAATTATTTAATAAATCGTTTCAATAAATAGTTTTTTTCCCCTAATAAAAAAAACATATACTTCTCAAAGTAAAATTTAGATCAATTTTTTTCTTGCTTGTTTTTCATTCAATAATATAATTTAATAATCAACATAATTTTCAGTTGTTCTTCAAATAAAAAATGTGCGCGGCACGTTTGATTAATATTTCAATAATCTTATTTAATTTTTAAGAATAATTTCTATGTTAACAAAAAAAGTTTAGTCCGTGTAACATTATAGCAAAATATTACTTCAATATATTCATTTTAAATAGTGTCATATCCAAAAAGAAAATCAAAAAAAATTAAATGGACTCATATATCGCACCATTTTTTTGCCACAAAATTCTGAATTTCATTTTCCAACACATACAGAAAATGTATACCAGTTTTTTATTCATAGTTCTTAATTTATAAATATTACAATGTTTAAAAAATAATATAAATTTAAAATAGAAAATTTAAAACAAAGTAGTTATTTAAAATTTATTAACTGCACGTAGAAAATAACAGCTGCTTTCATGTGTGGCCGAATTCTGGTTCCAACATGACGTCACATAGTGAGAGAGACATAGCGTTAGACAGTCGCAATAGCATATGCGTATATCGTGTACACAGGGTATATTTTTGTAACTAGCCTTTGTAAATATGTATAATATTTAAGTCTATTAAAAAATGTAAAATAATGTCAATTACTCGTAAAATTAATATGATAACATATGATTATCAGATTGATAGTATGTTGCTGAGCCGAATTTCAGAAACTAAAGATCTTGGAATTACTTTTGATTCAAAATTAACTTTTTCTGTGCATATTAATAATATTGTTTCCGAGGCTATAAGATCATTGGGTTTTGTTATAAGGAACAGCAAGGATTTTACTTCTATGCAAAAAATTAGCACACTTTACTATTCATTAGTGAGAAGTAAATTAGAGTATGGTAGTATTATATGGAATCCGTATTATGAAAAGTACATAACACTTCTTGAAAGTGTGTCCAAAAAAAGTTTTTAAAAAATTCCTGTATTACAAAAAACATGGTATTTATCCGGTGAGAAACTATGAGTATGATCTCTTACTTGACGAATTTTCTGTTGTTTCTCTGAAAAAAAGACGTGAAATAGCAGACCTGTCATTTTTGTACAAAATTGTGCACAGTTACGTAGACTCGTCAATTTTATTAAGTTTCTTTAATCTTAATTTTAATGTACTTCGTTCTGTTCTAGAAGTGACAATACTTTTCATATTACGGTTTCTAACTCATATCACCATTTTCATTCCCCAATATCTGTTATGTGCAGGAGCTACAATAATTTAAAGGACATTGACATATTTTTTCATAACATAGGGCACTTTAAAAATAAGATTAGTGATTTTTTGTCGAACTAAATACACATTATTTTATCATATACTCCTTAAATAGCTGTAAAGCTGCTGGATGTATTAATATAATAAATAAATAAAATAAAATAAAGTCTAGTTAAAAAAAATCGTTATAAGAAGTGTATCGTTACTTGTGAAATAAATTTGATAGATTGAAAGAAATTGGGAAGAAACTAAAATTGTTATCTTTTACAGATAAATAAATATATGTTTCAAATCCAGATAGTGACAAAAATTTTAATGATTTTAGATTGCAATCGAAAAAAGACACAAATCGACCTTACCTTTCGGTTCCACCACCGTCTGCACGGCCGTACTAGGCGACGGGTACTGCTGCAGATACACGTACTGGGGCGTATAGTACTGCTGCCCCCCTGCGCCAGACTGTTGTCCGTCACGTACTGCACGTCCTCGAAGCCTGGGTACTGCGCCTGCGCCTGCGGCACGTATTTATAGACCTGCTGCGCTTGCGTCAAGGCCTGCTGCGGACTCTGCTTCTGCGAGGCGCGGCTGACCTGTTGCAAGGGGACGGAGTACTGCTTGAAGCTCGTGGTGTACCTCTGGGAAGCGGGGGCGACGTGCTGCGGGTAGTCGTCCTGCTGGTACTGCGGCACGTACTGGAGCTGGGCGAAGGCTGGTTTGGGGTCTCGCTGCACGTAGTCCGCCAGGGTTTTCGTCGGCACGAACCCGAAGTGAGTGGGGGAGGGCGAGGCCGCGACTTTGGACGATTGGTTGGGCTTCGACTTCTTCTGGTTGGTCAGGTAGTCGCGCTCTATGTCCTCCAGGGTGGTCCGTTGGTCCTTCGTGCGGGCGGATACGCCCAGGGCGAGGCAGCATAGCACCGTTAGGTATTTCTGAAAATAGAAAATGCAGGTAATATACAGGGTGAGTCAGAAAGAATGGGACAAGACTAAACTGGAGATACTAGACCAGTGGCGGTGGGCTATAAGGTCTGGTGCGCGCGCACTACCAACAATTTAGCATTAATAATTTTATTTAGTAATTAATGAATGCATTCTTAATTTGTCGCCTTGCCGCATCCCTAGCGTTAATACCATCTGAATATTATTTGGCCGCAGCGTTACGATCCACTAGACGCTAGGTGTCTATCTCCAACGCCACTGGTTTCCGATCGCGGCGCGGGAGTCGACACGCGCAATACGAAAAAGCGGCACGACGATCATGCTTCCGTGCAATACGAAAAAGCGAACGTGTATTACTGCTTGCTTGCCCCTCCACAATTATTACGCGTAGTGGGCGAATCCTATAGATATGATGTACGGAGTTTAAGAGCGCACGAGAGTTATCGATCGGTTACTTTGTGAATTGTTTTCGTACATTGCGATTGCTGTTTTATCGCTCACGTTTTATAAATATAAACTCGTTTACAATCTAGTTTGGAATAATGAATTATATTCAAAACTTATTAAAAACTCCATTCTCTAGCTTGAGGTTGGAGGAAAAAGTGCAAATTAAAACTCTAGGTAGGCCCACTCCACAAATTAATTTAAAATTAGCCGTGAAAGGAAAAAGTAAACAATTTGTAAGAACATTTAATAATGACTTATTTAAAAAACATTTGTGGTTAAGTGGATGCGATGTATTGAACGCAGTGTTTTGTTTGGCGGAGAAACACCTTGGACCAAAACTGGAGTAACGGATTTAAATCACATAAACGAGAAAATAAAAAAAAAACATGCAAATTCTGCTGGACACATGAATAATGTTTTGAATTTAGCCATGCTAGGCACTGCAAATATTGCGACAATGCTCGATTCTGCTCATCGACGAGCAGTGGCAGCACACAATGAAGCGGTTTCAAAAAACAGGTAACTGTATTCGTTTTTGTGGAAAATTTCTATTTATAACGAATAAAGACATTTTTGCGCAACACCATGTGCCAGGAAAGACTGTCGACTTTGGCTATCCTCTCCATTGAAAAAGACTTTATTACAAATATCGAAAATTTTAACAACAAAGTAATTGAAAAATTTGCATAATGTA
Source organism: Aromia moschata (assembly GCA_029963805.1). Classification (NCBI taxonomy): domain Eukaryota; kingdom Metazoa; phylum Arthropoda; class Insecta; order Coleoptera; family Cerambycidae; genus Aromia; species Aromia moschata. The sequence goes on along the minus strand of JAPWTK010000538.1, from coordinate 133,694 downwards.
AAAATCGCAGAATTGAGCTCATTTACAAAGAAAATTTAGTATAAGTTTTCAAATTAATAGAGTTAATAAGAATAACCTTAATATGAGATAAATATTTATCTCATATTAGGGATATTCTTATTATTCTTATGATTATCGTTATTTTTATGTATGGTGCACCCCCAATCTTAGGATCACGCACCGCCACTGTACACCAAAACTAGACACCAAAATATTATGATTGAGCTCAACACGCCTCATACCAATGTCGCTACTTTAAGAGATACAGCGTGTTCAAAGTTTAAATTTTATTCTGGAATTTCTCAATAATTCGAAGTTTTGATAGTATAAATCTGAAAATTGGTAATTTTATGTTTTTTGGTCTGAGAATTACGAATTTTAAGCTTATTTTGACGTTGCTCCTAGAGAGCGCTAATTTCACCGTATTATTTTGGTAAATTAAAACATATTTTTTTTATCTGTTGAGTCATGCGTAAAACAAGTCGAGAGTCTAAAAGAACGCTCAATTCTACAGAGAAAAGGTACTCTTGTTTAGGTCGTCTAAATCTATCGGTTTTTAAGTTATTTGCATTTAAAAGGTTCAATTTTTGCATTGAAAAGGTTCAGAAAGTTTTGATAGTATAAATCTAAAAATTTATATTTTTTAGATTTATATAGGTATTTATAAAACTACCAATTATACCATAAATTGTTAGTTATAAAACTACCAATTTTTAGATTTATACTATCAAAACTTTCTCAGTTATTGAGAAATTTCAGAATAAAATTGAAACATTGAACACGCTGTATCTCTTAAACCAGCGACATTGTTATAAGGCATGTTGAGCCCAATCAAAATAATTTAATGATATGTAAATTTGACAAATGTTGACACAAGCCTACTTAGAAAAAATATAGCAATATCAGCGCATGAAAAAAAAATCAACAAAATAAATTGAACCTTTTAAATGTAAATAACTTAAAAACCGATAAATTTAGACCAAAACAAGAGTACCTTTTCTCTGTAGAAATGAGCGTTCTTTTAGATTCTCGACTTGTTTTACGCATGACTCAGCAGATAAAAAAAATGTTTTATTCGTAATTCTCATACCAAAAAACATAAAGCTACCAAGTTTCAGATTTATACTATCAAAACTTTTTCAATTATTGAGAAATTTCAGAATGCAATTGAAACTTTGAAAACGCTGTATCTCTTAAACAAGCGACATTGGTATGAGGCATGTTGAGCTCAATCATAATATTTTGGTGTCTAGTATCTCCAGTTTAGTCTTGTCCCATTCTTTCTGACTCATCCTGTATAAGGACCGTATCAGTCCAGTCCATCAACAATTTTCCAACTCCCATCTTTTTTTATATTTTAGCCTCAAGATTTAACCTAAATTACCCCATGGCCTAACTTTGTTCTGACTATAGCGTCAGCAAATGCAGATTTTTTATTCAAAGTGTTCAATTGGTGAGAAGGAAGGGCTACAAGCAAAGAATATTACATCCTTTACGGTGATAACTAATCGGAGCAACCGGGGAAAAGTGTAATGTTATTGGTTTGTAGCCTTCCAAAGCTCTAGACCAGATACATAGAGTATGTAATCAGATTATTGTATAAACACAGGTATTTTAGAAGGTTATGCTGCCACGTAGCGCCGGTCTCTTTTGGGAAAAACGCGCGTGGTATTGATTACATCTATCAGCCAACAGAGGCTTCGCTATTAACCAACGGATGCTACGAAAGCATGCCGGGGCAGCGAAGTCTTTAAAATAAATACGTACGAATCGCGTTTTGTAAAACGTACGCCGATATAAATTCGGATATAAATTGTTATATATAAATTGATATTAATGTTAGTAGTTTATTTTATCATCGTGTGTGCGTTAAATAAATTGTGTTTCAATATTGCGTGTTTATTTTTTCATATTAAAACGAACCCGAGTTTGGATAAAACGTTATATTATTATAGACATTCGTCTTATATCCTGAGAATGCTTTGTTTATGTTATTGTAAGCCTAGATAAAGTAAAAATGTTAATTTCGTTAAATATTTGGTGGATTCGCCGGGTTAGTTTATAATTTTAATAGTGGTGTCAGCATTATTAGTTACAAATACAATATAATCATGGAATAAGAGAATAGTGCTATAAAAAGCTTGAATATGTTTTAGTAGTATCTAAAAACATTAGTTTAAAAATAATTCACAATAATAAAATGAATTAAGATTGCATGATGATCTAAAAAATCTTTCCAATTATCGCTCTATCTTGTATCTACAAGAAACATACGAATATACATACATATAACTTAATAAATGAACATTAATATTAAGTATACATACATAGATTCCCTTAGGCGTTTCATAAGATTTATATGCAAAAACTGAAACAAACGCATTAAGACGGTAGATAGTCAATTTTACGCCTGAAAAGAGTTTACGGGAAACTATTAATGAATGAAGAATGACGACAAATTGCTATTAATAACCTTAGCATTAAAAACTAGCGACGCAATTAACTTGTTACGTTATATTAGAAACACCCAAAATTCCCCCCAACCAAAACCCCCGTCCCGCGTTCCCCTTTTTAAAAAAAAAATTTTTTTTTTTTTTTTTTCGAGCCTTTCAAAAATGCCTCATCATAGTTTGTCGAGCCAAAAAAAGACTTATTATACAGTGCTGTTTAATAAAAATTACCAAAATCAAAAATATTAAAAAAAACATTTTAAAGTTTAAAGAAATTTCGACTTAAAATTGGTCTAGGAATCTCACCTCAAAATAAGTACATACTACTAAGTAATACCCTGTATTACTGTAGGTACTGCAGGTATATTTTTTTATTATGAAGACTTTTTTTAAGTTTTCAAACAAGTCATTCGAGACTGTCACGTAATTTGAACTACATTTACTACAATCACTAAATACTATGCTTGCTTACTGGTTAATGGCCAGCTATGATCATTTTTTTCTTAAAAGGTGAGTTACATACATATAAATGATTATAAAACAGGAAGGAAGGAAGGTAATTGTTTAACTTTATTGCACACAGATTCTGCAGTGACGAGGCATGTCTTTTTTTCGATAAGAAATGTTATTTTTGTTTCTAAAATATATTTGTATACATTTATTTTGATTGTTGTCAAATAGGAACATGTGTACAAGGTTTTTTCTTTATAATTTGCGATCCTTTCAAAATATTTGACTTTAAGTTATTTCTTAAATGGACACCCTATATATTAACACATTTTTTAAATCAACTTAATTTCCACATTCCAAGAACTTAATAATGGAGCCTTTTTTTTACCTTAAATAATCCTGTCTAGCTGTGACTAGGATTCGAAACAAAATGTGACGTTTTATCGCACTGGCCATAGATCACTATGGAAATAATAATTTTTGTTGAATGTATTAACCTTTCTGTATTAAACCTCCTGTAACTTTTTATCTGTTTGTAATAATGCCATTAAAAAAAAGTCATCAAATATGAGATCTGTCTTCATCAAAGTGAAATATTGTTGTTGCCAAAATTTTGATAAATGGCTGTCACTATTGTAATAAAATAAATAATGGCTGTCATATAATGTGGCAGTATTGATAATTCAATAAGGTTATAAACTAGAGATTAAAAATAAAAATACGTTTTTTTTTGCTCGGACAACTTATATGTCGTGCTCCCATAGACATATGATATATTTTTTTAATGTAAAAACTTATTTTATTTCAAAACTGTGACAATATATAAGATGCTCCATTTAAAAACAATACAAATTGACCTTTATTATTTTGCAGCCATATTTTGTTTTTCTGGTTAACATATTACAAATTTTCAGGAAAAATCCCGCGATTTTTGTATTCATCTTTTTTTATTTCAAGAAATAAACGTTTTAAAGTGGTGGCAAATTATTAGGAAAAACTATACTTTGCAACCGATTTTCCTAGAAAGCATTTACCCGCATCTGCGTGAATTTATTTCCTGAAATAAAAACCTAATCATCCCGTATTATCTCGAATCACAGACCTTAGTCCGATACACTTTCACTCAAGGTGGGTAAACCCATGCCCACCTACTTACCTGTTGTGTATTCGGTTCCAGTTCTTTGGCTTTTATTCCGGTTTGTAAAAAAAAATACGTTATTAGTGCCGTAGATTTCAATAACAAGAACCTTCAAATGAAAGTCGACATTCATAATAAATTCATACGCCTCAAACTAGTTCTATGACTGCTAAGTACTCGCTGTTATTATTGTCATTTCCTATTACAGCAAATGAAAGTTACACATTTATAATGAGAGACATCTTGACGATGATTGCTGACAAAAGAAAAAAAGGAAATAGAAAATTATTTTCTGTTTTACGATTTGCCTTTACATTTTTAATGTTTTTTTTTTAAGATTAACTTTGACAGTATTCATCATAGCATCGAAAGATCATATGTATTAAACCGGAGTAACACAACATTTGCCTTTCATTTTATTTTACGAATATCATGACGTCAGCCTCAAAAAAGTCCATAATTTCTCTTGTCAACCGGTTGTTCCTCTACATAACAAAGGAACGAAAGTGGTTTAAGTGAGTAATGGTTAAGGTAGCAGGAATTTGGCTCAAGTAAACTTTCGGTGCAGTCGATGCAGCCTAATTAATTCAAAAAGTGTGTCTTCATGATTCATTTTGTATAATACAGTCGCTTAAACGCTGGACTAAACGAAAATAAAAGAGACATTTGAATAAAGAAACTATTTAATTTACGCCTGTGTATTCTAACGGTAATTGTTCTTTTTTTTTTCGTGAAAATTTTACAAGTAGAGTTGTTAATGCGGCATTAGTGACCTGTTTGCATACGGTTGTCTCAAACTAATGGGAAGTGGTCAAATATTTCCTACAAAAAACTACTTTTCATTTAGCCAATGTTTCAAAAAATTGTATATACGTCCTCAGGATTAATTAAATAGAACCTAAGTCTTTTGATATCAGTATAGAATAGAAACTTAAATGTAACCATGGAATTGTTCAGGAGAAGCAGTTAAAATACACATATATACATAATAATACAACAGTACGTTGTATTATCAGCGTATGCTATTATCAATGTTTCATTTACATTTCGATTTTATAGTAACATCAAGAAACTCACTCAATTAGTCCTGAGAATGCAAATAAAATTTTGAGAAACGTTGCCTAAATGAAAAATCGTTTATTTGGAAATATTTGACCTCTTCCCACTAGCTGATGACGGTAAATAAAATTCCAAAAATAGTTTTTCCAAGAGTTACCAACAGTAATTTTCTACACTTTATACATTTTATATAAAAATAATTTAATTTCAAAACTGATAGGGCATGGGTACAAATATAAGACATCAACACTTATTATTTTGGCATTAAAAAAAACAGAGAAAAAAGTGATTTACAGAAACAGTCAAATGGTACCGATGTACCCTATATACGAGGTGTGTAAATTAAGTAATGAGACTGATCTTTTAAAGTTTTTTTTTTTATTCGAATAGAATTACAATTCTGTATTGTTTTCTTCAAAATAACTTCCTTGGGACGCGACACAGCGCTGGAGACGGTTCTTCCATTCCCCATAGCAGTGCTAGAACTCATATATTGGAATAGCCTTCAGCTGGTCAGTTACATCCATTTAAATGTTTTATATGTACGCAAAATGACGTCCCTTGCGGTGATTTTTCAATCCCGGGAAGCGAAAAAAGTCACAAGGACTCAAGTCCGGCAAATAAGAAAGCTAAGGAGCAACAGGAATATTTTACTGGCTAAAAATTCGTTTATTTGAATGGCAAAGTGCATTGTCGTGATGCAACATCCAGTTGTTCTTGATGTTTGGTCTCACACGCATGACATTTTTTTTTTCAAGAACCTCTCTGTAAAAGTGTTGATTTACTGTTCGGCCTGGAGGCACAAACTCTTTGTGGACAATTTCCTGGTAATCAAAAAACCAAAACAGCCAAAATGCATATTTGGTCTTCGACTTGCTCATTCTTTCTTTTTTGTGTCTTGGAGAGCTTGAAGTGTGCCATTCCGTGCTTTGGCGCTTGGTTTCCGAGTCGTACCTACTCAAATACCCAAGTTTCATCACCAGTAATGACACGTTCCATAAAATGGGGATCATTTTCAATCAATTCCAAAAAGTCGTCACCTTTCTCTCCTGATGTCCTTTTGTTCCTGTGAAAGGTTTTTTGGAACCATTTTTGCACAGATTCTTGTCTTATCATTCCCAATTCGTTAGTCAAAATCTGATGAACAGCGGCGTGATTCAAATTTAACTCTTTCCCGATCTGAACGCAAAAGATCCCGTATTCTATCGACATTTTCATCGGTTCTTGAAGATGAAGACCATCCGCTGCATAGTTCATCTTCAATTGACTTTCTTATTTCTGAGAATGCGTTAAACCACCAAAAAAACTTGGGCTCTCGAGAAAACAGTGTCTCCGTAAGCGTGTTGAAGTTTTGCAAAAGTATTCGTTGCGCTGTGTCCAAGTCTGAGCAAAACCTGATGGCACACCGATGCTCAAAATTAATGTCACTCAGTTTTAAAATGCATTGAAAAAACTGGTTTACGAAAACAAACAAATGACTCTAACAAGTTCAAACTTGTACTGAAGGTGCATTACATGTTAACCTACCGTCCTTCCAAGTCCCGTCTCCACAGTATTGCTAGATTGGGCGCTACGTTGCCGTTCTCATTACTTATTATATATACACCTTGTAGATTCTAATGAAATGTCTCAGGATACCAAAGTGGCTGCTAGTAATGTTATGTCAAGTTTATTAGCAAAAAAATCGAAACTAATTGGTGATTACATTTTTACAGTAGTGCCAAAACTAACAGTGTATTTACAGTAGAGTAAATACACTGATAGTACAAGACAGTGATAGTACATTTCAATATTTAATCGAATGTCAAAAAGCTATTAATATATTGAGTGTATAAAAAATAATTATTACAATATGAGGCTAATTTTCGCGCCTGAAGTTTTTATAAAAAAAACTTCAGCACAACAAAAACGGTATACGATTTATCTTTTTTTTATATATCTTTTTTTTTTTGGTGTATAAATTAAATTAAGTTAGGGTGGGTTAATGTTTCCATGGTAGAACGATTTTCTTGACTGAAGTTTTCATAAAAGTTTTATGACCACTAACCAACATTCCAGTGTCTATTTTTGCTCTTTTATTGGTTTTATTAATTAAGTAGAAACTATAATAATTAATCGTATAGCACAATATTCCAAGGAAGTCAAATCATAAAGCTTCATTTGCATATGGAAATCGGCTGTTTACAACGCTCCAAACGCATAGGTTAACGAAACAATAATATCCTGATATGTATTTCGCAATATCTGAATTATTATTCTTTCTTATTTGAATTGTATATGTCCATCGTATAATAATATACCACGTAATTATGTGATCGAGGATTATTTTTTTATGTGGGCTTTCAGAAACTTTCTATGAATTTCATTTTAAATAATGCGACAGCAACGATATAAAAATAAAAAGTCCATTCTCTCCTTAGTCTCCATTATCATTTTTTGAAATTGTAAATTGTTAAAATTCGAATTGAATAAATTCGAAAAGAATGTTAACTTGATATTAATTTACGGTATTGGAAATAATACAGTAACAAAACTGCCAAGTACATAGGTGTAGTCAGAAATTAAATAAGGCAATAAATGGAAAATAAAAAAAATATACAAAATGATAATCTTATAATAGGAGTTTAACACCGATGAATTTAAAATTAAAAAGTTGCAGTTTATGTAACACCAAATAGAAAACACAGCTTACCTTCTAATTATAACGGTTATAGTATACCTAATTATTAGTGTCTATTTCATATTAGTTGTAATAACAAATCTTCAAAAGAAATCATAGAAGAATCCTTAGTAACAATAGAAATGTTTTTACGCTCTTCTTGCTGTTTACAATGATAATTATTACGTATTACAGAGCTTGTTAATGCACATAAACTTTGTTAATGGGTATAATTATTGCAACATAATGACAATTAAAATGCACGCTAAAAAAACGACAAAACATCAATAATGTATTTATATTTATATGGCTTTAAAAACCTTGTTATTTTTAATCTGGGTTTGGGAATAAATTGCTTATACGTATTTAAGTCTCAAGGATTTATTATTTTTTGAGAAACATTTAATTATGTTATTGTTAAATTGGTTAGGTAAGGTTAGGAAAAAAAACGTAACATACGACCGTACGAGCTGCTCTTCTAGTATTAAAAAAGCATACACAAAAACAAACTCGACATTAACTAGAATATCTATTGAAATTACAATTTAATTTGACCTTTTTTATTTGTTTTTATTTTATTTGTTGATAGCAATCTTTTTCACGATAAGTTTGCCTAAGTATCCAAGGAAAAAGAAAATTGAGATTTAATTTCAAATACGAAACATAATATTGAATATAAATAATATTCTAATTGTGACCCACACTCGTTCGTTTCGTGATAGGGTAGCAATAAAATATTTAGGCGGGACGCCCCCGCCCATAAATTATAATGCGCACGTGTGAATTGAATTATTATATCGTTATTGGTCAACGGAAAATAAACACTTGAGTATTCCTGTGCGTACGCAGTATCCCGAGAAGTTAAATGTTTGGGTTGGTATTTTAGGCGATTCCATCGTTGGGCCATTTTTTATAAACGGTTCCTTAAATGCCAACAAATATTTAACAAATAAAACAAACTGTTTACGGACATGAACATGAAAAACCACGAAATTTAAATGATTTACGTGCCAGAATTGTACAAGTCCTAAATAATATTTCCCATGAAGTATTAGAACGCGTAAGAACTGAGTTTTACGACGATAGACTAGGTTTTTGCGAACCACAAAGGGGCGACATTTTTGAACCACTTATTCAATAGGCATTTTTTCTTTCTTTCGTCTTATAACCGGGTTGATTTAATTTTTTTTTTTTTTTAGTACTTCAATTTTATTTTCTTGCAGACCGGTTAGTTAAGGAATATAAAAATTTGAAAATAAATACAATTATGTCCATACACTTCTTTTAAGTGTATGGGATAATTGTAAAAGTCAGAATTACGTAAGAATTTCGTTTCATACAGCTAAGTCGATGTACACCCTCATAACTGCGAAAAAGTACTGAGTCCCACTCAAATTCGGTAGGTGATGGGCGGTGTCAAATATCCCTCTCCAATTTCTGTTACGCGCAGGTCACATACGTTTCTAATACGTACACAAGCATGAAACACTGTTGCATCTAACTGTCTTTGTCTGTCCTTACTGGTGTCTGTTAACTTATTCTCTTCTACACATGTATCGCCAATATGTAAAGGTACAATTTCCTAGGGTGTATATCGTTTCCTCGAACCTGCCGCGGAAGAGTCATAATGCGTTACCAGGCACGGACAGTGGCGTTAAAAAATACGGTTTATACTTTAATTATCATATATATTGTACCGAGCTTTGTATGACCACCATTTAATGGAAGATGTAAACAATATTTTAACGTAATCCATGATTATGTTTCGCTGACTGGGTTTACGTGGGTCCACTGGAATTTTCCTAGCAGCACGCCTGTTACTTTCGCAGCTCTTTTCCGAGACTGTCGTCGAGTTCCGGGGGCGGTTGAGTGGGATCGAAGGTAATACGGTTGAAGGCGAAGAGTAAATAGGTTTCTTAAGCTAGAGGGATGGCACTTTGATGCCTAGGAATTAGCCAATTACTCGGGATGAATACTAATAGTGACCCCGCCACCGCCGCCGCCGGTGGGGCTTAGTCAAAAATGTGGTGAAAATAAAATATTATATAAAGTGATTAGGTACAGAAGGGCTGACAGAGATGAGTTGGAAAAACCCTTAGCATAAGCATTTTTTAATGTAATATATGATTTTAATTAATACTATTACATCTTAAATATGTTAATTGTTTAATACAAGTCTGTTTATATCAAATATGGTTTTCTACCGGATGTAGAGGTACGTTTAGGCTTTATCTTTAAGTAATCAATTATTTACATGAAGCAACAGAAAAATGATAAAAACAATTTCGTAATCCATTAAAGTGGTATGATTATACCTGTCGGTGGAATCTAAAAAACATAACTTTAGACATTTGGAAATGATCTAAAATATCTATAATAAACACCAGTATAATAGGATAATGAAGTACCTATAATGCAGCAACAGTAACTTTGCCCTTGTCCGCAGCCGACAAAACCAGGAATTGTACTTATTTCTTTCGTAGCTGCAGCTGTGAAAGCTTAGAGAAGTGGAGTGTGTTGTTGTAGTCGATTATTGTATTTTTTGTGGGTATCTCTTATATATTCCTAGGGTACTATCTGGCTGTACTATAGTTTCTTATATTTTTCGCTGACATTGATAACATTAAAAGTGTGTACAAAATCCCTATGCGAAAAATTGAAATAACGCGTAAAATATAGTAATTTTCTCTAGAGCAATTTGTAATTAACCGCGACGTCAGTTGTAGCGCCTTCTGACATGTATCTTGTGAACTATTTTTATTTTTCATTATTTATGCTGTATTAGCCTTAAGTATATATAGATACATACTGATAGCTTCCCTTCATGTTAACAAATTGTAAAAGTGAGTGAACTAATTGTCATGGGAATGATCCGAAGTGGGCGTGATCGACATTACGTCTCAGAAGCCACAATCCCATCTAACCATTATCACACCTACTAATTATGTTCCTATCTGTTAACATCAAGGGACGCAGTCTATACGTATATGGGACATTCCATGTCAAGTCGGACAACAAAATTTTAGATTTGGCCCAAAATGTGTGTGGAGGTATAGAGCCATCCAAAAAAAAACGTCATCAAAGTTGGCCGAGATAAAAAATATGTATTTCTATTCTTAATCGAATTTATAACCTTATTTACTTGTCAAGACTGTCACATCATATGACAGCCATTGTCTATTTTACATAATTGTGACAGTCACCTGTCAAAAGTTTGACATAACCGAAAAGCTTAGACATGACCGCTATTTCCATCTCACTCGTTCATAGCCAGAGTTGATGACGTTTTTTTTGATGTCTCTATAGCTTTTCGAAAGAAAATACGATTCCCAAAATTTTGGACCCCTAAGGTCAAAAGGTGAAGTTTGGTGAAGGTCCAAAGTTTGGTATGTCTCTTGAGAACTTTAACTTTGATAAGTTGTCTACTGTTTGCAAATGTTACAGAACAAAAATTATTGGTTGTATGTGATAACACTTGCCGAGTAGAAAACACCTATATTTTATTCTCATTTTTTGTTTTTTTTTATGCTCAACGCAAAACATTTTAAAATTAAAAAATCGGTCAATACGACACTTTTTTTTGTTTTTTGTTTTCTTAAAAAAAGTTCATTCATTTTACTACCAATCCTCCCTAGTCCGATAATGGGCCTGAAGTAAGATCAAGGAGAAAAATTTTTTTAATTATGATAATTAAAAAAAAACAATTTTTAAAGGCTTTTAAATTTTTTTAATTCACATTCGATGTAAGATTTGCGTAATTTACATTGATTGATTTTATTTAGTAACGTCAGAGTTATAATTTTAAACTTTTTCATTTAAAAAAATTTTAATTATTTTCTTCATAAATTTATAAATAAAAAATTGTAAATTATTATTTCTAATATTTTTTTTCAGTAGTATTCAGGTTTTGTAATAAAAAAATCGATACGATTTATATACGAGCAAAAACGCATTCAAAACCAAAACATACGAAGATTATAAAATATTGTAAAATAATTGTAGGTATACAATAAAATTTTGATTAACTATTTAATTTTTTACAAATCACAAAACCGGAATACTACGGAAACAAAATATTAGAAATAATTATTTACAATTTTTCCTTATAAATTTATGAAGAAAATAATTAAAATTTTTTAAGTGAAAAAGTTTAAAACTATAACTCTGACGTCACTAAATCGAATAAATCATTGTAAATCTGCAAATCTTACATCGAATGTGAGTTAAAAAATTTTAAAAGCCTTTAAAAATAGTTTTTTTTTTAAATTATCATAATTTAATTTTTTTTTCTCCTTGAACTTACTTCAGGCCCATTATCGGACTAGGAAGGATCGGTAGTAAAATGAATGAACTTTTTTTAAGAAACTAAAAAAACAAAAAAAAAACAGTGTATAGACCGATTTTTTTATTTTAAATTTTTTTGCCCCTAACGATGGATATAAATAAAACCCAATAAATTGGAAAAAAATATAGGTGTATTCTACTCGGCAAGTGTTATCACATACAACCAATCATTTTTGTTTTCTAACATTTGCAAAAAGTAGACAACTTATCAAAGTTAAAGTTCTCAAGAGACATACCAAACTTTGGATCTTCACCAAACTTCAACTTTTGACACTAGGGGTCCAAAATTTTGGAAATCGTATTTTCTTTCGAAAAGCTACCTCTACACAAATTTTGGGCCAAATCTAAAATTTTGTTGTCCGACTTGACATGGAATGTCCCATATATACACAAATCTATGAAATATCAGTCCTCGTTTCAAGGTCATATCGTATTTTTATCGTAGATTTATAGGTATCTATTACCGCAGTATCACAAATGAAGGTCCATTTTAACAATTTTTTCGTAGACGATTCAAAGTATAAATCAACTGAAAATTAGTCAAGGACGTAAACAGTAAACTGTTGGAATTGATGTTCTTTTGATAAATTAATAATGACGGTCTTTTTTGTTGTAAAACATTATCTGTTTTAACAACTTTTAAAAGGATCTTCTGTAAACTGTTTACAATTCAATCTACTGGAAATTTTATTGGAAAGTAAAAAGATTTCCATAGCATAAGAAAAAAGAGGAGTTACCATAAATAATGATTGTAACGGCTGCATAAACGTCATTGTAATATATGTTTTTTTTTCTTTAATAATTGCACGTGCCTATTGTTATTTCGAATTCAAGAACGACTGTCAGAGATGAGTCATTGCCAAGCCCTACTTTGACATTTTTTGTTAAACAAACATATTTGGTAACTAATTTTAATTTTTTCGAAATATTTTTATATAATTCCGTCATCTATAATCGAAATGTCAAAAATTCAAGTCTACCATCTAGCAAATTCAATAAAAAAATCGGTTAAGTAAATCTTCCTATAAATATAAAAACGGTAGTCTGATACAGTATCTCATTGTATAATTGACACCCTGTATAGTATATTGTTCCGGTTTGAATATCGTGCTTCATTATCAACATACGAAAAATTTAAAATCCAGAAACATAACCATAATTCATAAAAGCCATAACACTTTATAATGTCACTGGAATTTATCAACTCTATGGAAAAATAAAAACAAATGAAACTACAATGCTACAGTGTGTCTCAAATATGTACTCTGAAAGTACTCCTGTCAGGAGTCAAGGATTTTATAATTTTCATACCTACTGAAAGTAAGTGTAAATTCCGAACCCTAAGAACCCTTATTGTATTGTAAGAAAATTCCGATTACGTCCCTGTATTTTTTCAAAATATGTATACTGTTTAACTCTTGTATATGCTTTTTTTTTTTGTAGCACACGTCAAAAATTTCCGACACTCAAAGCACTCCACTGGACGAGAAAAAATATATTCTGCTCGGGGTGTATTTTCGGACTATTGTGAATATTTAGGATGTTTATAGGAAAAAGTCTTATTTTGATCTCAAAAAATGTATTTTTGAGATCAAAATCAAAATTACGTCCTTTTTGTAGTGAATTTGGAACCCCTTGCATTTTCTGTTTACGTATAGTGTTACTCATTAGAAATTATTCACCCTCTATTATAGTTTTTTTTCGTAGCACACGTCAAAAATCTCCGACACTCAACGCACTCCACTCAAAGAGAAAAAATATATTCTGCTAGGGGGTGTATTTTGACAGTGTTTAGGATGTTTATAGGAAAAAAAGTCTTATTTTGGCCTCAAAAATACATTACATCCTTAACATCTAGTGAATTTTGAAACCCCTTGTATTTTCTGTTTACCTACAGTGTTACTCATTAGAAATTACTAACCCTCTAGTATCGTAATTTTTGTACAGGGTGGTGAGTCTCAAATATGTAAAACTCTGGAAGTACTTTTTTCAGGAGTTAAGGACATTTCTAATTTTCATACCTACTGAGAGTAAGTGTAAATTCCGAACTCCAAGAATTTTTCGACTTTTTAATCGCCCCTTCTTAATATACACTAATGGAAAAAATTAAAGGGTCAAAAAAAATTTTCCGGATTTTTAGTGATTTTTCAGAATGCTGTGTCTCAGTGAAAAATGGTCTTATCGAGGTCTAAAAAAAGCATTTTGAAGCTTCAAGTTTCTAGTTTTGAGATATTCCGGCAAAAAAATTTTTGGAGCTACATGTTTCGCACAATTTTAGGAAGTACCTAGCGCGAAAAGAAAATTTTGAGAGTTTTTTGCTTTTTTTTTCAAGTCCACGAGCTTGAAAATATTTTTTCTAACTTAGCCATGGTATGTACCGGATAGCTTGTTTATTCAGCTTCAATTTGCTTTTTTTTTAAATCTCGATACGACCATTTGTTGCTGAGATATCGAACTTTAAATCAAAAAGGACACTTTTGTCTTTGATCGACGATATCTAAGCAACCAACGGTAACACAGAAAATCTAAGGGCAGTTCTGAAAACTGGAATAAACCCCTTACAAGGTTCTGCTGCGATTTTTGAGGAGGACAATTTTTTTTTTATCCTTGACATGAATTTGAAAAAAACAGGAAAAAAACGGGTAATTGATGGTTTTTCAGATCATCAAAGGCTGAAATGCAAATCTTCATGAAATGACTAATGTTGCGTGTGCCTTTTACAGTTGAATATACGCCCAAAAACCATGCAAAATTACATTATGATCTAACGAACCGTTTTCTTGTTTCAAACGGTCAAACTTTTGAAAAAATAAAGGGTCACGTTTTTTGAGCTTAAACATATCCTAATCATGGTTAAAGTGAAGAAAAATTTTTTTTTCGAGCTTACTAACAATTTTTTCTGCAAATACCGTTGGAATTGAAAAAAATAAAACAAAAAAATCAAAAAAATTTTGTCGATCGTCGAATTTTGAGATATCGTCGATCAAAGACAAAAGTGTCCTTTTTGATTTAAAGTTCGACATCTCAGCAACAATTGGTCGTATCGACTTTTAAAAAAAAAAAGCAAATTGAAGCTGAATAAACAAGTTATCCGGTCCATACCATGGCTAAGTTAGAAATTTTTTTTTCAAGCTTGTGAACTTGAAAAAAAAGCCCAAAAAATTCGCAAAATTTTCTTCTCACATTACTTCCTAAAATTGCGCGAAACATGTAGCTCCAAAAATTTGTTTGCTGAAATATCTCAAAACTAGAAACTTCAAGCTTCAAAATGCTTTTTATTAGACCTTGATAAGACCATTTTTCACTGAGATACAGCATTCTGAAAAATCACTAAAAATTCGGAAAATTTTTTTGACCCTTTAATATTTTACATTAGTGTATTATAAGAAAATTCCGACTACGTCCCTGTATTTTTTCATAAAATGTCTGTAAACTATTACCACTCTTGTATACGCTTTTTTTTTTAGCACACGTACAAAATCTCCGACACTCAACGCACTCCACTGGAAGAGAAAAATATATATTCAGTTTTTACTTACCATGTCGGTCCGAAAAATTGTTGCGATATAGTTGGACAGGCGGGCACAAATTAAAGCGGCCACCGGCTGGGGACTCTCATTTAAGCTTTCGCCCAGTGAACGTGGTAGCGCCTCGCCCCTACCTTCACGGCGGTCTCGAGGAGCCTCTTCGGCTCGTAGTACTCGAAGAGACGATTAATGAAATTTTTGCGACCCACACGGTTACTTTTTTTCGCATCAGGACGCAGGCGGGCCGCTTTTATTGGCGGCGCGACATCAAAGATTTTATCGACGTCAAGTATCCAAAAAATGTGGACGACGAAGGAAAGAATCTAATTATTTATACAGTGTGTTTCAAAATTGACTATGTGGATTTTAAGTGCGTGTTTTTGAGGTTAAAATAAGACTTTTGTACCTAATGTGTCCGAAAAAAACGAATATTTTGAACTGTTACGCATCAAATATCTTGAAAAATTATAATCCCCTGTTTGTTTAGGCACTCCATTCAAAGGCCAGGTTCTCATCAAGAGGTTTCAAAAAAATCGTTTTTTTTTGCATTTTTTCATGGCTAATTATGTGTAGAATATATTCCCAGAAGGGTTTGTACGAAATTATTATTTTTTTTAAGTTATAGCGAAAAAATTGGAACCACCTTTTTACGAGAAAATTGAATTTACGCGGTAGCGCGTGCGTTCCGTAATATTTTTGATTTTCCCACCTTTACGACCATACCATGGGTGTCCATGGTAAGTGGTAGCTACCTCGAGTGTTGCCAGATGTCAGAATATATTCGTGTATAATCCATCTATTCTGAATTGAAAATGATAAATACGCCTGGGGAACAAAAAAGCAGTGCAACTTTATGATTCCAAGAGCGTGCTCGAATAATAACTTTTAGGGATAGGTTATAATAAGTAATTAACGTCGCTTTTAGGCGTTCATATATGTTTAAAATAATACGCTGACTTTGACAATGTAAGTCTTTATTTTTAAATTCATCGTAATCGACCGTTTCGACATTTTTGCTGGTTATATCTGAAGCTATGTTATTTTCATCCGTTTCGAAAGGCCTCCAGAAAGCCATGTTTATGAAAGAGGTATTGATTAAAAATATCGATTTTTTGATGATTGAATTATGCCGCAAATAAAATAAAAGTTTGTATGATTTAGACCTTTTAAAAACCCACTTCTCCGTTGTTGTACGCGCACAGAATATAACGCATCAAAACACTCACAAAAAACAACGTTTTTTTTGTATACAGTCGGTCAAAAATAGCGTGGTTATAACCCTTGTTTTACCGCCAACGCCTGGGTCGCTGTGCACTGTCTGGACTAACATTTCCCCCTACCAGAGTAGCGACAATGACCAATGAAGTGTAGGTAGATTCCGCCCACTTCTTACTTGACAGGCCTCGTCAAAACAACGTTGACTAGGATACAGCCTAAACGGGTAAAGATCAGTATAGAAACGCGAATTTAGTTCCATACAAAGTGTTAGTAAACTTATATATCCTTATCCTACCTCGTATAAGTACCTTTATTTTCAATTTAGAATGGAAATTCTATACTAGAATACTATTCGTGGACCGAAACTTTAAACGCGTTTCCTGAAAAGTAGTGTTTTTCAAACTGGGCGGCACGATATCTCAAAAAACTACTGAATATATCGCTATATATTTTTTTTCATTTCAAAGTAGATTAAATTTAAATTAAACTGGAGGATGAACCTAAAAAATGAATAAATTTATTATTCTTTATATTTTTTACAGCACTTTGAAGAGTAAAAAAAAAGCGCGAAAACGCGACACTAAACTTTGTATGTCCGCCATTTTTTCAATTTTTGACTTTTTGTTGGTTTTATAGGTACAACTTCCAACAAAATGTAATATATTTGATAAAAATATTTGGTTTTTTGATTTCAGATGATAGGAACGAGCGCTAGAGTGCCGCCCGCTTGAATACCTTTTTTTTGAGGCTGTCATGTTTCAGTACAAATAAACAATAATTATTACATTATTTTTCAATATAAAAAATATATTTTTCCATACTTCAAGACCTATTAAATAAGTACCAAAACATTAAGTTCCTCATTTATTTCCTTCCATTTAAAAAATCAATAAAACTTTTTTTGTGATAAATCTGTGAGAAAATGATGAAAAGAGGAACAGTTTATAACCATTTTTTGTCCGATAAAGCCATATTTGTTTAAACGTAACGGTTAAGAAACTGTCGATATTGAAGCAAATAGAATCTTTGTAAGTCCTCAAAAAGTGAAAGTGGTGATATAATTAATACTCAAATTACTGGCCTTTTTTACAATAAACAAGGCGATCTTTAAATGGATGATATTTTGTATGACCTCAAGGCTTATTTTGAAAATTTCTTTCGTTATCCTATTTTTCAAATCTTTAGTTTTTCAAATTTTAAATAGTCCCATACAAAATATTCGAGGAGAGTCATATCGGAAGACCGAGCAGGCCGTTCAATAGTTCCACGTCTTCCAATCCATCTGTTAAGGAAAACCTCATTTAAATAATTGCTAACCATACTGCAAAACGTGGTGGAGCTCCATTATTCTTAATACAAAAACAGACCTGTCTAATTAACATTATGTCTGATAATTAACATCAGGAAGAAGCCTTTTTAATGTACATACTATAAAGTTCTTAAAAAAATCTAGATCACCACATCACCGTTAACTGCGCCTTAAAAAAATAGGGACCAATAATTTGAGTATTGATTATCACACGTTTACTTTTTGATGACTTATAATTAGGATTTTCTTTGCTTTAGTGTCAACAGTTTGTTAACCGTTCTGTTTTAAAAAAAATATAGCTTCATCGAAAAAAAAAACAATTTGGGTTATAAACTGTTCATCTGTTAATATTCTGTTCATCACTATCTCACAAAATGCGTATCTTCGATCAAAATCATCCTCGTATACTTAACTTCTGAACCCATTTAAATCAAAAAGGACATATTTCTCTTTCTTTAAAGTGGCACAATCGAAGATTTACTTACATCATTATCAGCAGTAAGTTCTCCAGTTGGTTTAAATGGATTTTCTATCTCTAGCAGTATATCTAATTTCAAGTTAAAAAAAACTCCAAAGGTAACGACGAAAAGGAGGGTGCAAACTCCCAATAATGAAAAAATAATTAAATTGAATATTAAAATTATGTTATTGATTTTATTAAACGAATAATGAGATTATTAGATGGCCACCTAATACTCCTGACTTGAGCCCCCTAATAGTCCTAACTTGACTTCGATGTATTTGTTTTTTTTTCTGGGGATTCTTAAAAGATATTGTTGATATGGATAATAACGAAAGTATCAACGTTATGAAAGACATAATTCTGGTCGTAATAAACATTCTAAATATTGTCAATTATGAAACAATTCCTTTCAAAATTTACCACCTTATCAATTATGCAGTGAAATTTTACTTTTGTTATTCAGTTACACATTTAATATACTAATTTCGATTCTGAAAAGTTTTTCTTAAATAGAACTGTGTACGTTAAACTTATAAATTTAAAAACATATTATGGGGGTCTCAGATATATATACAAGGTGAGCCAAAAGTCCCGGTACGGCAGAATAACTCGGCGGGAGTGCATTTTAGCTATTTAACGATGACCTTGGATGTGACCTTAAAGATCACATTTATTCAAAGGTCAAACGATTCTTTTTAAATGGGACTCGGAATGAGAGCGGAAAAGTTTACGTTCAGATATGGCCTTGAGTGACCCCTCCTTTGATCTTGGGGATCCCCACAAGGTTAAACTGCCAAAATCCGCTGCATCAGACTAGCTTGAAAATTTCTTGTCCTCGTAAACATGTAAACTTTTTTTCGGTGAGTTTTTAACTGTTTCTGGAGTGGGTACTGGAACCTTCGGCGTAGAAACAAAAAACTGGACGTTTTCCACGAAACATCGAACTACTACACTTTTTCGACGCGCGTTTCGCCAACCAAGTTGGCATCTTCGGGAGAAGATTGAAACTAGTTACTACTTAGTTTTTATCTTCTCCTGAAGATGCCAACTTGATTGGCGAAACGCGCGTCGAGAAAAGTGTAACAGTTCGGTGTTTCGTGGAAAACGTCCAGTTTTTTTTCTGTTTCATTATAGCTTATGTTCAAAGTTATTGCCGTCAACTTCTGAAGCGGAGACCATTAATAAATCACTGTTAAAGAACCATTTTTAACTCTACATGTTCAAATTCGTTCTTTGAAATTACCTATTTTAAAAAAAGAAATTAGACACTGGAGTAAATAAAAGAAGTAATCTTTTAAAATACGTATCATATATATTTATGTTTATTGTGTCTTATCTATAACATCAAAATGATTTTTGCAATTTTCATGCAATTGTTTACAGATATTAAATAATCCTCTTACCGAATACTGACTACTTTATATAACCAAACAATATTACCAACTGCGTAAAGAATGCTGTAATTCTAAAAAATATTGCATTTACACAGTTCATTGTTCACACTTTTTTTAAATTGTTACTTCTAATTCAGTTTTTAAATTATCAAGCAAACAATATCAAAATGTAGAAAACGTCGAGGAAACGTTAAAGTGTTTGTGTCTAATAAGGAAAAACATTTTGTACCAGTTTGTTACCAACTCATTGCATCATACCTATATACGTACTACGTACGAGTATTTAGCCATGTAAAAGAAATTCCTATATTTATTGGGTTTTAGAAAAAAAAAACCCCTTTGTTTTTTACATAACCAAGTATGCTACCAATTATGCAAAGAGTTATAAACGCAACACCGAATAGATTAACTGTATAGAATTTCCATTCTAAATTGAAAATGGGTACTTATACAAGGTAGGATAAGTATATATCAGTTTACTAACACTTAGTATGGAACTAAATACGCGTTCCTATACTGTACTGTATATATCTGTTACCCGTATAGACCGTATCGTAGTCCATGTTGCCTTGACGAGCGCCTGTCACTTAAGAAGTGGGCGGAATCTACACTTCATTGGTCATTGTCGGTACTCTGGTAGGGGGAAATATGTCACCAGACACCACATACAGGCGACCCAGTTATTGGGTTATAACCACGCTATCTTTGACCGACTGTATACAAAAAAAACGTTGTTTTTTTGAGTGTTTTGATGATTTCTATTCTGTGCGCGTACAATAACGGAGAAGTGGGTTTTTAAAAGGTCTAAATCATACAAAATTTTATTTTATTTGCGTCATAATTCAATCATTCAAAAATCGATATTTTTAATGAATACCTCTTTCATAAACGGCTTTCTGGAGGCCTTTCGAAACGGATGCAAATAACCTAGCTTCAGATATAACCAGCGAAAATGTCGGAACGGTCGAATACGTTGAATTTAAAAATAAAGACTTACATTGTCAAAGTCAGCGTATTTTTTTAAACATATATGAATGCCTAAAACAGTGGCGGTCCGTGGAACTTGACATGCTCATATTTCCGTAAGGAGGCATGGGACCAACACCATATTTTAGGGGGTGGTTACTAGACCTAAGTAGAAGGATATAATGGTACAAAATCTTCAAGGAAAACTTGCAAAATTTTTTTTTCCAAAAAGGGCTGCCTACGGGCAGATTTTGGAAACGCCTTGCAAAATATTTGCGAGGTATTTTTTTTTTCATAATCACAGAGTAAATACAATTTTTTTATACTTGTGATTTTTGCATAATTTTTATTTTTTTTAAGATACAGGTATTGTAAAATATCACAGACGAAATGTTGTGATGAAATAAAAATTCAAATTACCATCTTTTACAGATCTCAAAATGTCAAAAAATCACAAGTATAAAAAAAATTGTAATTACTCGGTGATTATGAAAAAAAATATTTAGCAAATATTTTGCAAGCCGTTTCCAAGATCTGCCCGGAGGCAGCCATTTTTGGAAAAAAAATCGCAAGTTTTCCCTGAAGATTTGTTGCCATTATAGCCTTCTACTTAGGTCTAGTAACTACCCCTAAAATATGGTATGGGTCCCATGCCTCCTTACGAAAATACGAGCATGTCAAATTCCACGGACCGCCACTGGCCTAAAACGACGTTAATTACTTATTAGTACCTATCCCTAAAAGTTATTATTCGAGCACGTCCATGGAATCATAAAGTTGCACCGCTTTTTTTGTTCCCCAGGCGTATTTATCATTTTCAACTCAGAATAGATGGACTATACTTGTAAATCGATGTAGTCGATGTACGTCCTATGCCAGCCCTTCTAATTTCACTAAATCAAAGATCCTTTCTGTGAAAGTTCGCACTTTTCTGCTGTCTCCTCGACGAAAATTAAATAAAGGCGAAGACCGCAATAATAACATACTTTAGTGTAATTACTTGTCTTGTACCTGTCACGATTTGCGATGAATTGATCTATTATCTCTCGGAAAGTGAAGGTGTGGATATCGCCATTTATTTCGGTCTATTCTTATTGTAACACGAACGTTTACAAGGAGCTACAGTGAAGAATCAATATATTTTAAGACGGGTAACAGGTGAATTAATGACCTAGAAAGAGCCACTTCTGAATGTAGAAGGAATTTTAATGGATTTTGCTATGTTTAGTTATCGTTTATTATACAAGGTTAGCACAAAGACGACATGGAAATAGTGGATATGTCGAAGATGGAAAAACTTGGATGTTGTCAAACTTTTGAAGTGGCTGCCACAATTGTAAAATTAACAATGGAATTCATTTGTAATGAAAACAGAGGAGTGTTTCACTCGATTTATTCTTTGGTTCTTTTTATATTATATTATTTTTTGGTTCTTGTTTTATTAAATCTATACTTGATTCCATCTTTCAGGCTAAATCCTTTCAGGCTTGGTCCCATGTCAATTGTCAGAATATGAGACTAAGGAGTGCAAATAATCCTCACTTGAAACTTCACTACACCCATAAACAATGGAGTGTAGGCAGCTTTGAGCAGAAGAAGGATTGTAAGATGGCGCTTATGCGCATATTAGTAGGGAAACAATGAATTATTAAGGCAAATTTTTCGAAGAGACTTGGGCAAGAATGAGCAAGTCGAAGATCAAATTCATGCTGATTTGCTTTCTTGATAGCCAGGGAATTGTCCACAAAGAGTTTGTGCCTTCAGGCCAAACAGTAAATCAACACTTTTACAGAGAGGTTCTTGAAAAACTTCGAAAAAGGATCATGCGTGTGAGACCAGACATCAAGAACAAGTGGATGTTGCATTACGACACTGCGCCTTGTCACACAACCATTTCAGTAAATGAGTTTTTAGCCAGTAAAAACATTCATGTGGGTCCATTCGCCGGACTTGAGACCTTGTGACTTTTTTATCTTCACGAGATTGAAAAATCATCACAAGGGACGTCATTTTGGGACCATAGCAAACATTCAAACGGCTGTAACCGACCAGCTGAAGGCTATTCCAGTATATGAGATGCAGCACTGCTATGAGGAATGGAAGAACCGTCTCCAGCGCTGTGTGGCTTCCCAAGGAAGTTATTTTGAAGAAGACAATACTAAATTGGAATTCTATTCGAATAAAAAAAATCAAAAAAATCAGTATCATTACTTAATTTACACACCTCGTATATTATGAACAATACCTGTCAATTTGTTAAATGAAAGTCATTTGTAAAATCACTAATTGATACAAACAATGGAATTATTTAATGAACACAGGTAGTAATAGCGGCTTTCAACAAAGTTTATTGTTTACTAAAACGTGTTAGCTACTATTAAACATTTACAAGTCAAGGCATAGAAAGGAGGCATAGTTTATGAAAGCTCTATCAAAAAAACAGTTTACTGAAGTATGAAGTATACTTGTATAGTGAGCTTAGCAATTTTAGAAAATATATCTGACAACCTTGCTTTTTTTTACCTATTTTCAATTTAAAATAGAAATAGAGTACACGATGAGAGCTGCTGCGTATGAGGACTTTAGAGAAGTTTTTCCAGAAGCAGTTATTCATTTTGACTATTTTAGCCGGTCAGTAAAACGTTTCCTAAATTGTATGGTCAAACTGGAAGCATACATCGGAAACAAGGAATTGATAGATCCTGAGTAAGGACAGGAGAAATAGTTGAAATGGTCAGGCAAGTGGTATCGGACAATCCAAGAACATCAATTAACCATTTGAGCCCAACAAGTGAATCTGCAGTATACAATGTGTCAACGGATTTTGAAATATTATTCTTCATAGTTCCATCCATATCCTCTGCAATCCACACATGAAATTCTCAGAACGGACGAACCTCTGACACTGCAGTTCTGCCAATAGTTTATTAACATCTCAACAATAACGCTGTTTTCGAAAACAATTTTTTAACTTATGAGGCTTGGTTTCATCTTTCGGGCTATATTGACCCTCAGATTATGAGACTTTAGAGCCGAACAATCCTCACGTTTATATTGAAACTCCACCACATTCACAAAAAAATAGAGTTTGTGCAACTGTTAGCAGAAGGAGGATTGTTAGACCTATTTTTAAGGGAACACTGGATGCAGAAAGGTACCGTTAGAATTCACCTTTTGTTGAACATCTGAACACATTTTGTACAAAAATCATATAATTAGTTTGAACACGGAGTCCATATTTCCCCTAGAACTTGCGATCTTTTGTGACCCCGTGATTTGTTTCTCTGACCTTATGAATCGACCTTATGACCTTAAAAAATTGAAACTCCCGTTGGCGATATTAAAGACCTTCAACGCATCGTCAATATAATTGAAGAAATGAATGGAACACGGTAGATATTGCAGCACGTAAAATATGGGAGATCGTCATTCTTTAATTCTTCATTAGTGTCTTATTTTTTCGGAAATATAGTTCATTTTTAATAAAAAAATTATGACTCAACTTAGTCAGCATATAATCACCCTGTATAAAAATCAAACAAAAAACATGTTTTAAAAAATGACATTATAATCTCAAAGAATTTTTAGTTCCCATATCTTAAGTTATCACGATAAAAAAATTGAATTTTAAATACTCAAAGAAATATTTAAAAAACACAGCAATGTATCAGACTTGTTGCCTGAGTTATAAAGATGCCACTCTATGTGCATATAGCTAATTGTAAGTCAATTTATAAAAAATATCGTTGGCAATGAAAAAGTCCAGCAAAACATCTATAAAACACTACGAAATAATTTACGTTGTGTAAAAACCATGGAGTAAACTAATTTTAACGACAGAAACTAATGTTCACGCCTATTTGTGAGTTAAGGAACGAAGACTACTAACTCGTGACTATAATTTATGATATTTTTAATTTACGCGTTATTCATCACATTTTCTTTCGCCGATTACGGGATAAGAATTTACGCTTTGGATGAGCGGTCAGTCACAAACGCTAAGAGAAAGGAGTATCTCTACATGTACCTGTATCCACTTAATCATTATAGTAGCTCATGTAGTGAGCAAATACCGGCAAATTGCCCACAGCGGCGTAACAAAGGGGGTACTCTTAACTTTTGTACGTCGCAATTCTAAATGAAATGTATTTGATAATGGGTGGGATTTTTTATTTCTGGAATAAAAAAAAAGGAAATGATTTTGAGTACTTCTGTATATTGGCTGTTTCAACATTATCATTTACAGTGACAGTTAGTAGATTTTGCATTCTCTAATTATATAAAATTTGTTGAAAAACTGTTCAAAAAATAAAATAAAATTTAAATGTAAATATACCTATTTATATAAATTTATTTAGATAATTAAATGTATTATCTAATTTATAGTCTCTAGCTAAAAGAAATGCTTCCTACATGTTATTAAAAAAAGGTACAAGGGTAGAAACAAACATTTGAAGACCTTTTATTAGGGAATAGATGTTACTTTGGTGATTTTCATGTTATATTTGAAGTATACAGGGTTGGAAATTCTGCATCTTTAAATGGCAATGCGTTTCTGCGCATATATGCCCCTTTTCTTCAGCTGTCCATGTTTTATCATTTATCAGTTTATCATTCGCCAGAATCTTAGAGCTGTTAATCTACCATCTCAAAGTGAAATTTTCCATACCTGTATATTATTTCTAACAAAATGACAAATACACATGCATACAGAAATGTTACATCAGAAACAAGGGATGTAATATAAATCACTTGATGGTTTTCGTAGTATAGTAATTTATCTTATTTGTTACTTTTTTTTGTAGATCATAAAAGAATATGTTTTAATAAAAATTATGTTCTTGTGGTCTTCTTATCGAGTATTTATTCCTACACTAACGCTATAAATCATGCCAATGGGAATTGTTAGGCAGTTTAAAAAAAGTTTAACACATACAGGGTGTCTACTTTTATTTATATACAAATCCATAAAATTCTGATTTTTCAAGATCATCGATTTTTTTTATTTAAAGGGCATCGAAAACTGCTTCTCCGGACCCTACGTCGGCGTCGCTTTTTTAATGTTTAATCGTTTATCTTGAAAAATAAGGATTTTATGGATTTGTACATATAATAAATAAAAGTAAACACCCTGTATATCACGAAATAATGTGCAGCTTTTTAGAGGCATCCATCATTATTTTAATACAAATACAAGTTGACACAAAATTCATTAAAACTGGACGATAAACAAATAAAAAAGCTCTTCTCACAACTAGTGAGCCACGCTGAATGTAAAAACTAATATCTAAGTAGGTACATACGAGGTGTGTAAATTAAGTAATGAGACTGAGTTTTTTTATTTTTTTTATTCGAATAGAATTACAATTCAGTATTGTGTCCTTCAAAATAACTTCCTTGGGAATGCACACAGCGCTGGAGACGGTTCATCCATTCCTCATAGAAGTGCTGTGGACCTCATACACACGAATATAATTCAGCTGGTCGGTTATAACCGTTCGAAAGTTTTCTATGGTCCCAAAATGGTGATGAGCTGATTTTTCTATCTCGGGAAGAGAAAGACATCACAAGGTCTCAAGTCAAGCGAATAGGAAGGCGGAGGAGCCCGAGGAATGTTTTTACTGGCTAAAACTCGTTTACTGATATGGCTGTGTGACAAGGCGCATTGTCGTGATGCCACATCCAGTTGTTCTTGATGTTTGGTCTCACATGTATGACCATTTTTCGAAGTTTTTCAAGAACCTCTTTGTAAAAGTGTTGATTTACTGTCTGGCCTGGAGGCACAAACTTTTTTGTGGACAATTCCCTGGCTATCAAAAAAGCAAATCAGCATGCATTTGATCTTCGACTTGCTCATTCTTGTTTTTTTGGGTCTTAGAGAGATTGAAGTATGCCATTTCATTCTTTGTCGCTTGGTTTCCGGGTTGTACTCAAACACCCAAGTAATGACACGTTTCATAAAATGGGGATCATTTTCAATCGATTCTAAAAACACACCTTTTTATCCTTATGTCCATCATCCACCATTTTCGCGCAGATTTTTCTCATCCCCAATTCGTTAGTCAAAATCTGATGAACAGTGGTGACGATCTGAATGCACAAGATCCCGTATTCTGTTGACATTTTCATCGGTTCCGGCCTTTCGCTGCGTGGTTCATCTTCAATCGACTCCCTTTCTTCTGAGAATGCCTTAAACCACCGAATAACCTGGGCTCTTGAAACGACACCGTCTCCGAAGGCCTATTGAAGTTTTGCAAAAGTATCCGTTGCGCTGTGTCCATGTCTGAAGCAAAACGTGATAGCACACCGTTGCTCAAAATTAATGTCACTCATTTTTAAAACACACTAGAAAAAAACCGGTTTACGAAAACACAAAGAACAAACAAATGACTCTAACAAGTACAAATTTGTACTGGAGGTGCATTACATGTTATCCTACCGCCCTTCCAAGTCCCGTCTCCGCAGTGTTGCTAGATTGACCGCTACGTTGCCAGTCTCATTACCTAATTTACACATCTCATATGTACCGAAGTATTGAAACAGTGCGCCACTGGATCTTTAAAGCTTTGTACATGGATAGGGACACACTCTACTACACCTGGGCAATCCGGATGACCTAAGACGAGAGCACTTGCCGCCGTATATCCGAGAGTACTTTTCACTTTCGACCGCATTGTTAATAATAACGACCCCACCCGTCTCTAGCACGCTACCTCATTGCTGGAATAACCTTTTTAATATTTATTTCATCTCTGGTATTTTTTTAACGGGTATTTCGTCAAAGGTTGTTAGGTACTTTTTTTATTGCTTCCTAGTAAATATTTTGCGGTCGTTTTTTCGGTTATCTAAGATCGGGTTACCTAACCAATTAAAAAATCGAAATATTGGTCTATAGGTTATTTCATCCTCTTCCTTTCAAAGTAAAATAAACCTATTTTTTTTATAAATAATGTATTTTAACGTTTATGGGACATACATTTTACAGGCAGATACAGTAAGATTTGGAAAGATTTGTATATAACACAGGCCTACAAAAAATATATATATTTTTTGACTATGGATAAGAACATAGTTTTTCTCTGTATTTTTTGACGCTGAATCCAAATCCGGTGTCTGTTTAGCTGTAGCACGTCAGGATCAAGGTCATTTCAAGTTCAAATCGCGAAATAAATAAAAAAATTAAAAGATAATAAACTCATATATCTTTATGTTTCTGGGGTCGCTGAATCCAAATCCGGTGTCCGTTTAGTGGCAGTGGTCACCATCTCCAGCATCCTCTGGGGCATCAGGCATTCTATATGCACTCACATGCACACAGTCGCGCACATATGCACTTACATATGCACACAAGTACACACTCACGCATACATGCTTTTATACACACGCGTGCATCAGCGCACACACGCAAAAGTGTGTGTCTGGTTGAAGCAGGGCGGTGCGTGATATTTCAGTTAGCCATATCTCGAAAACGACGCACGGGGGACCCACTCCCCCCTTTTAGGTGATGACTATACACCTCTTACAGAAAGGATTTATAGTGAAAAACTCACCATGCGAAAAAATTTTCAAAAACACTGGAGCAATCCCCCGGGATTCCCTCAGTCAAGACCCTCTGTGGGATATTTGACTATTTTTTTTTCATAATCTAGAAACAAATAGGGGTAGGAAGGAGACGTTTTTCGATTTGTTACAAAAATTTTGTTCAAAAATGGCCATTTTAATTTTGGGAAAAAAATGTTCCAAAATTAAAAAAATGGCCATAACTTTTTGAAAAAAAAATTTTGAAGAAAGTCTTATACTTGTTTCTAGATTACAAAAAAGCAATCACAGAGTACAGAACCGGAGTGGTTTGAAAATTTTTCGAAACTTTGTACGATTAAAAAGGTGATAGAAAAAAAAGGGGTGCGTTTAGAAGGCAGAAATAGCGAAGGAGTCTAAACACGTTTATTCAATGATTCACTCACGTTGATTACTATGTAGTTAGACGATATTCAGTGTGGTGGCTACGAAAATTGGCATCAACTCATCTAATGTACATGGATACACGGACTTAGATATCTTTTATCTTAACAAATAATAGCAATACATTCACGAAACCGAAAATCCTTAACCACAATTCCCTAATATAGCCTAAGGTACATGATGAAAATGAGACCATTTACGATCTTTTATCATGGGTTTCAGATTTGGATTCAGCAACTTTAAAAACATAGACACAAACGTTTGCCTCATTAATACGTTTTTTAGTGATTTAATCTTGGAGTGCCCTTCTAAATCACGTGATATGGTAAGAATAACATCAGATTCTAATTCAGCGATCCCAGAAACATAAAGATATATGGGTTTATTCTCTTTTAAGCCTTTATTTCGCGACTTGACCTTGAAATGACCTTGATCCTGACGTGCTGTGATTAAACGGACACCGGATTTGGATTCAGCGTCAAAAAATACAAGGAAAAACTATGTTCTTATCCACAGTCAAAACAAATTTTTTGTGGGCCTGTGTAATTAAATAAAAAAAGTATAGTTTCTCATCAATTTTATTAATAGTTATAAAAAATGAAACAATTTTAAGTCCTACATTGTGAACTGTTTATTTCTAAATCTATATAGAGGTGATTCATATTCTGCATAGAGTTTTATTTTAAATTATGCAAGGACGTAGCCAGGGGAGGCGATGGGGCGATCGCCCCCCCCCAAAGGGTCAAGTAAAAACCAAAATACTCGGGGGAATGCGGTTGCCGTTGCCTCCAGTGACCTTTTTTTGGCTTTTTTGTTTAACCTGCAGCGATCGCCCCCCCCCCCCCCAAAGGATCAAGTAAAAACCAATACTCGGGGGATTGCGGTTACCGTTGCCTGTATTGACCTTCTTTTTTTTTTTTGGCTTTTTTGTTTAATCTGCATTGGGCACCCCCCAAACATAAATACTGGCTACGCCCTTTAGTATACCATAAAGTATACCATATTTTCTTAAAATGTTCCTAAAGTCTCCTTGGTCACAAATGTTGGGTGGAAAATGTTATTTTTTTAATTAAATGGTAATGTTAAAAAGTTTACGGCAAATTCAGTAAATCAAGATTAGCTGAAAATCAGTTTTAATAAATACTTATTACAAATACTATTATTATATAAATAACACAGACCTGCAAAAAACTTTCTTTTTGAACCCTAACCGAAGGTTTTTGACATGCTGAACACAATACCGTTGTCCAATTTACTCTATCACGTCACAATTTTCAGAAAACCTAACCTAAAACTGCAAAAAAGGATTTTTGGCCTATATTGAGGCCTTCATAGCTCGGCAACGAAACGAGATTGGGTAAAATGGACTCGACCATCGTATTTAGTAAATCTAAACCTACAAAAATCAATAGTAAAAAAAAAACTACTATAGATGGCGCAATTATTATTTTATTTACGTGATTTCGCAAGAATTTACAGAATCTATGTTTCGGAAACGTACAAGGAATTCGAAATTAAATAGGCTAATCCAAGGGATCCTGACCTGCTAAACACGATGTCGTTACTTGTTTTTCTCCATGAAGTTAGAATTATGAAAGAACATAACCTTAAAATTGATATGAAGCAAGTCTTATCATATTTATTGGGTAATATTAAGTGTCACTGCCATTGTCTGTCTTAATTTTTATAACATTTTTGAATCAATAAATAAAACATAACCTTAAAGTATATATATCAAACGTTATATTCAAGTATCATATTCGATAGATTTTGACGTACTAAACACGTCGGCTTTAACTGTTTTATTCAACTAAATTCAGGATATTGACAAAACATAATACATTGGTTTCAACGCGATAAACATCATGCAATTACCGTTTTTACTCGATCAGAACAAGATTTTGAAAAAATAAAACCTAAAAGTGAAAAAGGTTTATGATTTATGAAAAGGATAAAACAAAATACTTTTATCTATTTTCTGTTCTGTTCGGTTCTACTATCAACAACAAAATACTTATAAACTACAAATATATTTTTCTATATATGTCGCAGACCAACATTGTATGCGAAATATTTATTTAATATAACATTTTCCTGTTTTTTTTAAGATTTTATATTTAATTAGATTAAAATTTTATATCAAATGCAAATCATGTTATCAGCAAGTTATGTTGTTTTAAAATATTGTCTAACCGAATCAAAGCATGCAACTGTATGTTTTAAAAATATCCTAAAATTAGTTGAATAAGACAGACAATGCCGACATGTTTCTCCCAAATTCCAAGGCACCTTTAAAATATAATAGTTCCTATGCTGTACAGAAACCTACTTCTTTTAAATATGAAAGTGTTCCAGTTGACATATTTTTTTTTATCAAAAAAAATATATGGGGTGAATGGTAAATATGATTCAGTGGCAAATATGTCCAGTGCAGCAACAGTAATTTTGTCCTTCGAGACTGTACTTCTCGAAAGTACAGTGTGTTATCGTTTGTTTGTGGGTATCTTTTATATCTCGGGTATAGTCGTACTACGCTGTGAGTCAAAATTTTTGAAACGTGTCACGAAAATTTCGACATGTAATGGTGAATATTAAAAGTACTAAGTGTACTTATGACACCATTAAAATGTTTTTTAAAAAAAATATCAAATGGTGCAAAAGTTATTAACAAATGAACATCGTTATAAAAAAGGTAGCTTTTTATTCGAAAATTATTATTTAATATTTCATATAAACTACTTATTATAAAAAAAAGTCGATTCTTACGTAAAATTGAATGCTATTTTCGAAAAAAAATATTACGATACCGACAAATTATTAATAACAAACAAAGTCGACTTTTTTTTTATAAACAAATAGCAAAACAAAAACCTTCAAATCACAAATTGTTCGTTATACTCTAACGAACAAAAAGCAACAAGAAAAGTTTGGGGATCTGAATGACAAACGATTTTCGACGGCGGTCACCCGCGCCGAATGTGATGGAGCTGCTTCGCAGTACATAAACAAATCAAACCTTTGTAATTTAATAAAACATGAAGCCGATTTTAATGTTAAAGCAGAATGGCATTTTTTTGCCATCTCTCATGGAAAAGGCGCGTGTGATGAGCTTGGAGGAACAGTAAAAAGACATGCTTACAAAGCTAGTTTACAGCGAACAAGTCAAGACCAAATTACGACAGCAAGAAGTATTTTTCAATGGGCTCAAAGTTTTTTCAAAAACATCGAATTTGATTTCTGTACAACTGAAGAGCACGAAACTCATAAAAGATCTTTGAGTACTCTATTTGAAACAGATCTAACTGTTTCGGAAACTCGTAAATTTCATTGCTTTCTACCCTGCGATAATGAGCATATGTATTGCAAACTGTTCTCAAAAAGTGAAAACCCTATTAAAAAAAAAGTATTTCGAACAGTGTTTGACTGCACTCTGCAGGAAAATACTCTTGTTATTTATCACAACATATTATGCACATTATTTCATTTTGTAATATTAGTTTTTAATTATTATTCATTTTATACTGTCTTAAATTTGACAATTGTTTAATTGATCTAATTTACTTTTGTTAACCGGAATTTCATCATTAATAATATTATTCACCAAATGTGTTTGTCTAACCGACAAACACGCCCCCAACGTGAAAGCTGGCGCTCGGCGCGGGGGAACGCCGTCGAAAATCGATTGTCACTCAGTGAGTTTTGCCGATCCACAAAATTTTCTTGTTGCTTTTTTTTGTGACATGTAACAAATAAAAAATGGCCCAGAAGGTTTTCGTTTTTCTATTTGTTTATAAAAAAAATAGTCTATTTTATTGTTATTAATAATTTGTCGGTATCGTAATATTTTTTTTTCGAAAAGAGCATCCAATTTTACGTAAGAATCGACTTTTTCTATAACAAGTACTTTATATTAAATATTAAATAATAATTTTCGAATAAAAAACTACTTTTTTTATAACGATGTTCATTTGTTAATAACTTTTGCACCATTTTGATATTTTTTAAAAACATTTTAATGGTGCCATAAGTACACTTAGTACTTTTGATATTCACCATTACTTTGGTTTCGGTTATGTCGAAATTTTCGTGACACGTTTCAAAAATTTTGACTCCTGTACTACTTTCGTTGTGCGCAATTCGCGGGCAAAGGTATTCTGGTTGTACTGTAGGTTAGTGGCGGTGCGTGATATTTCAGTTAGCCATATCTTGAAAACGACGCATGGGACCCACTTCACTTTTTAGGTGATGACTATACACCTCTTACAGAAAGGATTTATAGTGAAAAAAATCGTCAGCAAAGTTTGCGAAAAAAATTTCAAAAAACACTGGAGCACTCCCTGGGTTCTCAGTAACGCTCTGTGGAATATTTGCAGTATATTTTTATTCATAATCTAGAAACAAATATAAGGAGATGTTTTTCGATTTGTTACAAAATATTTTTGTTTCAAAAAAGTTATGGCCATTTTAATTTTGGGAAACAAAATGTTCCTATAAAATTAAAATTAAAATGGCCATAACTTTTTGAAACAAAAAATATTTTGTAACAAATCGAAAAACGTCTCTTTGTGTTCGTGTGTTCACTTTCAGTATACCTGCAAGTGAAACAACGCTGTTTTAGTTTAGACGAATAGATTTACGTAGATTGTTTCACATTTTAGATTAACAGATAACCATAACCCTCAGATACAAATTTTCAGCCACTTATTACATACTTATATTCTTCCAAAACGTTTAATAGTCCACTTATCGTGAAACACTCTGTATAACGATTGTAGTAAAAACGTTTCTCTTGCAGAATAAGATTGGAAGAATATGATAACAGTATATTTAAATTTTGGAATTCTCAATCTACATACAATACAGTCTTTTTCATACAATACATAATTTGTCATATCTATGGTGTTAGATAGGTAATAATCATGGAGTGGGTACTGGAACCTTCGGCGTAGAAACACAAAACTGGACGTTTTCCACGAAACACCGAACTACTACACTTTTCTCGACGCGCGTTTCGCCAACCAAGTTGGCATCTTCAGGAGAAGATTAAAACTCAGTTTTAATCTTCGAGCAATTCTGAGATTCCGATTTGGCACACCTAAAACCTTCGGAAAAGTGTACTAGAGTTTCTGCTTCCGAAAACCAATCAAATTTTCTTTGGCCTATATTCCTCAAATCTAGGTGGCTAATGAAAAACGTGAAAAATGCTAAAATACTCAAATGGTGGACCCAGCAATAATCTTATGGAAATTGGGTTTCGGTCAAATCGTCTGAATTTTGGATATGTTTTAGGTTTCGTCATCCCATGCAAAAGTCTCAATGGGCACAAAGCTCGAAAATCAATACTTTGGCTGCTACGGAGCTTGAAAGCTCCAAAGCTCCACAACAGATTATTTATTCGTGCAGTTTATATAAATTTTTAAATAACTTATTTTTTCAATTTTAATGTCTAAGTTTATGTTTTTGATGTCGCTAAATTCAAATCCGATGTCAAATTGTCCAAATTGACACGTGACAGCTGTCAATTAGCTGTCAAAGTGCCTTAAAAAAGTGCAAATCTTATTTTTATGTTATGAGTTTATGCTTTTTAGGTAACTCAGTTCATACATGATGTGTATACAAAAATTCGACAATTGGCAGCTGTCAACAGGCTGTCAAATAGCAGTTATAAAACAAAAATCTTCAGTTTTTGTTATAACTCTATGTTTTTAGGTCGCTGAATTCAAATAAGATGTTAGTTATACGAAATTGACAGTTGGCAGCTGTTAACTCTAGTTATCAAATAGCGATCAGAAAATAAAAGTCTTCATTTTTGTTATGACAATGATTTTCAGGGTGCTGAAATTAATTTTTATTAATTAATTTAATTTTTTTATTTTTCGATCGTTATTTGACAGCTAGTTGACAGCTGCCAACTTTCAATTTCGTAAAACTAACATCATATTTAAATTCAGCGACCTAAAAAACATAAGGTTATAACAAAAACTGAAGATATTTGTTTTATAACTGCTATTTGACAGCCTGTCCATAGCTGTCAATTGTCGAATTATTGTATTCACATCATGTATGAACTGAGTTACCTAACAGCATAAACTCATAACATAAAAATAAGATTTGCACTTTGTTATGGCACTTTGACAGCTAATTGATCAAGTGTCAATTTGAACAATTTGACATCGGATTTGAATTCATCAACCTCGAAAACATAAACCTAGACATTAAAATGGAAAAAATAAGTTATTTAAAAATCTATAAAGACTGCACGAATAAATAAATCTGTAGGAGCTTGGAGCTTTCAAGCTCCGTAGCAGCCGAAGTATTGATTTTCGAGCTTTGTGCCCATTGAGACTTTTGCTTGGGATGACGAAACCTAAAACATATCCAAAATTCAGACGATTTGACCGAAACCCAATTTCCATAAGATTATTGCGGGGTCCTTTCAAGCTATTTGCAATAGTAAAAACCCAAAATGCGTATCCCATTCTGTTCAAAAGTTATTAAGTCTACCTATCTTCTAAACACCCGGTATGTATTGATCACAGATGCATCCATATTTGGGAGATTTAATCAGTGTGTGAAATATTCATGACAGACACCTAAAGTTGAGAAATAGCATAATCCACGTAATTTATCAAATGTATCCTTTTTTTACGTCTGCTCTTCTGCAATAGGGAAATATTTACACTTTATCTGCAATTCCGTTGCATAACGTCGGCGATAAAATTCCCCGATATTCATTGGAGTTTTACAATAATTTACAGCTCGAAAATGACTTTAATTGACACTTCGACGTTCCTAGACTTAAACGAAAGCGAAACCAGTCCCGCGAAGTGAACGTCCGCTTCATCTGCTGGCGGGATCAAAACGAGAAACGAGAGTAAAACAAACAAAATAACGGTCAGCGATGATTGTAGAAAGGACGCGGCATCCCGCCTTACGCGAGAAATAACTGTACGCTCTTAGTCCACGTTCAAATTTGCTGCATTAAAAATGAATTACGATCGGCATATTAGCGATGCTTAATGTTTATAACTATTAGCAGTTTCATTGCGCGTTAAACTTGTTACGTAACTTATGTAAAGTGATTAAAAAAAATACTGGATGCTATTAGTTTGCGTTACAATATTCAGTTTATCGAAAAACGTTCGCTTAGGTAACTGTAACAGATACATATTTAATAAATCTATGTGACATACAGGGTGTCTACTTCTATTTATGTACGAATCCATAAATAATCTTCATTTTTCAAGATAATCGGTTAATCTTTCTTTGTTTTACTGACGCTTTTAAGAGGCTCTATGGCCTGCTACGATTTTTTATGCCCCGAAATTCAGTATGAACATTTAGTGATTTTTGTATTTGCAATCTGAATCCATAGCGTTAATCAGGACTCATCAAAAACTCCCGTGTGAGAAATTTGAACAAAAATAACACAAGGTGTTTCTTCCTATACTATCCCAAAGTTTAAAATTAATTTAAAAAACCCCCGCCAGGCGAAGTGTGTTGTGATCGAGGTATGTAAATTAAGTAATGAGGCTAATTTTTTTAATTTTTTTTATTCGAACAGAATTACAATTCGGTATCGTCTCCTCCAAAATAACTTCCTTGGGGAGTCATACAGCGCTGGAGATGGTTCTTCAATTCCTCATAGCAGTGCTGGAACTCATACATGGATAACCTTCAACTGGTCGGTTACAGCCGTTTGAATGTTTTCTATGGTACCAAAATGACGTCCCTTGAGGTGATTTTTCAATCTCGGGAAGAGAAAACAAAATCACAAGGACTCAAGTCAGGCGAATAAGGAGGCTGAGGAGCCACAGGGATATTTTTACTGGCTAAAAACTCGTTTACTGAAATGGCTGTGTAACAAGGCGTGACACATCATCGTGATGCAACATCCAGTTTTTTTTTATGTTTGGTCTCACACGCTTGACCCTTTTTCGAAGTTTTTCAAGAACCTTTCTGTAAAAGTGTTGATTTGTTGTTTGGCCAGAAAGCAAAAACTCTTTGTGGACAATTCCCTGGCTATCAAAAAAAGCAAATCAGCATGCATTTGATCTTCAACTTGCCCATTCTTGCTTTTTTGGGTCTTGGATAGTGTGCCATTCCATGCTTTGGCGCTTGGTTTTCGTGTCGTACTCAAATACCCATCACCAGTAATAATGCCTTCCATAAAATGGGGATCACTTTCAGTCGATTCCAAAAAGTCAAGACACCTTTCTCTCCTGATTTTTTAGAACCATTTTGGTGCAGATTTTTCTCATCCCCAATTCATTTTAGTCAAAATCTGATGAACAGTGGTGTGATTCAAATTTAACTCTTCCCAGATCATTCTTGTCGTCAACCGACACTCTCAACACACAAGATCCTGTATTCTATCGACATTTTCATCGGTTCTTGAAGATGAAGACCCTTCCGCCTGCGTGGTTCTTCTTAAATCGACTCTCTTCCTTCTCAGAATGCCTTAAACCACCGAAAAACCTGAACTCTTGAAAAAACATTGTCTTCGTAGGCGTGTTCAAGTTTTGAAAAATTATCCGACACGCTGTATCCAAGTCTGAAGCAAAACCTGATAGCACACCATTGCTTAAAATGAATGTAACTCATTTTTAAAACGCACCAGGAGAAACCGGTTTACAAAAACAGTCACAAAGAACAAACATATGACTCTAACAAGTTCAAACTTGTACCGAAGGTGCATTGCTTGTTAACCTACCGCCCTTCCAAGTCCCGTCTCCGCAATGTTGCTATATCGGGGCCTACGGTGCCAGACTCATTACTTAATTTACTCAGCTCGTATTCCACTTAATTACAAGAAAAGTATTGACAATTTCCGGTATAACCGGAACTACTCCAGGCTACAAAATATTTTCATTAAATTATACATGTACGGTGTGTCCGGGAAATGAGTTTACAACGAACCTCAGAAAGCTTCAGAACCAAGTAAGCTATTAAATAAATAATAAAAAATGAAATCGGTAGCCATTATTCCCACAATAACAAAATATACGTAAGAAACAACACGCGACATTAATTATCAGGTGTTTTTATATTTTCGAAATCGCCCCGAATAGCACTAAAAAACGTCAGTTGTATGCCTAAAGCAGTATCCTAAAAATGATCAAAATTGACAGCCGCAGTTTAGTTATTATTAAAAAAAAAATATTTCCTGAATTTTGTGTCCCTCTAGCGGTTAAACGAAGCAACTTAGGCTATTTACAGGTTGGTCTAAACCGTTTTTTTTTTTGGGTAGAGGAAACTCTGGTATTACGTTGTACACTCATATTAATAATACAAGAAAAAAATTAAGAAATAATGAATTTAAAGGTAGTGATTTCTTAGACAGCGATTTTCAATAATAGATTGTGAACCATCTGTCTTCTGAACCGGTTGAACCTGCATGTAATTACTCGTATTATGTAGATACATAATTGGAACGTACGTACATGGACCATAAAAATAGAAATCGTTTTGTTTTTCGTTGTCGACACACCCATTTCAGAGTTTTTGTTCACTGGACAATAGATAACTTAAGTGCACTGTGACTTTGATATAATTATCTTGTAATTGGAACTTATGACGCTTATAGTCTATAGAAAAGTATGTAATCATCTGGGTATTGTTATACACCAAGCGGTATTAAATTCTTGGTCTATATACGGAGGTAATAAATTATATCAAATCATTAATCATTAAGTGTAGCTTTAGGTAAAAAAAGAAAGAAATTATATTTGAAACATGTGAATGGATTTGTTTTTTTTTTAGCAATTATAAAAGGTACATATCCATATTTTATACCCCAAATAATACATACCCCTATTATTATATACCCTAATATATCTGCAAAACATATAATAAAGTTGCTGCCACATGTATCAGAAAAATATTTTTTTCTAATACCTAGTAGTTTGAATACTTATAAATTATAAATAAAACTTTCATTAATTGAAACAAAGTTTTTTTTTAAATTGTCCTTTATTTTCCACATTTAGCACCTTTTAGTTTCTCACTCGCTTTGGGTTCGAGATGATACCGAAAAAAAGTTCTCTAGCAGTCATGTATTTACTGAATGTATGTATTTACAAAAAAAATGGCAGATTGGCCAAAGGACATAATATTATTGTTTAACTTTAAATGTCGATATTTAACCAATTTTAGGGATATGTTTTTTTTATTTTTCTTTCACGGGTACCTACAATAAATTTATTTTACTCTATAATAACATAGTATAAAACAAAGTCGCTTCCCGCTGTCTGTCCCTATCTATCTACTACCTATGTATGCTTAGATCTTTAAAACTACGCAACGGATTTTGATGCGGTTTTTTTAATAGATAGAGTGATTCAAGAGGAAGGTTTATATGTATAATACATGCATAATATAGTAGAGAAACACTGATAATTTTAGAGGTTTCTAATGTGATGTCGTAAACCGGGCGAAGCCGGGGGCGGGTCGCTAGTTAGGTATATGTGGAAGTAAAATTCATCTCTTGCCACTAATAATATTGTAAAAAAATAGAAATAGAAAAGTGCATATATACTACGCCCCAAAAGAAGTTGAAAATAAGACTACTACAACTACTAAATGTTTTTGCACTACTTCCTCAGTCCCTACCGCGTTTACGTACCAATGACACCATGTCGTTAAACAAAAGCTCCTCCTATATTATGTGTACTCGTGTTCGAATAGCCACCGACTGTATATATGTATGTACATAGATACAGTCAGTAACGAAGAAAGTCACCATACATCCACTTTTTGAAGGTTGCTTAGATTGTGAAAAATTTTGTAATACACTATTGATTTTTTTTACTTCTGATTATATTATGAAATTCTACGTATAATAAACCCATATTTAAGGTGATATGTTGATTGTGTGACAAAATATCACTAGAAATATAAAATTGAGGTGTTTTCAAAAAATCGTGAATAATTCCGAAAATATAAAATTGTTTTCAAGGTTCTTTGACCCATATTAAAGGGAAATCTTCAGAGTATCTATCTGACTAACTGAGCCATTTTGGAGACATTTTTCCAGAAGTTGAACTAAAAATATCATTGAAATTCAAAAAAAAAATCATAGGGCTTTTACGCCACAGATAATTCCAAAAAAATATATCTAATTAACTTTTTTACTAAACCATTCTTTTAGAATTTGCATATGTTTTTGGTACATCTTTTTGAAATTATGGAAACTTTTTGAAAACTGGTGAAAATTTTCATATCTAGGAATGTTTCTTTTAGAAATGAAATGACTCAGTAAGATACACAGTCACATAGATACTCTGAAGATTTATCTTTAATATGAATCCAAGAAAAGCAATTCATATTTTCAATTCATATTCACGGTTTTTTGGAAAACTTCGCAAGTTTACTTTTTAGCGATATCTTTTTACACAATCGACATACCACCTTTTTTAATTTAATTAGGGCTTATTAGACGCATAATTTAATTTATTAGAAGGGAATAAATATCAATATTGTAGTACAAAAATTATTAGAATTTAAGCAACATTCAAAAAGTGGGTATGCTGACATTCGTTGCTGACTCTATATACGAGGTGTGGCTATTGCTGTCATAACACTTTTTATTCGTTACCAATTACAGTAACAACTTTTTCGCCTTCGATGTACTTCCCTTGGCGATCTCTATACCGCTCCATACGACTTTTCCACTGTCGAAAGCAGTGCTGGAAGTCCGCTTCTCTCAGCTGGTTCAGAACCTCAGTGGCTTTTGCTTTAACCGCTTCCACACTTCCGAATCTTGTCCCTTTCTACGTCGATTTGACCTCGGGAAATAAAGAAAAAGTCACAGGGGGCAAGGTCGGGCGAGTATGGTGGATGTTCCAACACAGTAATTCCTTACTTTGTAAAAAAACGCCTTCACAGACAAAGCAGAATGGGCCGGTGCATTGTCTTCCATAATGAACAATTCATGCAAAATCTGGCGAACACATTCTTTGTCGATTTCTATTATTTTAGCAAGCCCTCGGATTCTTAGACGACGATCTTCGCGGATTCATTTACCGATTTTTTTCAAGGTTTTCGTCCGTTTTTGACGTTGAGTGCCGTCTGGGGCACGGATCGTCTTCGGTCGTTTGACGTCCGTCTTTAAACCATTTAAACCATTCAAAAACTTATGTGCGGGATAAACATTCATACCACCGTACACTTCTTTTAATATTACATAAGCTTCTGTAAAAGTTTAACAACAAACTTGAGATTAACCCGTTACTCTCCATTCTTTCGACACGTCATTGTGCGCACTATTTCGACTAATTCAAACGAC
Source organism: Aromia moschata (assembly GCA_029963805.1). Taxonomy (NCBI): domain Eukaryota; kingdom Metazoa; phylum Arthropoda; class Insecta; order Coleoptera; family Cerambycidae; genus Aromia; species Aromia moschata. The sequence goes on along the minus strand of JAPWTK010000538.1, from coordinate 92,469 downwards.
TGCTACAGTCAAATTGAGCGACCCACTGACTTGTCCTGCGGAAAGTATCAGCAGACATTAGCAGCATCAGTTCAGTTATTTAATAGCCACACCTCGTAAATATTCTAAAAACAGAAACACCAAATTACAAAACAAAAACCATTACTTCCACATCCAGTTTTTGCTCTAGACAAATGAGCAAAAAATCATAAGGGCTTGAGAGTTTGAACATATTGAATTCCATGAAATAGAAATAGAAAAACCAGGAAAAAAATAGAAAAAGTATGTACGAGATCTTACGAGAATCAATATCATACGAGGTAGAACATAGAATAGACAAAGGGACAGAATTTGTCCAGACCTAAAACAAAGATTTGATGTTTTATAACATTTTAGACCTACATATTTAGGCAACATATTGAAAATAATTTCGGATATTATACTTCCACTCCTCTAATTGTAAGTGGATGTGGAAATAAAACCAAAGGAAACGTTTAGATTCCATTTATCCCAAGTTAATCACTTGTTATATCACATCTGCTAATCGCCTGTATAAAAAACACAAACAGTTTTCCTTTTCGAACCTTTCTACGTGCAATTAAATCGATTTAAGAGAGGAGTTCAATTAGTATTTCATTTCGTAAATAGATTGCTCGGTAAGTGTGGGTAAATCATCTCCGTTTGCCTTTCTCATTTCACCGAGGATTAACATAAAAAATAGAGATGATCGCGATAAGCGGTGAGCCGGTGTTTACGATGTTTTTAAGATTCAAGGTATAGTTGTCTAGTTGAAGGACGTACTTTCAAAACTGGGATTTATTATGACCGGTTTGATTGATCGTTATCCGTTTCGATGAGGAAGATAAAATGTACCTAAATCGCGTACACTGAACTAAAATTCAGCGTAAATAGTAACACAGTGAAAATATACACGGTGATTAGTTAGTATCTTGACCACCTCACTTTATACGTAATCATACGCTAAGTGCCGAAATTAAGAGATATAAAAAAAATCCCAAATTTTTAGATGATTTTCAAAGAGCTGCAATTTGGGGAAAATGATCGTAGGAAAAAGAAAAAAAAAGAGTAAGTTTCCAAGTTTCTAAGTTTCTAGTTTTTGCATCTTGAAAAGGACAATGTTAAAAATCGATCAATTTCTGCCCCACTCTGGAACTTTCTGTAGCTGTTTTAAGTAATTCCAATAGACTTGTATTTGATAGAAATACACTTTTAAGGCTGGTATTCTGCGGGGAAAATCGTTCAGATGGCAATATCCGCGTAATATAGGGTAAAACTTGTTGAGCCTCTACGTAGATTCTTTTGAATCGATCCATGTTCTATATCAACTTCGGAACTTTTTGTACCAATGTTAAATGACTCCAATAGGCTTGTATTTGATGTAAAGACATGTGTAAAACCCGATAAAAGAGTTTCTGACGTGGGGGTCGACTATGTGTTCTATTTATTTTTGGGGTCGCTGAATCCGAATCCGGGGTCAGTTTCATCCAAGCACGTCTGGGTTCTGCCATAACCTCAAAAACCACCCTCAAATTTGCTATATCCGTTAAAATCACAAAGACTATGGCTTCGAAACCTCATAATCATTCATTCATTAACATATTTATTTATTTATTCAGATTCATTAATTTATTTATTTATAGATTTCTTTATGGTGTATATTTGCTTGAGAACTGTAAAATCAGTTTCATTGTGAGAGATTGCGTTACATGATTACAGCATCGAGTTATAGGGTTATGTAGTTATGTGGCTATGTGGTTACGTGGCTGTGGGGTTATGTGGCTGTGGAGTTAGTGGGTTATTGTATTATAGTATCATGAGGATTAAGAGCCATAGGTTTTGTGGTCTTACGGATATGGTGAATTTCAGAGTGTTTTTTGAGGTTATGGTCGAACTCTAACGTGCTGGGATAAAACTAACCCCGGATTCAGATTCAGCGACCTCAAAAACATACAGTACACATAGTCAGACCCCACGTCAGAAACTTTTTTTTTACCGGGTTTTAGGGTTATGGGGTTATGTGATTATGGGGTTATGTGTATGGGTTATGTGGTTATGTGGCTATGGGGTTATGGAGTTATTAGGTTGTGGGGTTAGTTGGTTATTGTATTATAGGATTATGAGGTTTCGGAGCCATAGGGTTTGTGGTTTTAACGGATATAGCAAATTTGAGGATATAGTTTTTTGAGGTTATGACCGAACCCAAACGTGCTGGGATGAAACTGACCCCGGATTCGGATTTAGCGACCCGAAAAACAAATAGTACACATAGTGAGAGCTCCAGGTCAGAAACTTTTTTTTTGTGTGGCTGTGTTATACCTAAATACATTCGTGATATCGTATGTAACTTGTTTACTTCGTAAAATAGTCTTCGTCATTGATTGCTTTGGGTCGCCCCTTATCCAGCTATGGTAATTGGTTCCATTATATTTGAATTACTGAAAAAAAAACATTGAAATCCGGCATTTGCTTTGAATCCACATGAAAAGGCCATTAGATTGATATAATGGCCTTTCCATGTGGATTCAACATTGTGTATTTTCAACATACACCACAAGTTGACAATTGTTATCGCTGTGGATAATACAAGGGAATGGAAAGAGAAAAATAATTAAAAAGATAAAAAACCAGAACAAAAAAAAACGTAAATAAACAGAAAATAGATTTAAAAAAACGCACAAAAATATCCACAGCGATAACATTGTCCTTTTTTAGCATCAGCAGTTTTTGATCTAAAATAAATTTGATTTCTTGCTTTAAAAGTCAGCTTAAACGAATTACAGCAAAATTCAATTGGAAAAAAGGAGTTTTTTAAAAAAATGTTAAATGAATTGAAAAAGAGGCATGGAAAAAACTACTTTGAAAAAGGAAAAAAGACAATTCCTAGTACCCCAAGACTCGCTGGGTTTTTTTATAGGGAATGATTGAAATTGTCGTTTGTGCTAAAAATTAGTGTAAGGATCGATTTTTCACTTTTTGTTCATTCTTTTTTAAGTTAAACAGGTTTTTTTGTAATAATCCATATTTGCATTGGAAAAAATTTGCAATGTTTTTTTAACAATTTTTTTTATTTTTTTAACATATCCATGCTTCACAATTGTCAAAAAAATCGTCAGATCTTTTTCGCTGGCAGAATTTTCTAATATGGATAAGTCTGTTGATTCATTTAAAAAAATATACATATATTTAAAGCTTGTGTAAACGATTTGGACTCTGAAGAACTCAGTAAACATTCAAGATTTGTGAAAGAAATACAGCGGCCATAACTTGTTTTAAAACTGATTTTAAAAGGTTGAAATGAATAGTCCATTTTACCCAATCGCGTTTCGTTGCCGAGCTATGAAGGCAATATAGGCCAAAAAAGCTTTTTTTTGCAGTTTTAGGTTAGGTTTTCTGAAAATTGTGACATTATGGGGTAAATCGGACAAGGTATTGTGTTCAGCATATCAAAAACCTTCAGAATCACCCATTAGCGTTCAAAAAGGAAAAGAAGAACCTACCGTAATGGGATTTCCTTTACAGGTCTGTGTAATCGATATTTAATATTTTGGTGCAAAAAATGTTGAACTCGCCCCGTATAGGACAGTTTTCAAATAGGAAAAAGAAGACGTTACCTAACTCGCCGTAGCATATCAAAATAATAACAGTGCAAGTTCCTTTTCCGTAATGGGATTTCCTTTTTTAGAAATACCGAACCGAACGGGCAATTATATGAATTAACTTGGAACACGCACGAACAATAAGAATAATATTACGAGCACAAAAATTTCAGTCTCTTCCTTAACGAACACGGATTGGAAGTTAATTTAGTTGTTTAAAGTAGTAGGTGCATGACGATTTTGCAATTTATAACAGTTTTAATAAGCACACGTATACCTAAATATTAAATTCAGGGCCGTAACCAGCCCCCTCCTAGCAAATTTACTCCTATTTCTAAACAAAAATTTTATACCGACATTAGAACATGCAATATCATTTGAAGCTTTTTGCTGACATAATGAACCCATTAATCATTTAAAATCTAAATAAACACTATTTATTTCACCGTTTTTCATCTTATAAACTTTCAATCTCATCGATCGAACCTTTTTTTAAGATATACGAGTAAATCCTAAACAGAGATTTTAATTTTTTGTTAGTGTACATTTTTGGTTTGTTGTAAAGGTATCCTAAATACAACGTACGTCGAGAAGCTTGCACTATATGGAACAAATTTTATTGCAAATTTTTTTATTATGCATTTTTATTTTCAAAATGGGCTTCGTCACTAATCTCTGCAGCGACTTGATTCAAGAAAGAGCTAAACGTAATGGTTCTATGAAATTGACAACCCCGTCAATATGTCCATAACAACGGCGTGAAGAAGCAGAAAGAAGGCCATTAGTCAACCAACGGTACCGGAGTCCGGGAGTGGGGCCCCCCCGGCGCGTGTAGGCGCCGAGGCATAGGAATAAAGACTGAATTAAAATATTAGAGAATAACGAAGACAATCGTTGGGTAAGTAGAGTAACCTATACAAATTGAAATACCGTTCATTATCTTTCAAAATAGAAAAATGTCATTGACAGATGACAAAAATGAGGAAAAATTGGTTGATTCCCTCAACAAATTAAAGAAGACACCCATGTGAAATGGCTTTTTATTGGAAAAACGATACTTTACTCGAAATAGGGAAGAAAAAATGAAAACGCCCTGTTACGATTTTGACTTTTTTTTTACGTTACAATACAAAAAAAAATTAATCCCCCCAAGATGTTCGGCTCCCCTAGAAGTCAGGGCTGGCTACAGCCCTGATTAAATAAAATTAATGCCTAGCCATTCGGAAGATAAGTACGTACTTTGAATCGGTCCGTTGGTTTTTTCTAACGAGGCTGAATCCGAGTTGGTGAAAGAAGTCCGATATATCGCCGTCAAAATGCGAGAGATGTTACGAATGCCAAGATGAATTATCGGTCAATTTTGTTTCTCACGACTAATGGAAAATTCTTTACAGTTTATGGTATGGAATTTCTTTCTTTAGTGATTGTATTGGTGATATTAAACTTGATTATCCTCATATTATATCAAGTAAAACTAAAACAGTATTGTGATTTAAAAAATCATTGGCTGGATGAATTTGAAAGTGGTTTTACGACAATTAAAATTCTACTCACGCTAGAAACCCAACTAGAGGAGATCTTGTGTCATTTTCTATACGATATTTAAAGATTAATTTATATTGTTAATATTCATTAATATTATAAGTTTTTTGTTATACAAGGGAAATGAAAAACAGAAATGAGGAATTTTTATTTCCCATTTAATATTGTTCTGTTTTTTGAGGACCTGAAACAATAAAAAACTATCCATTCCTCAATATGAACAGGACGTCTCCTCATAGTGTAGTGAAGTTCTCGTATTTTGATAATGGGATTGAGAATGGGGACTATGGAACCCACATATTATTTTGGAGTGTGATTACTAGACTTAAAAAAAAGCTGCAGTAAAAATTTCAAATAATGTGTTCCCCACCAGAAGATCTTGAAACGGTTTGCAAAACATTTGCGAAATAACATACGAGGTGTGTGTAAATTAAGTAATGAGACTGATTTTTTAATTTTTTTATTCGAATAGAATTACAATTCAGTATTGTCTCCTTCAAAATAACTTCCTTGGGAAGCCACATAGCGCTGGAGACGGTTCTTCCATTTCTTATAGCAGTGCTGAAACTCATATACTGCAATAGCCTTCAGCTGGTCGGTTACAGCCATTTGAATGTTTTCCATGTTGCCAAAATGACGTCCCTTGAGGTGATTTTTCAATCTCAGGAAGAGGAAAAAGTCACAAGGACTCAAGTCAGGCGAATAAGGAGGCTGAGGAGCCACAGGAATATTTTACTGGCTAAAAACGCGTTTACTGAAATGGCTGTGTGACAAGGCGCATTGTCATGATGCTAGGGATGATGAGGCACAAACTCTTTGTGGACCCTGGCTATCAAAAAAACAAATCAGCATGCACTTGATCTTCGACTTGCTCATTCTTGATTTTTTGGTCTTGGAAAGCTCGAAGTGTGCCATTTCATGCTTTGGCGCTTGGTTTCCGAGTCGTACTCAAACACCCCACTCTCCAATCACCAGTAATGACACGTTCCATAAAATGGGGATCATTTTCAATAGATTCCAAAAGGTCAAGACACCTTTCCCTCCTGATGTCCTTTTGTTCCTGCGAAAGGTTTACTAGAACCATTTTTGCGCAGATTTTTCTCATCCCCAATTCGTTAGTCAAAATCTGAACAATGGTATGATTCACATTGAACTCTTCCTCTGTCATTCTTGTCGTCAACCGACGATCTGAACGCACAATATCCCGTATTCTATCGACTTTTTTATGGGTCCTTGAAGATGAAAGCCTTCCACTGCGTGGTTCATCTTCAATCGACTCTCTTCCTTCTGAGAATGCCTTAAACCACCAAAAAATAATTTGGTGCTTTTGAAAGAACACTATCCCCGTAGGCGTGTTGAAGTTTTGTAAAAGTACCCGTTGCGCTGTGTCCAAGTCTGAAGCAAAACCTGATAGCACACCGTTGCTCAAAGTGAATGTCACTAATTTTTAAAACGCATTAGAAAAAAACAGTTTACGAAAACTGTCACAAAGAACAAACGAATGACTCTAACAAGTTAAAACTTATACTGAAGATGCATTACATGTTAACCTACCACCCCCTTCCCGTCTCCGCAGTGTTGCTAGATCGGGTGCCACGTTGCCAGTCTCATTACTTAATTTACACACCTCGTATATATTTTTCATAATCACTAAGTAAATACAAAGTATTTCTGAGTAAAATGGTATTTCCCCACTTGCTTTTTTGATATTACATAAGCTGTATCTTTAAAATGAAAATTACGGTAATTTGCATTGGTTACTTCACCCCCAGAATATCTTTAAAAAATTCAAAAATCAAAAAAATTTAGGTAATATTACAAAAAGCTGCAAAATCTTTAGTAAAATGAAAATTTCGACTGACCCATTAAGGTGCCTTAGAGTCGTACTTAAGTTGGAAAAATAGGGAGTCAAAGAGAGATAAATGGAACTAGAAGATAATTAGAATTTCGAGTTATTATATTATTAATTATTACGATTAGTATATGTACATATTAAAAATGGCTAGTAAATATTTTCTACTGCCGTTCCTTGCATTTTTTGCTTTGTAGAGCATTTGTATGTGGAGTTGTCCAGTATCTTCGGTAACTCTGACAATGTTCGTTTTTGGAAAAAAAATCAAAGTGTGCAACAAAAAGTGTAGCAAAATTTAAAGCACACATATAAAATTTACGTTTTGTATCATGTTTTCAAGTTTTGACGTCATCAATATACATTTCTAAAAAAAGTGGGAAAAAACCCAGCATTTTTGGTAGTAAGTTTTGAAATCTATACCTAACATTTTGAAAACTGAATTTGATATGTGTTTAGTGGACAGCAATTTTTTCTGTAATTACAAAACAATGGACGAATATACGAACAACGAATTTATTTTTTATCCATTAAGTTTTTAACGAACAAATGCCAAAGTTAAGTGTTTTTAAAAACCAAACGAAAATCTAAGGCATCCGACCCAAATAACTATAACTAAGTGCGCTCTTCCGGGAAGTACTTTTCTTTCTGCTAATTTGTCAACGTACGCTGGACAAAAAAGAATATAATTAGTGTATAGAAACTTGGTACGTAACTCATTAGCGTCGTTTCTTAAATTCTTTAGTTGAATCTACCGCAAAATACGTCAATTATCTTCATTAACAAGCTCTACTCAAAGCCGAAACGACATACCTACTTAGAAATGCTCCTTAACAAGTTCCAATGCATCATCGGTGTAATCTTTTTGTCGTTTTAACTTTCTTCTCGTACCGGACGGCACTTTTTATTCTTATTACTGCGGTATGATCGCGAGCGTTACATTTATTGAAGGATCTAGTAGGCGACTTGTTTACAGTGACAGTTCCTTTAGATTTCTCTCTCTGTCTCTCTCTGTTTACTCTCTTTTTGACCGCCACTTACACCTTCTGTACTTTCAATCGGATCGACTTACCCTCCGACTTATCCTCAGGTACTTTGGAACTTTCGCTTTCTAGTCTAAAGTCTATTCACAAGGCCAGTTTGTCATAGTCTTCAACCATTAACAGTCATCGTCTATCTTAGTTTTGTAGTAAATGGAATGAGTTAAAAGCCAAACACAACTGATCACATGTTTCTGATCAGTTGGAAACAAACAGAAATGATGCTGAGAACAGATCTATGAATCTATACTTTGTACAAAATACCACCATTCAATCATATTGAAATAAAAACTAAAATGGAATGTTTTATCAAATTTAAAACTTCGCGCTTGATATTCGTTGTTACAAAGTTGCCGTCAGTAACACAACATGTATGATTTGACATTTATTGACAATTTGAAATTACCTTTACCTTACATTGGTATCAATACTGGTTTGTGTATTTTTTGAGTTTCAAATTTTCCATCTTACATTGTCACATTGTTTTCCATCTTAGACAAAATCACAGTTTTATAGTTGTCAGACTTCCGTTTGCGAAATGCGAAAAAAATTAAACAGCTGCTGCCAAGAGTTCGTAGCATCTTTAATACGCTATTTTGAAAATGAACGAGACAATAATGGTCCATTGCTATCCTTAACAGCTGTTAGAAAGGTAATTGAAATATACAATTAAAATTTTAATTAAAACCACAGTCTAATATACTATTTTAGCATGTGGCAGCAGCACTAAACTTAAATGTTTCTACGGTTAATTGTATTTCACAAAAAGCAAAAAACAATCACCTAGAAAGCGTAACCCTATCATGAGGGTTAGAAATACTGTAGCATTGAATACATGTGCTAATCGTAACATTTATAATAATTATCTACAAAAAACTGCACTGCACTATTTGCAACCGAACGGTGTATTTTTTTAAAATTTCAAAACTTCCGAGTGTCTTTTTTTTCACCTCAAACACCATGTCATTTAAAGATGTAGAATTTCCAACCCTGTATAATATATATTTTTCCATCTCTTGAGTTTCTTGAGATAAAATTCTGATTGTCACAATTCGGTAAAGGATCTGATTGTGAATCCAACTGAAACCTGATTATAGGTTTCAGCTGGATGCGTATTTGGAAAGGATACCGATAGCTTGTCTGTGTCTTAACAAACGTAAAACTTAACCAATTGTCCTGGAAAGTGGGCGTGCCGAAGGTATGAGTCGCCAATGACAGGTGTCGAGACAATACGTCACAGAAGTCGGTATCCAATTGGATTATCGCTATCAATAATCACTTCCACTGACCTATTTGCTTTCTGCTAAGATTAAGGCATTCATATGGTAGATGAATAACATGCAGAAGTAAGCCTTACAATCTAGATTTTGGTAACTATGCAATGAGTAAATTTTAAAGTGTGTTTTATCAGAAAACTCTTCATTTTTTCCTCCAAAATTCCTCTTCAAAAAATCTTGGTTAGATACTTTTTTTTAAGTAATGTGAAAACCAGAGAAAAGAACTTTGTATTTGATTGAAATATTAACTGCAATTTAATCATAATTTTATTGATTTCTTTTTTAAATGTTCCGTGGTCACACCTTTGGTTTAGATATGAATTTTAATGCATTTTTTGTTTATGATCTAAATTTCAATATACCTGAAATGGTCTACAGTTAACGATTTGTTTCACTCTCTTCGTAAAAAAAATGTTTTATAATTAACTGGATGTTATTCAAAAGTGTACCATGTTCACTACGCATAGAGATGTAAAAATGTTCATTAACCCATGGAAAGTTTGTTTTATTTAATTTGTTAATTATACCGTGAAATGAACGAATAACTTCACGGTCTATAAGACATCAACAACTATATGTATCATAAATATGCATGGAATACACTGAAATAATACTAAAAAATGTAAAATTTAAATCACTTTTAATTTATTTTTTTAACACAATAAAAATAAGTTAAAAAATACATAGGTATAATATCTATACCACTACACTTTATAAAAAAAAAATATAAATATATACATAATTGTGATAAAAACTCGCCAGGATTGTAACAGAAATAAAATCAGTCTTAAAGATTTAAAAAGAAATACGAAGAAAAACAGTTTTGAAAATGAAGGTGAAATGGGTAATAATATTTGCAAAATGTTATGTAAAGTTTCAAGGTATATCAAGGTATAAAATAATGATAGAACTTACACGTTAAAAAAAGGAAATTCGGAGAGTGAAGACGAGAAACAAGAAAAAGCAACACACAGCAATGAACACAATAAACGAGAATGATGATAATAGAGATTAAAACTCTGGTAGAAGAAGGAAGATGAACATACATGAAGATAGAAAGCAAGAAAAAGAGAAGCACAGCATGACCTTAGCACACATTAATGGACCTTGCAAGCTTTGTTACTATTTATCTGTTACTCCAATATGTATTTCTTTTGAGAAAGCAGTGGTGGACAAATAAGAAAAAATATGTACAAGGAAAATTGAGATGTAAATGTGGGGTGGATAATTTCCAATTTCGTTTTATAGAGACCATGTTTTTCGAAATACTTTTAAACTTAGTTTTTTCTTAAAACGTTTCTCGTTTGTTTCTCATTTTTGCTATTTGATTTTGCTCTAAGAAAGGTCTGTTCTAGAAGGAGTCGTTACCAATAAAGACTAAAGCACTTCGTGATGGCATAGTAATAATTCATCATTGTATGATAGTAAACGTTGAAAGAATTAGAAAAAGAGAGGCTGCTTAGACTAGTAGTCTCTCTAGGCTAATTGTGCTGTAGTGGAGTGGAAAAACAATGGAGGAGAAGTGGCCGAGTGGCGCCACCATTGCCCCTCCCCCCCCCACTCCATCATAGTCGAACAAAAAGGAGATTACTGTTTTAAACAATCGATCTTTTTCTAATACTTGTACATCCCCATCACGACCTTTACTATGCCAAAAGTAGTCTATACTTGGTACTAGTAGGTACCTTTTAAATCGGCAGAACCCCATTTTTCATTGACGAAAAAAATTCAAAATCTAATGTCCGCACCACTGCAATCTTAACAAAAACGAAAAAACAGGCCTTAAACGCTAAATCTACTGCTTCGCGTATTGCGACTTATTTCCAGTGGCGTCCGTACCGGGTGCGTCCTCTTGCACTTGCTCGCTGGGCACGAACTCGTTGGTGTTCAAGGCCACCTGGTAGTTCGAGGCGGTTCCCTGGCCTCGCACCTGGGGCGGCAGTCTGTTAGCTGCCACCGGCCGCAAGGGGGCGCCGAAGTGCGCGCTCAGCTGCGCCTTGATCTTCTCCTGCTGCTCGGGGCTGAAGTTCTCGAAGCCGGTGAAGATGGGTGGCAGCGATCTGATCGGCGCCGCTGAGCACAAAGGGAAAACGTTGACATGGTTTATATGATTTATAGTTTGTTCGTTTGATATGTTATAAAGTTTGTTCGTTTGATATGGTGTGTGGTTTGTTCGTCTCTTTGTCGTGGAGATTGTTCGTTTGATATGATGCATGGTTTTCGTCTATTGAGTTTTGCAGTTTGTTCGTTTGATATGTTTTATGCTTTGTTCGTATGATATGTTGTATAGTTGATTCGTTTGATGATTCAGTTGACATAATTAAATTTTATAGAAAGGTCTTAACGATACCTGTAAAGCTTACTACCGCTTCAAAAAATTATCAAAGTTAATAAAAGGATGTTTACCTCGACTATTCAGAGCATGAAAATGCATTATAGTTTGTTCGTCTGATGTATTTTATAGTTTTACAAAAGGTTACATGTAAAGTCGTCATAGTTGAATGTTTTATAGTTTGCTGGTTTGTTACATTTTGTAGTTTATTCTTTTGATGTTTTATAGTTTGTTCGTTTGATATGTTCTGTGGTTTGTTCGTTTGATGATTCAATTAACTTAATCATATGATTTAATTTTATACTGACGTCTTAACAAGACCTGCAAAGCTTATTACCATTTAACGAAAATATTGAAGTTAACAATAGGACATTTAACTCGACTCTCCAAAGTTTATACTTTGTTCGTTCGATACGAAGTGTGTAAATTAAGTAATGAGACTGATGTTGATGACGACGATTGATGTTTTTTTTATTTTTTAATAGAATAGAATTACAATTCAGTATTGTCTCCTTCAAAATAACTTCCTTGAGAAGCCACACAGAGCTGGAGACGGTTCTTCCATTCCCCATAGCAGTGCTGGAACTCATATACTGGAATAGCTTTCAGCTGGTCGGTTACAGCCGTTTGAATGTTTTCTGTGGTGTCAAAATAACGTCCCTTACGGTGACTTTTTAATCCCGGTAAAAGAAAAAAGTCACAAGGACTCAAGTGATGCGAATAAGGAGGCTGAGGAGCCACAGGAATGTTTTTACTGACCAAAATCTCTTTTATTGAAATGGCTATATGACAAGGCTCATTGTCGTTATGCAACATTCAGTTGTTCTTGACGTTTCGTTTCACACGCATAACCCTTTTTCGAAGTTTTTCAAGAACCTCTCTGTAAAAGTGTTGATTTACTCTTTCGCCTGGAGGGACAAACTCTTTGTGGACAATTCCCTGGCTATCAAAAAAGCAAATCAGCTGTGTCCAAGTTTGAAGCAAAACCTGATAGCACACCGTTGCTCAAAATTAATGTCACTCATTTTTAAAACGCACTGGAAAAAAAACGGTTTACGAAAACACTCACAAAGAACAAACAAATGACTCTAACAAGTTTAAACATGTACTAAAGGTGCGTTACATGTTAACCTACAAGTCCCACCTCATTACTTCATTTACACACCTCGTATGTTTTATGGTTTGTTCGTTTGATAATTTCTGTGGTTTGTTCGTTTGGCGATTCAATTGACGTGGTTTAATTTTATAGGAACGTCTTAACAATACTTACAAAGATCATTACTAATTAAATAATTATTTTCTCGAAAATATTGAAATTAACAAAACAATATTTGACTAGACTGTCCAAGGTAGAAAGTGTTTCATTTTTTTAAAAAATGTGTTTATTTACGACATCACATTAGAAACCTCTAAAATTATCAGTGTTTCTCTACTATATTATGCATGTATTATACATATAAACCTTCCTCTAGAATCACTCTATCTACTAAAAAAAAAAGCCGCGTCAAAATCTGTTGCGTAGTTTTACAGATCTACGCATCATAGGGACAGACAGACAGCGGGGAAGGGACTTTGTTTTATACTATGTTATGATAATTCCCCTGTTTGACGAGACAAGTAATATCTCATATATTTACAATGGAACACTGAATATACGTGATATTCTAAAGAGGATTTACGTCATATTGCTACTGGAAGGCAAGTAGCTTCTACCAGTCCAGCAAAAAAGCTTCCAAATCACGTCTATTGCTGACTGGTCCTCATGAGATCCGTTTAAAGGCACCTCAGAAGAAATTGTGCTTAAAAGAGGATCACACGCGTAAAACAAGGATCAAATGTTCTTCCACAATAGTTGAGATATTCAGTCGTGGCGTAGAAATTTGATGTTATTACTGACAACGAGGATTATTCGTTTTACTAATTACGTGTTGGGCTGTAAAATGTAATTTTATCTTTACCTTGGTGCGATGTGGCCTGCTCCAGTTCCCCTAGCCCGTCCCTCCTGCTGGTAGTGGTACTGCTGGGGCTGAACGACTTCCTGTTGGGGAGAGGGGTTGATGCGGGAGTGCTGGCTAGCGGCGATCTGGGCGATATGCGCCAACTGCAGCGGCGCCGATTCAGTTTCCGGAACGCTTGCGCTTACGGTCGCGGCAGCGGGCACTTCCTGGACGAGATGGTGCGCAGGCGCTCTCTGCACGGGGACGGCGACGACGTTTGACTGGTAGGCGGCGGGCACCGCGACGACATAGTTGCCGATGGAGTGTGCCTGTTGCTGGGCCACGCCCTGCGGGGGTTGCGTCGGTTGCGCTTGCTGCTGGTAGCTACCGTGCAGCAATTGGTGTCTGGAATGAGACGGTAAACGGTGCCATAAATTGTGTTTCGTTTATCCAGAATAGGTAAAACAGCATAAGCGTTACGCTCCATAGTGGTCGCTCAACAAACTAATGACTGGCCATCGTTTATTCAAACGTCCATTTGAGTGTTATAGTGTTTTGAAAATTTTCGGTTTATATTTGTGTTGTATTCATTAAAATTTATAATATTAGCGTCATTTTGTGAGTATTATAATTAGAATGAATCACTGTTGTTGTGTACCTCGCTGTTCGTCCTGGATTAAGAGGGATCCCTAATTAACTTTTCATATGTTTCCTGGACAAGGAAAGTTTCCCTGGTAAATAAATTTGGTCAAAAGGAATGTAAAGACAGATGCAAGGCTTGGATATTAAAACTGAGTATAGGAAAGGCCGTCAGTAAATTTATGAAAGTTTGTTCTCTTCATTTTGCTGAGGAGGATTACTTTTATCCATGTAAGTTTTAGTATTTTTAAGGTTAATGTAAAGATATTTATAATTATTATTGTCTGTTTCAGCAAAGGATTAAAAAAAACGGAAGGTACTGAAAAACACTGCAGTACCTTCAAATTCATGAATTCATGAATGGCCTGCATCCAGAACATGTTCACCTTCATATACATACTTTGAAATTACAATGCCATCTAAATATTCCATATATTTCAAGATATTCAATCTAATGTCTGCCATTCGACTTAAAAATGTTTTCAATTAAAATATTAAACGATTTTGTAAAAAAAACACCTTGTATACCTTGAAGCATTTTTTCAAATTTTTCAAAATAAACCGATCCAACCTAAAAAATTTATCCATCATAGGTATCTTCTATCAATCTAAAAAATCAAAAGAAAACCACTGCAATTATGCCAACAACTTGTAAACCGTAAACCTTGATCACAAAAAGGTGTTTTTAGGCAGTAACCAATCAAATATTACACATAAAGCGGCAACTTGAATATAAAACACATTAAAAGCAATGTAAAAAACAAATGGCTAATGACCCAATAAATGGTTCGCAAATTTTCTGCACTGGCGCTGGCATCTTAAATTCTGACGCCTATTAGGTACATCTCATTTAGTGTTTACCGGTTTACCGAGTTGATATTAATTTGATTAGAAATTAAAATAAGGGAACACCCAAGAAATGACATGATATTTATATTGGTAGGGGGGGGCCTTTCTTTTTGTTTGCTGTGATCAGCTTTTTCAGAAGTTCAGAAACGACAAGACACGTTAGACGACCGTTGCAGAAGGTACTTCAAAACTATTTTTATTTTTTGTTTACATCCCTCCACAGCCTTTGAGTGAGAAGAAAAAAACAAGAAAAGATAATGAACACAAAATAAACAAAACAATTTCAATACAAGAGTTGAAAATACTCGTAAACTTTGCCATGTTGTTAGAAAAGCTTTGAGAGATGTTTAGAGACTTACTCGCCCCGTCTGAGCCAAAATGGAGGCGGGGATGGGTAATCCATCACTGTCTACAGCAAGAACGAGTGAAAGTTCCCCAGCCTTTACGCTGAGAAGTATGAATATAAAGTCAACGAAATAATTTTAATTTAAGTATCATGTAACTATAGTGATAGTGAAAAAAGTCAAAATGGCATTTCCACATTTCTCTATAAAGAAATGTGCAATGAAGTGAAGATTTTCAGAGCTCCACATTTTCATTTTTTGGGAATCAACATAACTGGAGAGGGTAAAACCATGCGCCATCAGAAAAAAAGAATTTTTCGACGTTTTCAAATAATTTGCAAATTATTTTTATTAATCTGCAAATTAATTTGCGAATTTGTTTATTTATGTAAATTAATAAAATCACTCTCGTCGTTAATTATTTTTGGACTGAGCTTAGACGATAAGAATGCATATGCAAGTCAATTTCAGGACTGTATTGTAGGAAGTTCCGTAGTATAAATTTACTTGTTGGTTTAAACGCTGAATTGGGTTTTGTCGGTGTTAATTTACAATTTGCCTTACTTCTTGAACTTTATGAGCTGTGTGAATTTAGGCGTGCCATTGCCTGCTGGTATATTCACACTTCCTGTTTCTTTTCTAAACAAAGCTACAGATCAAATCAAAACTTGGAGAATCAAATCACGGAGAAAGTGGTCGAAATCCTTGACTATGTGGCGAAATTTTTATTTGAAAAATCCTATTTCTAAAAATTCTATTTGAAAAATCCTAAAAGACGTCCCGTTTTGATTGTACCCACTGACCATCAATCCTTCTACCATTTGTAAAATAATTTTTGATCACAAAAGCTTTTTGTTCTGCCATGATTTAAATCTTCACAACTTGACAGCTCTAAGAGTAATAATTCAAAACATACAGGATCAATTCCACGGCATAACCTGAGGACGTTTTTTTTAACTTACAATATAACAACAACACAGGCTGGTCAAGAAATTGTAGAAGAAAATGTTTACTTATATTGAATTTAAAAATAACAAATGAAATAAATGATCTCATACGTACAGTGAGCTAAAGCTTTCAAACAATGTAAAAGCTATTATTTAGCACGCAGTATGCTCCTAAATTTTGGCGCGATTCTATTAACCTATATTAAAATGGCGACCAATCAAAGTTAAAATTCAATAAAAAACGAAGGAATGTTTATTTAAAAAAATCACTCAGACACAAGAGGTTTTACAGCTATTTGCTCGGCTATTTGACGTTCATTATCAACAGTTATCCAGAATTCCAAAAACTGAGAGTGAACAATATGAAGCGCATTCTTCATTAATTTAATTAAACTAAACTTTCATTCGTTTTTTTTTTGTCGAATTTTCACTTTTTAGCGGTCACCATTTATTTCAAAATGGCTTGATAAAATTGCCCAAAATGTTAGTGGCAAACTGAGTGAAACAAGAACTTTCAAGTGATCTATCACAAGCCATATGTTGTCATTTAAAGAAAATATCGATGACGTCATATATTTGGCAGCTGTCATTAAAAAACCAAATGAAATACGTCAAAATATCGGCAAATGAAAAATGTAATTGACGTGTCCGAAGTGTTTTTCTAAAAAAAATATCCTTTGAGTTTTATCGAATTTATGCATGACTTTACGCACTCACTGTATATATAATTCCATATTTATGTGTCTCAATTTCAGTGTTTAGAACGAGTGAACAGAATTTTTTGTCATAAACTTTTGTCTACTACGTCCAGTTTTGCAAAAAATAATTGAAAATTATCCTTAATATGAACTGTCTGTGATCCTTAAACCGACAATGTAATATTAAAATTTGGCGAATGCGCTAGGTTACTCATTTTCAACTATTACATTAATTCATTCAAACGAGAAAAGAGTTAGACGACTTTAATAATGTGAATAGTCAAGAATAATATAGATCTGTTGAAAACAGAAGCAGAGTAACATTGTTGGTTTATCCAGTAATTGATAATTTAATTTTGAAAACCAATACTTAGTTTCCGAAGATCTAAACACCTAAGTAAAGACTATTTCCTTGAAAATCTGTGTTAGAATGTATTCTATTTGGCACGCTGCGATTTGAAGCATTAATTTCCTTAATTAACGCCGGCCATTATTGTTGGAAATTTAGACGCACTCGTCGTATCCTTTTGCTTTATTGCCGACGTTAATTTCGCATTTCACTGTACCTTTCAAAAGTGAACGTACTATTGGGCAATAAATTAAGCCAGCGGCGTCTACCTACGTGTAGTCTGATTGTTAATGCCAATAAAATTAAGATCGTGAACGCGAATTAGAAATTATGAGAGGAAGAGGAAAGCTAGGACTCTATTTTAATTGTAGGTAAGGGAAGCAGGCATTAAAAAATTCATAACCGTTTCCTTGAGAACGATGTTGCGAAACTGATTCGTATGCATTTCCTATTTCATAAGCGCGTAGGCACGCTAGATTTCTACAAGTTTTACACGACACGCAAAAATGCGTGAACAGCTCATAAATTTGGTACCCACTCAATAATCTACAAGCTAAAATATCAGTACCCTAACTCTGTAATTCAGTAAACTGTAATTGGTTTTACTATACCTACCAAATTGTACCTATTTACATATACATCTACATCTATATAGTGAGATATATAGATGTAGAGATATAGATTGTGAGATATGGGGCAAAATTTGTCAAGTGTACCCGCCTAAAGAATGTTGGGCTTCCGATTTCAACCAAACTTCAGATTTTTGTTAGGGGGAGTGAATGTCTTCAAATCCTGAAAATATGGCACTCCAAGTGTTGCAGGTTGTCAAGATATGGGGCGTGAATTTTCACCATGTAACCACGTATGCTCAAATTCATTAATTTGTAACTTTTACTACGTTTATCCGATTTTAACGATTCAAAAACGTATTTTATAGGAATTTTAGTTTACTTTTCAGAAAAAAAACGTGCGCGAAACAAATGCGACAACGCGCATAAAATTATTTCCTTCAGCTCCAAATCGTTCAATCCCATTTTCAATGTGGGGTATTTTTATAGGAAAAAAGACGAGCTTTTCATAAAACATATTTTCAAAAAAATCAAAAGGGTCGAAATTTGAAAAAAAAACCAAAAAACATTCTAAAAAATGAAAAAACATGAAAAATTTACATTTACGAGAAAATGAAATTTTTTTCTGAAAAGTAGACTAAAAATTCCTATAAAATACGTTTTCGAATCATCGAAATACGAAATCGGATAAACGTAGTAAAAGCTACAAATTAATGAATTTGAGCATACGCGGTTACACGGAGAAAATTCACGCCCCTATATCTTGACAACCTGCAACACTTGGAGGCCATATTTTCAGGATTTGAAGACATTCACTCCCCCAACAAAAATGTGAAGTTTGGTTGAAATCGGAAGCCAAAAACTTTTAGGCGGGTACACTTGACAAATTTTGCCCCATATATAGATTGTGAGAAGGTCGTGACACATTTATTTTAATGACATTATTTAAAAAGTAGTTGGCGACAACGGATAACAGTTGCAATTGGCGACCGCACGCGGGAAAAGCAAGAACATTAGCAGAAATGTTATTTAAAAAGTATTGACCGTTGCAGCAGTAAAAAATTATTTAAATAATAAATTTGTAAATTTGTGTGGCGATCCACACTAATGTGTGGATCGATAAAGGCGGAACTGTCCAGTGGCCTGCAAACAACCCAGACCTTACCCCTTTTGACAGTTTTCAAGTTTCAGTTTTGGACAAGTACATCAGTTGTGATTATTTTTATTTATGCTCTTAGAGAAAATTAGGTTTAGTATTTTTTAAAACTGTTTAAATTTGTCTTGAGATTTGTTTAAACTTTAACTTATGATTGCTATTATTTTTGTAAAATAAAATACGATGTGGCTAACTACCTTTCAATAATGTTTACAACGATTTCAAATGAAATCTGTCGCGACTTGCTAAATTAAATATAGACATATTTTTGAAAAGTGAAAATTCAAGGAATCGGTATTTGCAATAATGTTTCAAAAAAATACACAACTTTGGTTCAGTTTCGTGGTTACTGATGTTCAACTGGTTTTCTCATACCATTATAAAAATTAATGCAAAAATCTATAACTTTTGCCTGATGAACTTGTTTCTAATTTCAATAAAAAAAACTCGCAATAACTTTCAGATTATAGAAACTGAAGATTATAGAAACCCTGTACATACAGGGTGTCTACTTTCGTTTCTGTACAAATCCATAAAATCCTCATTTTTCAAGATAATCGATTAAACTTTTTTTTATTTAAATGGCATCGAAATGCTGCTTTTTTTGACCCTACAGTCGCTTTTTAGATTCATCCCCGTGGCCTGCTACGATTTTTTTATACCCCGAAATTCAATATAACCATTTGAAGATTTTTTTCAAATAACATTATAATTGAGCAAAATACCGAGTTTAAGAGTCGCTAGACGAATCAAGTGTGATATGGAATTATGTCAAGACAGTTGAATAAAAAACTGGACGTTTTCCACGAAATACCGAATTACTCGCGTTACTTTTTCGATGACGTGCGTTTCGCTAACTGGTGGCAGCTTCAGAAGAAGATTAAAACTGAGTGTTTAGTAAGGGAGTAGTTTTAATCTTCTCCTGAAGATGCCAACTTAGTTGGCGAAACGCGCGTCGAGAAAAGTATAGTAATTCTATATTTCGTAGAAAACTTCCAGTTTTTTATTTCTACGCCGAAGGTTCCAGTGCCCACTCCAAGACAGTTGAATATTATCTGGAATCACTTAAATTTAATTCTGACCTAACAGTCGTGGACAAAAAAATTTTTTATCAACTATTTGTAGATGTTTATTAGTAATAATACCTATGCACCTACAAGAAAAAAACTGTAGTAGACCAATAAAAGGTTTTTTGTCTCCTACAGTTAGGTCAAACTCGATATTTTGCTCAACTTTGAGATCGTATAGCATGAAACACCTTGTATATTTTTTGCTTAAATTTCCATATGGGAGTTTTGAGGAGTCCTGATTAATGCTATGGCTTCAGATTTTAAAATAAAAATCGCTAAATGGTTATATTGAATTTCGGTGGTACAAAAGAAAATCGTAGCAGGCCATGAGAATGAATCTTAAAATCGACGGTAGGGTCAGAAGCAGCTTTCGAGTAAATAAAAAAAAAGTTTAATCGATTATCTTGAAGAATGAGGATTTTATGGATTAGTACATAAATAAAAGTAGACCCCTGTATGTATGTGTATGTACATATAGACTGTATCAAAAAAATCGACTATTTTTTTTTTCAAAAAATTACTCTGACAATATTGTTCGGAAAAAATGAGCCTGTGAAAATATCAGCGCTTAATTGTAATATTAAGAAGTGACTCATCGCGATTTTCCATTTCCCATTTAATTAACATGGGAAACATTTTTTTCAAGCTTTGGAATTTTGTAACTCTTCAACCGCTTATCAGACTGATAAGACGAAGACATATTCTTGTAGGGAATTGAACACACTACAAAAAAACGTCTCTTATAATTTATTGATAAATCTAGTCTTTCCAAAGTGATTACCAGAATTTTTGAGGTGTTTTGACTTTTTTGGTGAATCTATCAAACTAATTGCAACATGTTTGCTTTAAATTATCTTTTTCAGAGTCTTTTGAAATTCTGAGAGTATCCTCAGTCCATTTGATCGGTAGTTTTGTCCAAAAATCCTTGATTTAGACGCTTTTCTTTTATTTACATTTTAAATATTAATTTTTATTAGCAAACTTTCTTATCTATAATTTTCAAGCCTCATTTTCGAAATAAAAATAGTCGATTTTTTTGATACAGTCTAATGTACAAGTGTGTAGGTATACGAGGGGCAGCGATAAATAATATAATATTACATACGTTGCCACAAATAATACTATTTACATTTATTATGATTGAAATTTTAAAAATAAACCCGCAAACTTACCAACCGCCCCCGCTGCGACAGAGACAGTTAACAGACGATTCAACGACGGAGACAGTGAACTCACCTCGCCTGCGGATTGCCGTGGAAGTAGTTGAGCAGCTGCTGCGCGGCACCACCCTGCGCAGCCCCCGCCGGGACGTACGCAGGCTGCGCGATGATGATCATCGCAGCCGGCTGATTCGGCTGCTGCGGCACATAGAACGCCCTCTGCACCAGGTGCGTCAGCCGCGGCTGCGCGTGCGGCTGGGCCACCACGACGTGCTGCTCGGGTGTAGGGGCGCTGCAGTTGCGGCTTGAGCGGTTCCTGCTGATACTGCTGGTACCCATGCAGTTGCTGCCTGGACGGTTCCTGCTGGTATTGCTGCAGTTGCCCTGGCCGCTGGTATTGCTGCAGGTGCTGCGGACGTCTGGACGGTTCCTGGACGGGTCCTGGTATTGCTGCAGTTGCTGCCTGGACGGTTCCTGCTGGTATTGCTGCAGGTGCTGCCTGGACGGTTCCTGCTGGTATTGCTGCAGGTGTTGCTGTGGTACTGATCCTGCAGCTGCTGCAGCTGCTGCTGGTTCTGGTGCAGCTGTTGGTTCTGCTGCTGATTGGCGGTCTGGTAGTGCGTCTCGGGCTTGGGGGTGGTGGACAGGGCGTTGGTTTTAGTGGGCTTGTGCTTCGTTTCGCGATTGATGGCCGGTTCGGATTTAGCCCTGGATAGGTCCAGGCAGGTGGCGCATATAACTAGGAATACCTAGAATATTAACACAAATTAAAAAAAATACTTTAACTCGAAGGTAATTGATACTGATTGAGATTTTAGTACAGTCTATTTATTAGTAAATACTTGTATCATTGTTGGTAAGTTGACAATGATCTTTTAAAATATATCTTGAGGACATTCTGTAAATACACGTTCAGTTTATGAATCGGAAAAAAAACGAAATATAACTTACAACGCTTTTTATAAATCATAAATTGCGGAGTGATCATTAAATCTAAATAAAATGCAATAAATAACAAAATATCTTCAAAAGAAACTTGTGTATTCTAGAAACTTTTGGAAACGACTTGCAATAAACTTTTTTTTAAAGATAGGTCTCATAAAAAACCATTGAATACATGCTTCATGCATCCCATGGATTAAAGTCATGGCCAACTAGAAGTTCTTTTTCCATGCGAAAAATCAAGAACAACTACTAGCGATTTTTTTATTAAACAATTGACATCAGATTCTTATTCAAAACTATCTTAAACTGGGCCATACTAATTTTCGTAGGGTTTGGAATACGGGGTATTGGACACAATTGAAATTGAATACAATATCGGTTTTTGTTTTCAATCAATCGTCAGAATGGCATTAATCTATGCCATTTTAATGCCATTTTAAATGCCAGTAAAAACGGCAAACTTGTTTTTTGTGAACAATGGCGGTGCTATTTGGAAATTTTCAGCACTTTCACAATAACATCCAACAAGACTGATGGATGTTTTTAAAGAAAATGTAAGAGTCATTTTTGTTGTCAAAAAGTAGTAAGCAAAGTTCTCGTCTAGATCTCTTATTTTATTCCTCCAAATTTCTTGCCGATATCTTCAGGTCAGTTTCTCCTTCACTATATACATCTTCTACTTTATGGCATTTAAAAGCCAAATCTATAAATTCAAAACTATAAAGTTCACAATCCTGAAATTGGTAATTTTCAAATTTCTTTTGGTATCTAGGTGCTCGCTAAAGAAGGCTTGGTCGAAATTCAACCCTTAAAGGTGTGAAAATGAGGGTCGCAGACAAAGGCGTAGCCAGTATTTTTCTTTGGGGGGGGGGAGTCCAATGCAGATTAAACAAAAAAGAAAATAAAAAGGTCATTTGATGCAACGGCAAGAGCAATCCCCCGACTATTTTGTTTTTTACTTGACCATTTGGCGATGGGGGCTATCGTATTGTATGGGAATTTCAAAATGTTATACTGAGGGTTCCATAATTTATTAACACTTTTAAAATGTGTGGTGGTACAGGTAATTTTAAAGGGGGTCTGTTATATAGAGCCTCCCCTACAAAGTTATTGGCACATACAGGGCGGGCCAAAAATAAATTTTTTATTTTTTTTTCTAAATAACCGAATAAAGTAAGAACTTGATTTGGTGTGTGTGTTTTACCAATACAATGATATCTTGGAGTAACATGTTTATCTTCCTCTGCACCCACATGGGGTTAAAACAAGTAGGTAACCCCTATTCATGTCTGTATCATAACCTTTTTTGTGAATTGATTTTTTACATCATAAAAATATGCACGATATAGCACAGTACTTATGAAATATTTTTACCTCTATTTTTTTTTAATATAGAACGGTTATCAAGGGAAAAATAAACTCATTTAATTGTCCCATTTAGAACTGTGAATATAAATTCGTAAAAACGCATAGTAGACATGTAATACTTTAATGTTGCCCTCAAAAGTTTTTACATAATTATAGGACATCCTGTATAGGTATTTCCTAAATTAAAAAAAACATATAAACTACGCACAACAATTAAGGGAGCAAAAAAATCTAAATTTTCCCCGATTTTTGACGGGCTGTATCTAAGTGAGAAATGGTCTTATCGCGAATTTAAAAAAAGCGTTTTGAAGCTCCAAGGCTCTAGTTTTTGGATCAAATTTTTTTAGAAGCCACGGTTTTAACGCAATCCGAAGAAATATCATGAAAAAAAACCAAATTTTTAGCCTTTTTTTCTCGATCCACGGGATCGGAAAAATCTTTTTCGGTTAAACAACCATATAGACCAGATAGCCGGTTTATTCAATTCCAATTTCCTTTTTAATTGTTTGCTACGTCCATTTCCCAAGGGTCTTTTTCGTTCAATTTTGGACATCTCTGCGACAAATGGACGGAGCAAACAATTAAAAAATTAAAGCTGAATAAACAGGCTATCTGGTCCATATGGTCGTTTAACCAAAAAAATTTTTTTCAGAGCCCGTGGAGAGAGAAAAAGGAGGATAAAAATTTGGGGAAAAATTTAATTTTTGCTTTGCTCCCTTGATTGTTATGCCTAGGTGTATATAAAACTGTAAGGTAGGCACAAGAACTTCAGTTGCGTTAAGCTGAAGATTAATTAACTTTATATATTATAAAATAATAAAACGTTTTTTTTATTGTACCATCCTAGTCTAGTGGTCTAGTAACTCTGTTCATCAAGAGCCTTCCCTACGACTAACCCACTAATGCGTCACGTAGACTTTTACAGCGTTCATAAAAAAATTCCAAAACCGAAAGAAAGGTATTATTAAACCGGTCAACGGATATCGCGTTACGTAAACTAGGAAAGGAAAGTCCCAAAAAATAGATTAACATACAGGTGTTTCTTATTAACCGATTCGTTTTTTTCGTGTTCGTTTCGGAAGTCGCTCGCAAAATGAAAGTTTTCACCGGAGATTTCTATGTATAGAAAAGAACAGATTGTTATTTGTTACATCAGAGATCATTAATCGATTAAAGGTTGTTTCCTATAGTGCACACAAACGTAGAGGTTGTTTTTTTCGTGTATGAACGGATTGACCGGCGAAATGCATGTTATGGCGGGGAGAGTGGGGCATGTTGTACTGGAACTAGGAATCTCAACTAGGGTGCGAACCAATCGGTGCTTTGTGCAACTATTGTGGTCCCTATTCTGCCAGATGATCTCAGTAAATATGTGTTGAAAAGTCAATTATGTTACATAAAGTCTCTGAGTACGTCACGGAAAGACCGCAACACAGTCAAATATTAAGGGAATATTCTAGGGGAATTATCTAGTGATATCCTTAAGTTGCACAAAATGCCATTTCTCACTCTAATCTGGACAATGTGAGGTACGAAGAGATAATTAAAATTCGCATAATTCATAGCTTACTGTATTGATTTTTTCAGGTTTCGATAATACTTAATAGCCCCGGAAAATCCTGACAAAACTGTAAAATTTCATTTTCAAAATTCACAAAGAGAACATCTTCAAAAATAAAAGTTGAATGGCACTTTTTTCTACTCAAAGATTGTATATTTACAGTTGTTAATTTGCCGGTGACGCTTATCTTTTGTTTTTATTAAGGTACTGGTGGTACCTTATATGAGAGAGCATATATGAGAGAGTGAGTAATTTACAGATCAACAAAAATTTGTAAATAGCATCACTTTTTCGAAAATATCTTAATCAATGATCAACATATATCTTTGTTTGTTTTAATATAGGTATATGTTTTTTATCTCAAATTTACAAGTCGTTGTTTCTAGGAAGTCATCACAACAAATAGTTTGTATTACACTTAGAATTAGTATTAGAGGTTCGTGGATAAAACAAAATCAAAGTATTCCATTTATGTCAGAAAAATATTAAAAATCGATTCTCAATAAAACTGTACAATTAGGAGCATTTTTAATGTAAAGGTATTTATTCATTTAACTCACTTTTGTCAAATGGAAATACCCCGGATACATTATGTTTTTAAAGTCTTTGAAAATTCTATTTTCGGTTATATCAATTGAGATTTAAAAATGAAAACCAAAATTTTGAAAAAAAAAATGTCTAGATAATAATAACTAATTATTTTGATACCCACACCTTCTTTTTCAGAACAACTTAAATTGAAATTAAACAAAAATATAATAGGTGTCTCATTTAAAAATCCTAAGTTCATATTTATTTCACGGATCTAGGTGGCTATGTAAAAATGTGAAAAACGCTAAAATACTCCAAATGTCAATCTATTTGCAACAGTGAAAACCCGAAACGCGTATCTCTTTTCGTTCAAAAGTTATTGAGTGTACCCTATCTTGGTAGATACCCGGTATATATTTCTGATCTTGACAGTTTGAATCACTACACTTGAATGCTAAATTGTTGACATCACAAAATGAAAACAAATTATTATTTCAGCAAAACTGCCGTTTATCTTCATTTTATTATTTGACGGAATTTTTTTAAAACCATGCACCAACACTAGCTTTGCCCTTGGTCGCAGTAGGCAAAACCTGAAGTTGTGCCCATTGCTTTTGTAGCTGCAGCCGTGAACACGAAATACAGATCGAGAAGAACAGTCTGTTAATGTTTGTTTGTGGGTATCTCTTATATATCTCGTATAATACCTGGTACTATGTTCGTTGTTTGCAATTTGCGGGCAAAGCTATTCTGGGTGTGCTGTGCTTATAACTGAAACTACATTTAAACTATATTTAAAATTGTCTCTCCTCCTCACCAATATTTTTTTTAAATAAATTGGAATTTTTGAAATTTCAAGTTGAAACATAAACTGTCTTGTGAATTCAAAAAATTTATTCCAGTGTATGAGATTACTTCCATTAATATTATTTCCAAATATATTGAATAATCTGGAAACATTCGTGTTTGACAGCAGGAATTTAATATTGTTATACATTCATAATACAAGATACGATCATGTGGGTAATATCCAGAAATATTTTCAGACACAGTATACTATAAAACAAAATCCCAGATTATGGGGACTTTATGTGTGACACTGTATAATTTATAGTCTGAAAATTTGAACCATATTTGTAATTTTTGGCAACGGTTACTGTATTCGTAAATAATAGATACAGAAGTTTCATAATCAACAAGACGAATATTATGGTTAAATTTTCATTTTTAAATCATCTTTTAGTTTGAGTGTTAGGTTGAAATTTTCGAATTTTTACCGAGAAAGTAACAACACTACTATTACATATGGATTAGTTATATAAATATAAAATATTTTTAATCTTATCTTCTTAAGACGAAAAAAAACGTAACTATTTTTGAAGTTATCTGGATCGGCTAGCTCGTTTAAAAACTTTGACTCCTCTATATTTTCGTAAAGATTAAACAATATATAAACTCTACGAGCTGACAAAGCATCCATTAATTCAGTGTTATTCAGTCTGAGTTCGAAAAAAAACTTTTGTAGGCTTAACACAAATGTTGGAAGACAAAAAAAAAAAAAAAAATATAACTGTTCTAAAAAATCTCCTAGGAACATCTATTTGCTTCTATTTTTTTTAAATACAAGTAGCCATCCATTTACTC
The DNA here is from genome assembly GCA_029963805.1 of Aromia moschata. Classification (NCBI taxonomy): domain Eukaryota; kingdom Metazoa; phylum Arthropoda; class Insecta; order Coleoptera; family Cerambycidae; genus Aromia; species Aromia moschata. Next base: position 65,066 of record JAPWTK010000538.1, on the reverse strand, counting down.
CCATTCTATCCGTCGCGTCACAACCTCAAATCGTCCTTTTTCCCTGCAGAAATTTTTACAAGCGCTTTTCCTCGCAGTCAGTCGCTATACACACCCGCATACATATATGTACTTCCGTATGATTTCACTTCCCGTTCGGCGTTCTCCCTTGCGATCGATTTCCGGTCGAGGAAGTTACACAACCACTTACCAGCAGCTTCATGTCTCGGCCTGTACGAAGGACGCCTGCCATCTCCGAACGATCACTCTCACTTCTGCGAAACAAATGCAACCAACCTTAGAGCCCCTCTCTTATTTATAGCGAAAGATGATAAAAGTGTATTTTTCCCGGGGACCGCCCCAGTTATCACCGTCACCACCGAGTTTTGCGTAAAAATTTCACCGCTGGCAGTGGCGGATGAACGGAATTTCGGAGGAGAGTTTGGATCAGCGGCAACTGCGGTTCAGCTGTTTCGCTAACGTAAGTCCAGTAGGCGGGGAGCTAAAATCATCAAAAACTGTTATTGAAAGATATAGGGCCAGTTTGACGGTTTCCTGTGTATTTTTTGCGTAGAACACAATGCGCGGGTCCGTAGAGCTGAAACCGTCTGCTAATTTTTTAAATTAACAATTTGTGAAAAAAAAAACGTTTTTTTTTTCACATTTTCGCTTATAGCTCCTTTCCTTGGCATATTTTATATAGCATATGCATTCAAGAAGTTGTACCCTATTGAATTTCCAAAATTTTAAGCCCAACCCGAAGTCTCCAAGTGCTATTGTTAACTTGCAAATGACAGCTGAAGTTGAAAAAGTGCTTTTTTCACCATATATTTTACATCGAAAGTAGGACAACTATGTTCACGACATTTCTTGGAGGGACTGCTGTTTATAGTATGAAGTTCGCATCTTTTTCGTTCGCATCGATCGCATTTTTTTTGCAAGCCTTAATTAACAATGACGCCATTTCTTTGTTTATCAATGATATTGACCGGGTTGGGCTAGAAAAATCATAAATGTCTTCAAGTTTGCGAGACTTTCAGATTTTGAAAAATATTAATTTGGGCCAGTTTTATAACGTTTTCTACACGACTACCTTTTTTGACGCTTTTTTTTATAATATCTTGAAAGTACGCTTCAAGACGCGTATTTTAAACAAAAAATGGTCGTCAAAATATTATAGTCACAATTCCGAGAATTTCGAAGCGGCAACGCTAAAACAATATAATATATTGTTTTAGCGTTTTTATATAAACAATATAATATATTGTTTTAGCGTTTTTATTGTTATAGTTTTCTCGGAATTGTGACTTCGAGAATTTCGAAGCGGCGCGTTGCCAATAATTAATAATTAACAATAGCGTTTATTGTTAATTATTAATTATTGTTTTAGCTTGCTTGCAAAAAAATGTGATCGTTAATTACTCGAAAAGTTATTAACGGATCGAGCTGAATTTTTTTTTATAAATTCACACTATACAAACAGCAGTCCTTCCAAGAAATTTCATGATCATAGTCGCCCTAATTTCGAAGTAAAAAAATGGTGAAAAAAAAGCACTTTTTCAACTTCAGCAGTCATTTGCAAGTTAACAATAGCACTTGGAGACTTCGGGGTTGTGCTTAAAATTCAATAGGCTACAACTTCTTATAAGCATATGCTACATAAAATATGCCAAGGAACCGAGATATAAGCAGAAATGTGAAAAAAATACCTTTTTTTCCACAAATTGTTAATTTAAAAAATTAACGGACGGTTTCAGCCCTTATGGACCCCGCACATTGTGTTCTACGCAAAAAAAAAATACATAGAAAATCGTCAAAACTAGCCCTATATGGTTCAAGAACACAAAAAAATCTCTGCCTACCGGACTGAACGTTAGGTGGCTTGATATTGAGATATGAACGCAGTCTTTGTTTATTTACACTGAAAAAAGAGTTTATTTCAATCTTGAATGATTTTTTGTTGTTGTGAAAAGAGTAATAATTTATTTTAAACCAATTTTTTTTAAAAAATATATAGTCACAGTGGCAGCTCGTGTTAAATGTGGGAAATGCAAATAGATACTAATGAGAAATATGGTGCAACAATTTCTTTTTTATTTTTTCAAGGTCGAACCTAAAATATATTTTAGGGCACCTAAAAGTGTTTATACACGTACTATTTAATTTTTTTTTTTTGTTATTATGTTATACGTATCGATGTTTTCATCTATGTGTAACGAACATGTTTCATATGTTAGGTTGACATTACATGCTTTTTTGTTCGGTCCCCTAAATTATTTAAATCAGTCAAGTCCCATTTTTATCCATAACTATTCACCACCAAATAATAAGCAGGAGAAAGAAAGGAGAATTTTTTATATTAAATATATATATATATATATATATATATATATATATATATATATATATATATATATATATATATATATATATATATTTATAAGAACCCGTATGTTAATATTATATTCCAGGTCCGGTCCTAACGCGACTGGAATACTGTCGTATGTGCCACATTAACAAAAGTACATCGTCAACTCCTGTATATATGTATAACCGTAGTTCAATCAAATAACGTTAATATATTCCGGAATACAATCCCTCAGCCGTGTCGTGCGCCCCATTCTTACCAACTTATGGCACTGTATAGTTAAACTGCGCTGGTAGATGCATAATTCGTGTGCACGAAATGTCGAATAAGTTTTTAAAAATGTCGGGACAGCGTCCGTCACGTGTTGGTTAAACAATTTTCCAGAACTGACTTTCAATGACAGTGAACTTCGTTGTACCGTATGTAACAGCATATGTGTCACGTAAAACAGCTGTTTTGCTTGTTGCTGCAGATAAACATAAAGCTGAGTGCGCGAGATATACAGAGACAATTTAACTTGGACCCACCCTGACCCCAGCGTGGATCACCCCGAGTTCAGACAATTAGTCTAGAACGCTGTGAGTGGAAAGTACAGCAAAGTTAGTCTACCTGCAGAAACAACTCTTAGATCACTAAACAACATAGCACCACTGGTTGAAGACAAAAAATCGTCACGGAATTGCACGATAGACCTATATGGCTTAGTATTGACGAAACGACGTACGTTAAAGAATAGAACATAGGTAACGTAGTGGGTGGGGGACTGGTTGAAGCAAAAGCCATAGAAGGGCATTTTATAACTTCCAGGGCGTTGGAAACCACAAATGCGGATACAATTAGTCAGTGTGTGACTAGCAGACTACAGTCACTATTGGGCAGGGAGAACCCAGAAGTAAATAGACGCCGTGTATTGCTGCTACTGACGGATACTATATACTACCGGACGGATACCTATACTAATTTTATCCCTGTTACATGTTTGACACAAGTGAAACAAGTATTTGTTTCCAGAAGGAAAAAGTTTTCGGACTTTCTACCAAGGGCACCACTGCCACCGGAGCCTATTAGGGCACAAGGGTACAGGCAGCTATTTTCAGTGACAGGCGCCAGAGCTTAATTCCTGAACATATAGAACAGTTATTGTTAATATAATTTATGGAAACTCGAGTGGCAGTAAGGACAGGCTAAGTATAGTGTCGGTTGCGTGTGTATACAAGCTCTGTGTGACTATGGTGACTATGGTGACTTTTTGTGTGTTATATCTTGTGACTATGGTTCCTTTGACGATTAGTCGGGCTACAACAATCACCATCACATGTATAAGGTAAGATCTGTTAAGAAAATATTTCGTAGCATTGCTGATAGTGGGATCCTGGAGCCACCAATGGTAAAGTAGGTATTAACGTCCCGGTTCTACTAATCATCAATCACCAATATTATCATATTCGAAATTGTAATGCAGGATGAAAGTCTAGCAGATGGGGGTGAATTTAATCTTCCATCCTTATATGTGTGCCATATTTTACTATTTTTGACAATATATGAAAAAAATTGCGCAATAAGTGGGACTCATTGTTTTCGACTGAATGTTATTTGACAATTTCCTAACATTACTTTAAAATGTACCGAAAAAGATTAATTTTCACAAATTTGACACACACACTTTTTCTTTAAAGGGCCTTGGTTTCTCTTGATGGTGCTGGGTGTGATTTTTTTAAGTGGCGTAGCAACGAGCGGTATGTATCCCTCCTTCCAAGAGTTGTTATGATTGATAACTTTTTTACATAGGGAAATACTAATTAGGAAGTTTTTGGTAAAAATAATTAGCAGATAAGTTACATTGTAACTACTCGTATATCCCCCCTCGATCAATTTTAGTTACACCACTGTATGAAAATGAAGTTTATAACAAAAAATATATATTTACAAATTTTCGATATTCCAGTAAGGCTAAAAAAATAATAGTACGAGGTAAAAATTGTGGTAAGAGGGTAAGTTGAAAAATGTCAGGAACCGCTAATATTTTGCAAAGGAATAACTTTTCCTTGTAACATTCTGCTCTAGGGTCGAAAATAAACATAGTTCACTCTTGGGTCGACTTCAAATTTTCGTATGCTACTCGTATATTATGAACTTTTTACCACGTTTGATGGCCACCATTTTAGTTTAAAGACATGCCCAAACAACTGATTGTCAAAAGAATTTCTTAAATTCAAACAAAAAAATGTTTTCTATGTAGTGAAAACTTTATGGATGGCACTGTATATATATATAATTGGAAAACGAGTTTCATAGTACTTGTATTTATGATATATTATTAGCACTACATTTCCGTTTATTTTTATTACATAGTCGGACCCAAGTGGATATTTCATCGTTCTTACAAAATACTTAGAAACTCGACAAGCTAGTAGATATATGTATGTAGGTAGCTATATAAAGTAAAGAATATAAATATGCAAGCTAATAGATAAAGATTTCTCCGTGGGTTGTTTAAATTTGCATTTTAAAAATGTCATAAGTAATTATGTTGAAAACTACATGCACATGCTCGCTTTCTGTTCATGCTGAAAGTAAAATCAAGTACAGGAATTAAACATTTTTTAAATAAACTTGAACTGACACATACAGTACACCAAGGATAGTTTTGCCCGCGAACTGCACACAACGAACGTAGTACGAGGTAGAACGACGATACCCAGATATATGACACCGAGAGATATACGAGGTGTGGCCATTAAATAACCGAACTGCTGTCATAACACTTTTTATTCGTTACCAATTACAGTAGCAACTTTTTCGCCTTCAATGTACTGCCCTTGGCGATCTCTACTCCGCTCCATACGACTTTTCCATTGTTGAAAGCAGTGCTGGAAGTTCGCTTCTGTCAGCTAGTTCAGAACATCCGTCGCTTTTGCTTTGACCGCTTCCACACTTTCGAATCTTGTCCCCTTCAGCGCCGATTTGACAAGTTACTGTCAATGTTGTTTAGAATGTTAGCGCAAATGTTCATTCTTGATTCCTTTTTGCTCAGGAGTGAGCAGTTTAGGCATCATTTTTTCGCAAACTTAGCGCATGTTGAACGATTCATGCAAAATCTGGCAAACACGTTCCTTGTCGATTCCTGTTATTTCAACAAGCTCTCGAATGCTTAGACGACGATCTTCGCGGATTAATTTGCCAATTTGTTCAATGTTTTCGTCCGTTTCACATCCCTCTTTAAACCGTTTAAACCATTCAAAAACTTGTGTGAGGGATAAACATTCATTCCCGTACACTTCTTTTAACAGTGCATGTTAAAAGTTTACAGAAACTTGATATTAACCCGTTGCTCCATCTAAATACATAACATTTTTTCGACGCGTCACTGGTGCGTAGACTAATTCAAACTACTGCTACAGCCAAACTGAGCAGCGACCCACTGACTCAGAGATACCCTCAAATAGTAACAGACCACTTCTCGAAGCGTTCACGCCTGCAGCTACAGAAGAAATAAGCACAATTTCAGGTTTTATCTAATGCGGCCAGGGGCAAAGCTACTCTTGGTTAACTGTACATACATATGTCTAATATGTCATCAAGCAAAATGTGTTACCTAATAACCCGAGTCGAAGACAAGGATCATTTTCCTATAACATTCAAGAGAAAATTAAGGACTAATTCAAGCACATGAGAGGTTGGGTAAGAAAATTTCATCTAAATATAATTAATTTCCAGTGTAGGGTACCCAGCAGGACAAAAATTTCCAGAGATTCTTTTTCGTTGTCATGATAACTGCTAAAAATAAGACCATCCAATTAGTTTGAACATATAGTTGTGAAATTTTCTAATATAAAAATATATAATTTTTCTCTTCTCTTTTTTTTCATATTTTTCGAAGACCCCTTACAGACGGACGTCTTAGAGACATTTAGCGCAACGTCCTACACTTTCGCTAGAAGTTACACGTCATGTACCTCGATTGTTTTTTTTAAGTGTTAGATTGCATGCCAATATTTTAGCGCATTCTATTTGATGAGTGCTGAAGAGGAAGCTTTATTACCGATGGTATATGCAAGTGTATATTTATGTCTAGTATAACGAGCGTAATGCGTGTTTTTGCGGAGTTTTGTTAATGATGTAAGTAAAATTTATGGCGAAACAAAAGTCACTAATTTAGATTCTGATGATACGAGAAACAATCAAATGCCAAATTTTTGCCATTGTAGGATAAAGTTTACATTATTATGTTATATATAATATGAGTTGTAGAAGAGTTATAATAAATAATAATTAGTTAGAGATGATTTTTTGGATTAATATTTCCAAATGAGTTATATCAAAATATTTCTCGCCACCACATTTTTTCCTTATTCATCAGGGTCTACTTTTATGAAATATTTCCCAAAGATAGATAAGAGAAGAGCAAAAGAATGGCCGTCACGATTTCCATATGTCACTCCATTGAATTTCTTTCTTTGGAGATACTTGTGAAAACATGATTTAAACAAACCAATGAACTTATATAAATGCCAATTGACTACATAAAAACCAATTTATTATACAAATGAAAAAATATCAAGAGATATACTAGCATATTAACACAGAATGGTGTATTAATAGCCTTTGAAAAAATTCCACAAGCGCCTAACCTGTTATTTAAAAAAACTGTATACTATCTATTTGAGCGCCGAAATAGTTCGTTTATGTAATTCAAATTATGTGATGGTATGCAAAAAAAAAACACAGATTTTGCTTGGAGACCCTATTTGCATAATATCACTGAACCCAAAAAAAATAAAAGTAGTTTTCACTGTCAAATGAAAAAAAGTAGGGTTTAATTTAAAACACTTGATGGTGACGTCATATATGGAAAGTATTTGAAATATTTCAACGATATACACTGTTAACAATGTCACATCTTCCGTCTACTGGAATTGTAATGGTAGAGGGAGGGGTTAGAGACCAAACGATTCCAATAACAGCTACACCCTTTACAATGGCCCCACCCCCATAATACTTATTTGTCAGTAGGTAAGTTTCTTTGCCCCATTTCTCTAATAAACGAAACAGATTTGGCTAGCACCGAAGATATACATTTGCCGACCCTGTATACCGTATGTAAGCCTATACATTATTCTCCAAAAGTGAAGAGAGTGGCTCATTAAGTAAAACAGACGCAGACGTTACCATAGAAAACCATGCTACGTAGCATGGTTTTCTATGGATGTTACCCACGTTGTTACACAAATCAGAGCGAACTGCTCCTGCTCCAATCCTTAGCTTCCACGCTGCGGGGTTTATTGGAATAGGGAGGGTACAAAATTGCCTAGAAATGCGAATCGCTCCATCCCGTAGTCACTGTCCCGTCCGCTGAGTAGGACATGCGTGTTAGGTGTGGCAGTTACATAAATCTGTCTTATTCTATCCTTCAGTTAGGTCTTATTTTCTTTCATTTTTCTTAGCTGGCTAATAATTTGAGAATACATACGGTATACGACAAAATGTGGTATTATTGTTGTTTGATAAAAAAAAACTAATAGCAATAATTCCATTAGGTTCATATATCGAAGAGTTTCAGAAAAGGCAGTTGCAGTTACTTTTCAGTTCTCAACGTTTATTTTGATGAAATAGGTTGGATAATGGGTAACAAAGTGTGGCAATCTGAGACATCTACTGATCTTGTGTGAACGGATTCGAATCCCACCAAAGATATTTGTCACCTATCAATTTTTACGGCAAAACTAGAAGTAAACACAGAACCAAGGGTCTAACCCTCTCCCCTGGCCCCCTTTAGTTACACAAATGGTAGATATGGGGCATTTCATGCCAAGTGAGATCAAAAAAAAATTATGTTTGAAACATATCAGAATCGATAGTACTTGCTAAAAAACTAACTTCCCTTAAGGTTTAGATTTTTTTGACCCACAAGGAGAGGAATGGTGAGGGCGAGAAAATACAAATTTTCGTTTCGACTCTAAACTTTCAAGTGTTCTCGGTAAACAAATGAAAAACATTAAAAAAAGGTTGGAATCGTTTTCGATGTGTTTTTTTTTGCGTAGAATACGATAAAAATATTTTCAAAATTATTGGGGGTAGTTTTCACCCTTATTTTGAGGATTGATAGTTTAAAATCGAAATTTCGAAAAGTATGACACGATATTTTTTCATCTTTTTTTTAAATTTCTTTCTTTGTTTTTGTACTTTCGATTAATTTTTAATTCATAATGGGCGCTGACCAGGAACTGGCCCAAAAATGGCCCAAAGGTGAAAAAACGTGGTTTTAGCGTATTTTCTCATGCTGTGAGATAGTAAATGGCAAGTGAATAACATATTCCAAAGTTTTTTGGGTCGCTGATTACGAATCTAACGTCAGATTTTCAAAAAACAAAATGGCGGATCCAGTATGGCAGTCAAGTTTTAAAAAATGGCTAAATTTTGAAATTTAAAAAAATACCATCGTATTCTACGGGAAATTTTAAGTCGAAAATGTATGTGGTGAATTTTTTCAAGAGCCACCGTTATCAAGAAAAAAATCATAAAGTTGAAATGTTAGTAATACAGTATTTAGTATTAAAGGTTTAAATTATTCTTTTTAACTGGGTTTAAGATCTTTATTATTTTTTATAATAATAAAAAAAAAAAAAATTTTTAAATTAAAAAAATTTGAAAAAAATTAAAAAATTTTTTTGTTTTTGGTGGGGGGGGGATGGGGGGAAGTTTTTGTTTTTATGCAACCGTTATTTAAAACAATTAATCGACATCTCTTTACGTTCTTAGAATCTGCTGAGTACAAATCTGACATGAGATTTTCAAAAGATAAGGTGGTGGATCCAATGTAATGTATTGAAGGATTGATCATCTTTCAAAAATTGCTAAATTTTTAAATTTAAAAATATGTATATTAAGTTCTTCGTCACTACGTCAAAAAATTCGCCACATACATTTTCGACTTAAAATTTCCCGTAGAATACGATGGTATTTTTTAAATTTCAAAATTTAGCCATTTTTTAAAAGTTGACTGCCATACTGAATCCGCCATTTTGTTTTTTGAAAATCTGACGTTAGATTCGTAATCAGCGACCCCAAAAACCTTGGAATATATTATTCACTTGCCATTTACTATCTCACAGGATGAGAAAATACGCTAAAACCACGTTTTTTCACCCTTGGGCCGTTTTTTGGGCCAATTCCTGGTCGACGCCCATTATGAATAAAAAATTTATCGAAAGTACAAAAAAAAAAGGAAGAAATTAAATAAAAAACGAAAAAAATATCGTGTCATACTTTTCGAAATTTCGATTTTAAACTTTCAATCCTCAGAATAAGGGTGAAAACTACCCCCAATAATTTTGAAAATATTTTTATCGTATTCTACGCAAAAAAAAAACCACATCGGAAAATATTGCAACCTTTTTTTAATGTTTTTCATTTGTTTACCGAGAACAATTGAAAGTTTAGAGTCGAAACGAACATTTTTATTTTCTCACCCTCACCATCCCTCTCCTTGTGGCTCAAAAAATCTAAAATTTCTTCAAAAAATCTAAAAGTTCTTTAGCAAGTACTATCGATTCTGATATGTTTCAAACATAATTTTTTTTTTGACCTCACTTAGTTGGCGTGAAATGCCCCATATGCATCTTGGGCCTCTGGGATGATGAAATACAACCGGTAACCCTTCTGTTTTGGGCCAGTAGTAAACTGAAATAATAAACCCATAGTAACAAGACAAATGAAACAGCGATTCAAAAGATATGCTAAAAATTAATGCTACTGTTTGAAATTTTAAACACCTAAACCTCTATCTCATAACAAAAACTACTGTAAAATTAACTGTAAATACACTGTACCTACTCTCTAAAACATGTACTGTCGATTTTTCAAGTTTTATGTTAAATAATCTGGTATAAATTGATGTAGAACCAGTAATCATATTCAGCGTTTTTTTTCCAGTATAATATAGAAGACAGCGGAAAGTTTTTATATTGCACAAGTGCCTATTAAAATGTTAGCGATGGCTTTTGTTTTGCCGAACGCCAGAAACGTCAAGCACCTAAACAAAACCGTTCTTTCTGTCACTACCTTTCGATTCGGTATTTGTAAACGAATTAAACGCACCCATCCACTGAGTCGCTGTTAATGGCCCATAACGAGATTAATTCACTTTTCATCGTTAATTCTTAATTAACTCCCGCAGTTAACTGACTATGTAATCGGCGATACAATAATAATGAAACACGGCATATGGTTTCCATTCCCCCGGAAGGTGCGAGGCGGGATAATGAAGATCGAGTGACGGGCGGCTAATTGCCGATAAACCTCCCGTTATAAAGGTCCGTACCCACTGACCAAACGAACAATGAACTCCGAACACCGAATGGTCGAAGTTTGTTCAGTCGTAATCCGTCTATCTATTCGCAATCCGTCGTATGTACGAGGTGTGTAGATTAAGTAACGAGACTGTTTCTTTTTTATTCGAATAGAATTACAATTCAGTATAGCCTCCTTCAAAATAACTTCCTTGGGAAGCCACACAGCGGTGGAGACGGTTCTTCCATTTCTCATAGCAGTGCTGGAACCCATATACTGGAAGACCCTTCAGCTGGTCGGTCACAGCCGTTTGAATGTTTTCTATGGTCCCAAAATGACGTACCTTGAGGTCATTTTTCAATCTCGGGAAGAGAAAAAAGTCACAAGGACTCAAGCCAGACGAATAAGGTGGCTAAGTTGCCACAGGAATGTATTTACTTGCTAAAAACTCGTTTACTGAAATGGCTGTGTGTTTTACACGCATGGCTCTTTTTCGAAGTTTTTCAAGAACCTCTTTGTAAAAGTGTTGATTTACTGTTTGGCCTGGAGGCAAAAACTCTTTTTGTGGATAATTCCTGGCTATCAAAAAAGCAAATCAGCACGTATTTGATCTTCGGCTTGCTCATTTTTGCTTTTTGGGTTTTGGAGAGCTTGAAGTGTGCCATTCCATGCTTTGGCGCTTGATTTCCGGGTCGTACTCAAACACCCAAGTCTCATCACAAGTAGGGGGAAGGTGGGGGAATATCGTGCAGAGGGTAAAATCGCGCATCGCTGTTGCAAAGAACTTGTAAATATTAACCACATTTAAGCAGTGCTGTCGTCTAGCGGACTAAGCTCAAACTACGGAAAATGCATCTATAAACCCATTCTTTCTGTGGTTGTCTTGTCATGTTGGTGTAGGTAAACAGTATCGTTTTCTTATTAATTTATTTAGTGCTAAGAAGTGAAGCTACATTTACTGAAATTTTATTAAACAGTTATCCTCAGTGACAGTAAGTTGTGACTTGGTCTCTTTAGTGCATGTGTAAATGCAATTTGCGTTTTTGCTTTATTTTTTCCAGATTATAATATATTTTGTGCTGTGATGTAGCAGTGGGGTTATTTCGCGCATTGCATGGGGTAATGTCACGCAAGTCCCTCTTATGTGCCTTTTCTGAACTAGCATATATTCCAAAATATCGTGTACCCAACGGTACTAACAGAACTGAGAATAAGCGGCAGCAGTCTCAAGTATTAACAAAAACGCCTTTAAAAATTACTCTAGAAGAAAATGAAAAATATAACAAAAATAAAATTAGTCGGAAAAGCAAATAGAATGAAAGTCCAGAAGAAACTGATGAATCAGATATTGAGTATGAAAATCTCTGTGATGACGACGAACTTGATGATATAGTCGGTAGTACCGTTGTTGATATGCATTGTTGTTGTATGCATGTGTGTTTAAAAAAAAGAGAAGTTACCTACTAAGAGACCATTATTTAACGAAAATAATACTATTATTAATAATAATAATTTTGTAACCGTTTCCCACATCTATTTATTTTCAGTTATGTTTAACTTTCATTTAATAAAGATATTGGTCAGTTTTCTTTATTTAACAAATATTTCTAATATTTCCCAGTTTTACCCTATCCCCTACGCAGAATTCCCCCACAGGTTGGGTAAAATCGCGCATATTACGCTATTTCTATAATGCCATTACAGTATACTGTTTGATAAATCATTTGTCATCTTTGTAGAGTCTAACGACAATAAAATTGTGAAAAAACTTATGTCTACGTTAGGTGCGCGATATTCCCCCACCTTCCCCTAATGACACGTTCCATAAAATGAGGATCATTTTCAATCGATTCCAAAGAGTCAAGACACCTTTCTCTCCTGATGTCCTTTTGTTCCTGCGAAAGGAACCTTGGGGAAAACCTGGGCTCTTGAAAAAAACACTGCACATAAAACTAGGGTTTATAAAAAAATGTAAAGCCTTAAATACAGAAGGAAATGTTTTTCTTTATTTGAGACGGAGATTCGCGTGTGAGGCAAAGCTTAAAGAAGGAATGTTCGTTGGGCAGCAAATACAAAAACTTTAAAGACGAAACTTTTGAAACCACACCACACACAACAAAATAGGGCGTGGACTGCCTTAAAAAATGTATGTAGCAACTTTCTAGGTAACAACAAATCGGAGAACTACAAAGACTTAGTTGAAGAACTTATCCAATGTTACAAAACGTTAGGTTGCAATATGTACTTAAGCTGAATTTTCTTCACTCCCATTTGGAATTCTTCCCTGACAATTTAGGTGCAGTTTCAGACGAACACGGCGAAAGATTTCGCCAACAAATTGCACAAATGGAGAAACCGTATTGTGGGAAATTTACCCCAAACATTTTTAACGTACCACCACAGCATAGAGTTTTCTTGTGTGGTCTACTGTTGGGGCCTCAAACGTGAAACCGATCCCGGCGAATACAAGCGAAAAAAAAACAACGAAATGATTTATTTATTGTATTATACTTTTTCTATACACAATGAAATATATTTTGTAGAAAGTGATTTTGTTCTTTTTTTAATCTTCAAAAATTCATTAGATTGCTTATGGTTTGGGTTTCTTAACCCAAACTTCGGGTATTCTTCTGCCCTTCTCTAAAAACTTAGGGGGGTGATATTTTAATCATATTTGAATTGAGCACATTACAGTAGACACTCGAAGAAACATCAGGGAGCGACAAAAAATTGAAAATGCAGAACAGTGTGATTAGGAGATAGAATTCGAAAATATTGCATTATAATCCATATCTTCGGTAAGATTCAATTTGTTCAATTCAACTGTCCATTCAACTTTCTCAGCCATTTTACCTTCAATTTAAGAGGTACAGTTACTTGCAAAAGTATTCGTACCCTCAATTGATGTGTAAAGAAATTAACAGCATTTTTATAGCTGTAAGGAAAAGGACAATGTTAAAAATAGTCGTTTTTCTGCCCCACCTGAGAACGATCGAAACCCACCGAAAACTATTATTTGCAGTTCGAAGTCAAATATACTCATTGGCAACCCGGAATGTGCGGGGAAAACTAGTACGTCATCCCTAGAGTATATATATTACCTTACTTCAGGTAATGAGGTTTTTAATTAATCAGCACAGTAACGATGATAATGAATAATCAATAATTCTAGGATAATTATTAATAACTCAAACTCAATAAGTCAATGAGTACAGAAAGTATCCGGCATACAAGAACTACCCCAATTACAGGGGTTGAATGTACGTGAAATACATACTTCACCTGAACTTTTCCGCACCTGTCGACTATTCTCAACGTAAAGATCTCACAGGCCTATTACGACGTTTTTATAATTATTTATAACGATGATTACATATCATTCAAGGATCATTCAGCTACATTATGTATTCCAGAAATCTACACGTGAAGTGAAATCTACACGTTGAGAAAAGTAGAGAGGTGCGGGAAGGTTCAGGTGAAGTATGTATTTGATGTACATTCAACCCCTGTAATTGGGGTAGTTCTTGTATGCCGGATACTTTCTGTACTCATTGACTTTAGTTATTATTAATTATCCTAGAATTATTGACTATTCGTTTTTGAAGTACATATCATCGTTACTGTGCTGGTTAATTAAAAACCTTATTACCTGAAGTAAGGTAATATATATACTCTAGAACTCTAGGGATGACGTACTAGTTTTCCCCCGCACATTCCGGGTTGCCATTGAGTATATTTGACTTCTTCTAACTACAAATGATAGTTTTCGGTGGGTTTCGGTCGTTCCCAGGTGGGGCAGAAAAACGCCTATTTTTAACATTGTCCTTTCATGTAATAAATATATTTACAAACACACTATATCAGCAATGCATAAATCAAGTTTTAGTTTCATATTGCATTAAATACATACATGAAGAAGAATGGCAATATCTACGCAGCAAAAGTATTCGTACTGCGCATAACCTCAGTGTCCCAGGTATAACGGTGAGACCCCAGTTGTTAAGACTTCAGTCACAGTTTTCAGTTATACATTCAGACGAGTGTAAACAACTGTATGTGGTGTGTATCTGTTAAAATATTTCTAATTATAATGGGACGTGAATCAGAAACAACAGCACAAGAGAGACAAATGGCAGTACAGTGGCTTTTGGAAGGAAAATCATATAAAGAAATAGGTGATTTGTTAAAAAGAAGCAAAAGTGCTATACAACATATTATAAAAAGATATACCGTAAATAAAATAGTTTCTAATATGCCTTGAAAGGGCCATCCAAGACTATTAAATTCTCGAGAAGAGAAGGCAATAGTGCGTGAAATAAAAAATGCCCTTTTACCAGTGCCCCAAAATTGAGGGCATTAGTAAATAATCGTTTTAAAAAGCAAGTAAGTGCAGATATCTCTCCCCGGGTTTTAAAAAGGCACGATCTGCATGGTAGAGTATCTAGGAAAAAGCCCTTTATTAGTAAAGTAAATCGTCTAAAACGATTAAAATTTGATAAAAAGTATTTTTGCAAGGATCACACCTTTTGGGAACGAATTTTATTTACTGATGAAAGTAAGTTCAACATTTTTCAGTCGAACGGCAGACGTTTAGTGTGGCGTAAGATAAACGCTGAGTTTGAACCGAAAAATTTGTGTCCATTTTTTTAAGCATGGTGGCGGTTCAATGATGGTGTGGGGAAGTATAAGTGCGAGTGGCACGGGGAATTTAGTTTTCATTGATGGCATTATGACTAAATTTACGTACTTAAACCTATTTAAAACAAATTTGCCATTAAGTGTCGCAAAATTGAATCTAAGAAATAATTATTGGTTCCAACAAGACAACGATCCAAAACACACTGCTTACATAATGAGGCAATGGATTGTATACAACACTCCCCATCAGTTAATTACACCCCCTCAAAGCCCTGATTTAAACGCAATTGAGCATTTATGGTCGGAAATGAAATGACAGTTACGAAATTATGAAATAAAAGATAAAAACACTCTTAAACAGGCAATTAACACAAATTGGTAGCAAGCACGCCTAAACGTTTGGAGGCTGTGATCGCAGCTAAAGGTGGACCAACCACATACTAACTTGGCCAATTTCACCAAAAAATCCTGAAGTAGGAATATTGCGACCCGTGATTTTGCAATAGAGAATAATTTAGTTTTTATTTTCTAAACAGTAAATGATATGAAGTTCAAGTTTAATTTATGTAATATGTACTTATACATGTATGTTTATAATAAAAATATTATGATCAATTATACTCACACCCATTAAAAGAAAATTGTGGTTATTTACAATTCCCTGTAAAGTACGAATACTTTTGAGAGTAACTGTATATGTATATCAGTGGCTGCCGGTGGAATTTGACATGCTCGTATTTTCGTAAGAAGGCATGGGACCCACACCATAATTTAGGGGGTGGTTACTAGACCTAAGTAGAAGGATATAATGGCAAAAAAACTTCAGGGAAAACTTGCGAAATGGCTAACTGCGGGCAGATCTTGTAAACCACTTGCAAAATATTTGCGAAATATTTTTTTTTCATAATCACCGAATAAATACAAAGTTTTTTATACTTGCGATTTTCTTGACATTTTGAGATCTTTAAAAGATATGGTATATGGTACATTTCGTCTGTGAGATTTTACAATAGTTATATCTTTAAGCAAAATAAGAATTTTGCAAAAATCACAGGTATAAAAAATTGTTTTGTAAAATATGTATATGCACGATGCGCGATGCAGCGAATTCCATCAACACTGAACCGAACCGAACCCAAAATTATCATTCAATTCCTCTTCGCTTTATCATCCGCCTTAACCGAATTCGTACTGGAAGTTCGGAGTTCTTTGTTTACTCGGCCTTCGTTGGTTCAGTGCGCGCGGATCTTTAGATAACGATAACGATAACGAACGCTCTTATTATAACAAAAATTAAACGCTAACGAACTTTCATACTTTTCTTTATTAATTGGTATAATTGGTTGGCGGAATGCATCGCGGAGAGCATGCAACCTTGCATATCGCGGCCTGCACTTGAGGTGGTTAGCCCCCGGAGTTTTAGGTTGACAGCTCTAATGCTTCTTCAAAATACACTTTCACCGGCCACATTTTTTTTACTTCCGGGATTACTCATTATCTAACGCGCGTATCTGTTATAATAGTAGCTGTGGCGTTCTTTAAAGGCCGAATTGATTAAACGAAAATAAGTACCTACGAGGTCTGTAAATTAAGTAATGAGACTGGCAACGCAGCATCCGATCTAGCAACACTGCGGAGACGGAACTTGGAAGGGCGGTAGGTTAACATGTAATGCACCTTCAGTACAAGTTTGAACTTGTTAGAGACATTTGTTTGTTCTTTGTGACTGTTTTCGTGAACCGGTTTTTTCATGTGCGTTTTAAAAATGAGTGATATTAATTTTGAGCAACGGTGTGCTATCAGGTTTTACTCAGACTTGGACACAGCGCAACAGATACTTTACTAAATACTAGAGACAGTATTTTTTCGAGAGCTCAGGTTTTTCGGTGGTTTAAGGCATTCTCAGAAGAAAAAGGGTTGATTGAAAATGAACCACGCAGCGGAAGGCCTTCATCTTCAAGAACCGATGAAAATGTCGATAGATACGGGATCTTGTGTGTTTAGATCGTCTGTTGACGACAAAAATGATCGGGGAAGAGTTAAATTTGTATAATGAAATCACACCATGTTTATCAGATGTTGACTAACGAATTGGGGATGAGAAAAATCTGCGCAAAAACGGTTCCAAAAAACCTTTCGCGGCAACAAAAGGACATCAGGAGAGAAAGGTGCTTTGACTTTTCGGAATCGATTGAAAATGATCCCCATTATATGGAACCTATCATTACTGGTGATGAGACTTGGGTGTTTGAGTACGACCCGGAAACCAAGCGCTAAAGCATGGAATGGCACACTTCAAGCTCTACAAGACCAAAAAAAACAATAATGAGCAAGTCGAAGATCAAATGCATGCTGATTTGCTTTTTTGATAGCTAGAGAATTGTTCACAAAGGGTTTGTGCCTCCAGGCCAAACAGTAAATCAACACTTTTACAGAGAGGTTCTTGAAAAATTTCGAAAAAGGGTCATGCGTGTGATACCATCAACGTGTTGCATCACGACAATGCGCCTTGTCACACAGCCATTTCAGTAAACGAGTTTTTAGCTAGTAAAAACATCTCAACTCCTTATTCGCCTGTCTTGAGTCCTTGTGACTTTTTTCTCTTTCCGAGATTGAAAAATCACCTCAAGGGATGTAATTCTGGGACCATAGAAAACATTCAAACGGCTGTAACCGACCAGCTGAAGGCTATTCCAGTGGATGAGAATTATTCCACTGCTATGAGGAATGGAAGAAACTTCTCCAGCACCGTGTGGCTTCCCAAGGAAGTTATTTTGAAGGAGATTAAAAAACCAGTCTCATTACTTAATTTACACAACTCGTATGTAAAGGGTATCGAATTATCGAGGTTTTTCTGAGGTATGTCGGTTATTGCAAGAGAAAGATGCCGTTTTCGCTAACCCAGGCTACTCTTTTGGGGAAATTCATAGATTTTTGATACTATTTCTAATTCTTGAGTTACAGCGGATTTTTGAATCCGCCAATTGAAATTCTCAATGCCCATTGAAAGTGAATTGAGCCTAGGCAATTATTCGTTCAATGTGAAGTTATTATACAAACAAAAGAAACAAATACCACAAAATTATTAGGATATATAAACTCATATACCTATAGGTAAAGAAAAAGATTAAACATTTAACTGACATAGACCATTATATAAAACACTAATTAAACCCTGAACAAGTCTGAGTACATTAGATGAAACGTCGGCAAAAATTCGTGCTTCTTTATTTGTCCAATATTCACAATAACAATTCCTTTATCGTTAATGACTTTGTATTTACTTGGTGATCAAAAAAATATTTCGCAAGCCTTTCCAAGATTTTCTGGTGAGGAAGACATCTTTTGAATGTTTCATTACGTTAGTTTTTTTGTTGTTATAGAATTCTATTTAGGGCCAGTAATAACTCCCTAAAATATGATGTGACCCCCATGTTTCCTTACGAAAATTCGAGTTTTTAATTTCACCAAAGTATTCTAAGTATTTTTTATGCATCAAAGTCCGATCATCCTAAACTGTAAAATCTTCAAACCTAGTCACAATGTTGAGACTTTGGTATTGACTTACATATTAATTATTATTATATTGTGTGGTCATGTTTTCTTCCGTTGTGTTATTTGCCTTCAAAATTACTAAAAATAGTTGACCTACTAATCCATTCAGGATAGAACGCTAAAAACCCATTTCATTTTCGTTGTTTAGAATTGTTGGGTACCTGACCTTAATAAAAAAGTTGAAAGTGAGAGAAATAAAGAAGGTACCGCGTAGTGCAAGTCATCTACATATTTCCATTTACTGGACTTGTTTACATTCCAAGAGACTATAAGGCCTGATTAAGACGTTACTTTTTTATATAAGTATATGAAGCTAATAATTATGGTTACCTACCTAAATAAAATATATTTACAGTGACACAAAAAGTGTATGGTAAAACACATAAAAATGATATAGCTACTAGCGGTACTGTAGTAATAAATAATAAGATAAAATATACATATTTACATTACATACCGTGTCAGCCACATTTCCATTCTGTGTGTGTGTTTATGAAATAAACAGTTCAAAGGAAAGCTATTTTTAGGAAATAATAAATGTCCATTTTAGGTATTTCTTATTTGAAGCTTGGGTAAAAGCAAATTAGTAAGTTTTGAGGTCGTATACATTTCTAGGACACTTTGATTGGATTAAATACCTGTATGAAACCATTATCGTTTTTGTAGCATAACATGAAACAAAAGTGTAATTAAGTATAAAAAGAAAGGTATACATACCACGTTCTGTTTTCTAATATAGCAATTTAAGCAGTTTATTTGTATTTTTCAATCCCTTAACAAATTTAAATTTGTGCATAAAATAAAAAAAAAAACTACCAAATTTTTATGAGAATTCTATAAAGTTCAGGACAGTTTTATTCAAAAAACAGGGTTCAGATTCTGTTTTATTACAGTAATTGGTATAAAAAATGAAACTGAGTGAACTGAAAACAAAAATGAGTGTAAAAGAAAATCATTTATGCCAACTTACATACAGGGTGGTCCGAATTTTTATTTTAAATACAGAAATTTTAATAGCCCGTTCTATATACAAATAATACAAAAAATGTCATATAAACTATGTAAGTATATGTCTAAAAATAGATTTTTTTATTAAAAATTTTAAAATGGTAAAAGATCGAAACCAAGTTTTGTAGGCTTTATAAGTTTTTAATCCAAGGTCCAACAGGGGCAGTGGGGCATAAAGTGTTTTGTAAAGACTGTTTTACAAATACCAATTTATTGCACAATGAATTGTAGAATTTACTTTTCAATAAATTGGCCAATTTTAGTGTTAAACTGTTTACACTTTGCAATATTTGTAACAATATATTGGCCAATTTCAAAACTGCCAACTCTCAATGACTAAAACCTAAAAGTTATCATAGGTTTGTCGCTAAGAGAAACCGCTTACCTCATTATTAGGTTGGTACAATGAAATAAATGTAAAAAGTTACTAAATATCGTGGACAATAAAGTGGGCGCAATTGCTGGTTTACACGTATTCCAATAAATTGTGAACTTGTGTACAATTTATTATGAGAAAATTGGTGTGTGTAAAACAGTCATAACTCTTTTTCGATTTAATTTTTCCAGTTTTTAATTTTTTTTAGTTTTACATAATAAACATTTGACATTTTAATTAAAGTTACTGTTACATCATACCAGTTTATTAATAATATCTAGCAAAAAACGGTGTACATAACTTTTAGGGTGAATTTTTGACCCATAGTTTGTATGAATACTTTTCTACTTATATTTTGTTAATGACTACTAATGGCTACCATTTACCAAAAAAAAAATTCACATAATTACATAAATATGAGCTTAGATTGCTAATAAACGTAGAACCAGAGGGAGTAGGAGGCCTTGCATATGTCCTGTAATGCAGCTGTTCGCTGCAACTCATTTTCGAATTTATTTTCTACCGTGATATCACAACATAGTCTTCCAAAAAAAAGGAGGAAGGAGGGGGGGGGGGGGGGGGGGGGGGGGGGGGGGGGGGGGGGCCCCGAGGGGGGGGGGGGGGAAGAGGGAAAAGGGGGGGGGGGGGGAGGGAGGGGGGAGGGGAGGAGGGGGGGGGGGGAAAAAAAAAATAAAAAAAAAAAAAAAAAAAAAAAAAAGGGGGGGGGGGGGAGGAAAAAAAAAAAGAGAAAAAAAAAAAAAAATATTAAAAAATAAAAGGGGGAAAAAGAAAAAAAAAAAAAAAAAAGAAAAAAAAAAAAAAAAAAAAAAAAAAAAAAAAAAAAAAAAAAAAAAAAAAAAAAAAAAAAAAAAAAAAAAAAAAAAAAAAAAAAAAAAAAAAAAAAAGGGGGGAAAAAAAAAAAAAAAAAAAAAAAGGGGGGGGGGGGGGGGGGAGAAAAGGGGGGGGGGGGGGGGGGGGGGGGGGGGAGGAGGGGGGGGAGGAAGAGGGGGGGGGGGGGGGGGGGGGGGGGGGGGAAAAAAGAAAAAAAAAAAAAAAAAAAAAAAAAAAAAAAAAAAAAAAAAAAAAAAAAAAAAAAAGAAAAAAAAAATAAAAAAAAAAAAAAAAAAAAAAAGAAAAAAAAAAATAAAAAAAAAAAAAAAAAAGAGAAAAAGAGAGAAAAAAAAAAAAAAAAAAAAAAAAAAAAGGGATTTTTATATTTAAAAAAAAAAAATAAAAAGGGGGGGGAAAAAAAAAAAAAAGGGGGGGGGAAGGGAAGAAAAAAAAAAAAAGAAAAGGGGGAAGAGAAAGAAAAAAAAAAAAAAAAAAAAAAAAAAAAAAAAAAAAAAAAAAAAGAAAAAAAAAAAAAAAAAAAAAAAAAGAAAAAGGGGAGGAAAAAAAAAAAAAAAGGAGAGGGAGGAAAAAAAAAAAAAAAAAAAAGGAAGAAAAAAAAAAAAGGGGGGGGGGGGGGGGGGGGGGGGGGGGGGGGAAAAAGAGGGGGGGGGGGGGGGGCCCCCCCCCCGGCGGGGGGGTTTTGGTTTGTTGTATCTCCCCCGGGGGGGGGGGGAAAAAAAAAAAAAAAAAACCCAAAAAAAAAAAATATAAAAAAAAAAAAAAAAATTATTAATAAAAAAAATAAAAAAAAAAAGGGGGTGGGGGGTATTTATTTTTTTTTTTTAAGGGGGGGGGGGGAAAAAACAAAAAGGGGGAAAATGCGGGGCGGGGTTTGGGGGGAAATTATTACGATTAAGGGCATCGGGCAAAACCGCACTGATAGAGTGTTGCGAGGTCGTGAGTGCTAGTTTCACCCCCGTGATAGTCTTCCTTATGCTGTGGTGATATTTTATAAACGAACCAACTATGGACTAGATAATGAAATAAATCACTGTCATTCGTAACCTCAAAATGTCACTAATCAAAAATATCATCGGGCACCATCATCATCACAAAATTCCTCGTCCTCATTTTCATCCGTTATGCTAATGAACGACTGCGCCAACAGGGCAGTCGTAAGAGAACATGTAGTAGATTATTTGATAGCCCAGAAACTGCCATGCCCGAAGAAGTTCAAAAGTGAGGGCCTCTTCCGACGGATCCTAGGAGACAGTCCGAAGAAGAGCACCAAGGTGGAGTTCAGAATGAAGGATCGCGAAGGAGAGAGACTAGTGAGGGTGTACGACCGCAAGATTTTCGGGGTGAGTCTGCAAAAATTAGACGTGGAAGACGTCAAGTTGAAAACGGGCCATATGCTTCCAATCCCGCCGTTGGTTCACGACCTGTGTGAGTTCATATTAGAAAACGCCGCAACCGAAGGCATCTTCCGGAAGGCGGGGTCCAGTTCCAGACAGGCAGACATTAAATCGAAAATAGACGGGAAGAAACTCATCACCACCGAAGAATTGGACGTTATTGACGTCGCCGCTGTTCTAAAGTATTTCTTAAGGCAACTACCCAGCCCTCTCGTCCCGCATTCATACCATAAGTTATTTATTGCGTGCTATGATTCCGACAACACGGAACTAAACATCTTGCTCGCCTGTCTCTTGCTGCCCATAGAAAACCTGAATCTGCTGACTTACATGATGCAGTTTTTCGCTCAAATTACGGCTTACTCTTCTTTGAATAAAATGACGTCGTATAATCTGGCTGTGTGTATCGCGCCGAATATATTCGCTGTGGTGGACTTTTCGGCGGAAAAATTTTCTAAAATCACTGGGATCACTAAAGCACTGATCGAGGGGTCGTCTGATATCGGCGACATATCGGGCGACATCCAGCGCCAAGTTCACCTGGAAAAAGGCTTCAATCATCTCAAAGAGAAGCCGGCGAATAAATTTTTAATCAACGTCATCAAGGGTCTTAACTTTATGGCCTGCTGATATCAGCCAATATTTAATATTAAAAAATTAATTATTCAGAATTCATAATATTGCATAGATGTATAAGAAAAATAAAATAAAACTGGTTCATTGCAAAATTATTTAATTGTTTATTAGAAGAAAGAAAGTCGTAATTTATTCCGTCATAATTGCATGTAGATTAACAATGTATTAACTTTGTTGCCTCTCAAAAAAGAAATTAACCCGCCCATGTTTCCACAACAATGCCTACAGTGTTATATATAATAATTAGAACTACTTACTTATAATAAGTGGTATGTGGATAAGTATCTTTTGTTTATAGCTTTATTTTATTGACCATCAGTACCTAATTAGTTAATATAAGTCAGTCGTTTATTTTTTCTTCTTCTTAAACGTTCTTTTCTCCAGTAAGGCGTTGAAAGACGTAAATCTGTTCTACAGATTATTACTTGTGATATAGCTCTCCTATGTTTCTGATTCAAACATTATATCGGGTTTACACATGCATGAATTTAGTGGCGCCAGTGGCCGCTGGCGTGCCAGTAAAAATTTCAAATGTAAACCTTAACTGTCGTGCATTTTTTGTCGGTGCACGCATGGACGAAAAAAAGTTAGAGCGTTCTAACTTTTCATGCGCCAGTAGTGATTCATGCGCCACTGCAAATAATATTTGCAAATGTAAACCAGTTCACGCACGCCAGTACCTATTACGTACTTGGAATCTATACTGTGTGGTCTCAGTTTAGTAGACCACATTTGTGTTTATTTTGGTAATTAAATTTATTTACAATGAGCAAACAGTGGGGTTCTGAAAATATTATTCAGTTCTTAGAATATTATGAACAATGTCCTTGCTTGTGGGATGTACATTCCAGTTCATATATTCATTCATATCAAAGATAGAAATTTAAGAGAAGACGCATATGAAAACATCTCAAGAAATGTAAATATCGACGGTTTCGGTTCTTCTAATGTAAAATCTAAAATACGTTCCACAAGAAATACATATACAATGATATCATTAACCAACAAATTTGCTACCATTCGACAGCTTCTACGAAGTATTTCACTTGACATTTTTAGTATATAAACAATATAAAAGAGTTCTTTATACAGTCACTCTAACACCTTGCACTCAGCGAATGAGATTGGCAAGATAAAATTTCATTAATGTGTAAACCATAAAGAAACCAAATTCTTTATGGTGTAAACCTTCCTTCACTGGCATGCAAGTTAAACTGACGTTATTACTGGCGCCATCACATCACATCATTGCATGTATAAACCCGCTATTAGTGATGGAGAACTATCGATAGTTATCAATAGTTTTAGTAATGACTATCGATAAATATCGATAGTGTTCGATAGTTGGGAAAATGTGATGCTACTAATTATACATTTAACATCAAAAAACATGACGAATTCGTTAGATATATTAGTAACAAACTAAATAGCGCTAAATAGTCTCAGTGGATTCTCCTAAAATAAATCTGATCATTACTATACACTAACATCAGTTGATGTCAATAATAAGTTAGATTTAACATTCTGATTTTGCTCTTACCTGTAACTATCGATAGTCGATAGTGTAGAAGAATTATTGATAGTATTCGATGGGCAAAACCATCGATAATTATCGAGAGTGCTATCGATAGTCCTCCACCACTATCAAACATATTTTGTGATTCAAACATAACCTTATTGCAAAAATAATTTGTTTGATTTTGCCATCGGCATAACAATATAAAATACTGCACAAAAAAAATGTCTCAGGTTGAGTTGGGATTTTTGGAAAGATGCGAGCCCTGGCAAGTGGAGAGCCGC
This sequence comes from Aromia moschata, assembly GCA_029963805.1. Taxonomy (NCBI): domain Eukaryota; kingdom Metazoa; phylum Arthropoda; class Insecta; order Coleoptera; family Cerambycidae; genus Aromia; species Aromia moschata. The sequence continues at coordinate 40,171 of JAPWTK010000538.1, read as the reverse complement.
CTATTTCCAAGCAAAGTTGGGGGCAAACCGGCATGGCTCAACCTCGACAAACTTCCTTCAGAAGAACTCCAGTGTAACTCATGCCGAAAGACGATGATCTTTTTATGCCAAATCTACGCGCCCTACGAGGAAGACGGTCAGTTGTCTTTGAAAAATTACGTCAATAATTTCCACCGCACACTGTTTGTTTTCATCTGTAGAAACCCACAATGTTGCCAGAGAAACACCAGCCAAAATATAAAGGTGTTCAGAAGTTCGTTACAAAGAGGTAATAAATTCTATTCGTACGATCCCCCTGAAGACAAACTGGATCGGGAATTTTCCCTAAATAAATGGGTGAAGCTCTGCAACCTGTGTGGCTGCTTGGCGGAAAAACAGTGCAGCAAATGCAAAAGTGTGCACTACTGCAGCAGAGACCACCAGGTCGTCGACTGGAAGGAAGGGCACAAAAAGGAATGTGAGACAGGCGATGTGATGAAAAGGCACTCGGAGATCCTTTTCCCAGAGTGGGAAATAATTACTGAACCAGAGGAACTAGAAAAGAGTGTGGTAAACGAAGAACAGGAATTAGAAAAATTCGGCGAACTAGAAAAAGAAGGTAAAACCGGTACGATGCCTGAAATATCCGAAGGTGACTTAGAAGCGCACGCTACGACAGAAAAGGACAAGGTTTTTGCCAAGTTCCAGAAGAGAACGAGTGCGTATCCAGATCAAGTCATCCGCTACCAAAGAGGCGGGGAAGTTCTCTGGATTGCTAGGGAGCCGGTGCCTGCTTCAATTCCGAACTGTCAGTACTGCGGGGGAAGAGGAGATTCGAGTTTCAGATCATGCCCCAGTTGCTGTCGGTAATAAAAGAAAACAACCTAGATTGGGGTGTTATAGCAATCTATACTTGTGCCGAGAGTTGTGTCGACGATAATAGCTATAAGGAGGAGTTTGTATATAAGCAAGATGTTGAATTAAAAAATATATAAACAAAAAATGTTTTATTTATTAAGTACCTTTGTTTAGTAGACTTTTAAATGGTAAGCCTTTTATGTCTACATGTCTAATTTAATTAACCTTCAATGTCTACATATACAGGGTACTGAAAAAAATTAATACAAACATAGCATATGAGGATTTTCCTTCTATGTTAGGTACCTACCTCTTGGTAAGTCAAGGAAAAGTTTAAGTAAAAACATCTCCTTTTTGATTTTACAGTCTTTCCGATTCTTCATGTTCATCATATAATACTCTGGATAACTGTGCTGTCTTAAATAAATCATAGATTAGCTTCCTGAAGAATTAGGTATCCTGTATATTTAGCTTATAACCCCTCCATTTTGTATAAATATTTAGACATCCTATCTCAGAAATATCTGGCTTTATTTTATGACCGTTTAGTTTTTCCATAAGGGGTGACTATGGAAAACAAAAGCCTATCTCTGATTAATTCATGGACGGTTGATGTCAATTTGACAGAAAAAGTAAAAAATGATATCAGCTTCTTTTAAAAAAAAACTGTAGTTGTAGCATAGCTCGGCAGGGATGCAAATTTACATGTAAGAATATACTATTAAATCGGCTTGATTTTGATCCGGGAACACTCTGTTAAATTTATGACATACATACCTTATAGGAACATCCTGTGTAATAAATCTTTCTACAAAACTACAGTAGATATTTTTAATACTTTCAATAATTTGTCTTCTACAATTTTTATTTAATTCGTAATATTTCGTTTTGTCTACTTAAGTTACTGTAAATTTTAAAGCTTTTCTGGTCAAGGCACCTAACTACAAATTCATTGAAGGTAAACAAAAAACATCCATGTCAAAATTACCGTTTACGATTTCATTCTCAAGTGGAGTATCATTACATTTTATGGAAAAAAATAGCCAAGAAACCGTTGGTCAGGATTTAAATTAATAAAAATAACGTTGTTTAATAGAAAAAGGGATATATACCAGCATCGTAGTGTTCGCGCCTCTATTTAAGTGAATGCTATCCTCCGATTCCGTTTCCGGTCCTTAAGTGCGCAGGCGTGCTGGTAGGCTTCTTCTGTGACAGAAAAAGCGAAAGGTCGCATATTTTTTCTTGGGTAAGATGTCATTTATATTTACAAAAAAAACTATAATTTTTTACTTGGGTGTTATAGGTATTTCTGTATAAAACTAATTTTAATCAGTTTTGTGCCGGTATACGTTTATCACGGTAGAGTTTCTATAAAAAATATGTTCAGTATGCCCGCAGAAAATTACTATCGGTAAAGAAAATTGCATTATACATTCATAAACGTGTTTGTCATAATTGTATCGGTCGTTTTTATTAATTTTTAATTTATGGTACTCAGAATACATCGAGTTGTGCAATTGCGACATAACCTCAACGTAACGCTAACGAAATTTTGTATTTTCAGCCCAGACAACTTTTTCAAAAAGATGACAGACCTGGAGTCGCCGAAAAAGAATAATGACTGCTACTTTTATTATTACTCCACGTGTGCCAAGGTAAACATCCCTGTAAACCCTCACCATATGTTTTGCTAACGCATGGTATTTTTTCAGGGCGACAGCTGCACCTTCAGACACGAACCCTCGGCATTGGGCTGCGAGACGATGTGTTCATTTTGGAAGGAGGGCAAGTGCCTCAATGTGCACTGTAACTTCCGGCATATGGAACTTAGGAAAAACCGAAAGTTATACCTTGTTATTGGGAATCCCAACCCGTCGGGTGTTTAAAAAGCACACTGCCCGTTCCTACATCAAAATCCAAGGCCTTCCGATGGAGTATCCCCTGAAAAGTCTAACTCAACTACAGGTAAGCATTTTTTTTCGTCTGTATGTTGGGGTCATCCTTAACATAGTACGTGATACATTTTAGAAAAGTCTAACTCTGATGCCATGTTAACAGATCAGATGAGTCAATCAAGCGAACGCAAGGTGACGGCAGTCGACAGCCTCGTCGTCAATTTTGAAGAAGGTATGCAACTTGTAAAGTAATTTTTTATGTGGAAAGAAAGGAGCAATACTTGTTGTCATTTTTGAAGGATGTCTCGTTACGTTTGTTGTAATTTTAAATGTTCTGTTATGTTTCCTACGTTAAATACCGATGATTGTATTTTTAATTTTTTTTTCGAGTATTTATTTAAGAGAATGGCTGAGAATACTATTAAAATTTGTGCTTCCGCCGAATGTAAGATTCACATCACGATTCACTATTACTTTTATAAAGTATTAGAAGAGTTTGACAATTATTTCGTCTTGCTTCTTTTCGTTGGTGACTATGTATTGTTTATATCATTTTTGACAAATTTTAAGTATTTCTCAAGAATGGCCAATGAATTTTTTGAAAGAATATTTTTTCGTAGAGATGTGGAAGGGACTTCGTTAAACGAGCATAGTTTGAAATTGATATAATTATTCTTATTCGACCTGCAGTTTGAAGATACTGTATATAATATTTATTCATATATTATATAGAGCATCTCTATAGTATAATTTTTTTTCTAGTCTCGCTATTAGTAGTAGTAGAATTTCATTTTTATTTGTAGTATCTTACCTCTAAATTTTAATTGTGTCTCGTAAGACAATTGTATAAGTTTACTTATAAAAATACATAATTATTTTTTAAACTTATCACATCACACAGTTGAAATCTTTTGTATGGCATTAGAGATTATTATTCTCAAGACACAGCCGATTATGAAGCTTGAACATATAGACACACAATTCATGAAGAGAAATCGAAACCAAATTGTATTACAAAAAAAGATAAAATCAGGGATTTTTATCGGTTTTATGTAAAACATGCAGAATGGTGTCTTGTTTATCTCTTGTTATCAAAGCCAGGTTGTGCTTTAGTGGAAATTCTTTGTCTTGAATGTCTCTATGAGATTCTTAATTGGTAGATTTGTAGAAAGAAGTCTAAAGGGCGGTCATTTTTTGAATGAAAAATGCCCGCTGCGGATATTAAAGAAATGCTTTAAAAACGTATTTTATAACTGTTACTAACTCATGTTTTGGAATCATGATTATTATTGAATACTTTGTGTTTTCTGAATTATTGCTCTTTGCAAAGCTGCTTTTCTGTAGTGTAGTTGAATTGGAAGTCGTAAGATGATTGGGTACTTGAAATTCTTTCAAAAAAAGCGGCCCTAGAATTCTCATTGTGATAATTGTAGTTCTGAAACATTATATTAATATATACTTATATTAGAGAGGTGCATTCTTGTAAAATGAACTTATTTTTTATGGGATTTTGGGATTGGTCTGTATGTATATCCACTTACATATATAGTATTTATTGTTAGGATAACTTGCTGTTTTGAAAGTGCTTTTTGAAAAACGTCGCTTTTTCAAAAGGTTTTCAAATTTTTATAACACTGCTGTTAATTTGTACATATAGCAAAAAAATGGATTTTTCACGGCAGCTAAACGACGGCTGAATGTTTTGCCATATGGACAAACACGATGAATTAAGAAATTCTAAATGTATCGCATTTATAAGGATTGTTAAATTTTGAGTTTGTTTTTCCTTGTTATTTATTGGGACAAAGTATTTATTTTGTTTTAAACATTGTACGATTGTTAGTAGCAGACTTGTAGCGCTAAAGTCTTTTTTTTTGGTACCCTTTATGACTGTTACTTAATTTTTTTAATGTAATTATTGAAATTAAAGTTGTTTTTTGTACCAACAGTGTGTTTTCATTTTAATTGTTGTTATAGTTGAACTGCAAGAATGCACCTTTGTTGGTATCGCCATTTTTTTGCCTTCTTTTAATTGGTGTATTCTTGCAGAGTCAGACGACGAATCGGCACCCACTTTTTCGCCAGCAAAGAACCGCCTGGTGCGGGTCAAAACACTGGACGAAATTAAACTCGAAAAGATTCAGGCTGACGTGGCTGCCTATTACTCGTATCACGGTAAGAATTCGTTTGGAGTTTGTTTTTCGTAGCACTGTTTAAGGCTTCAGAAAAAAAATGTGAATTAATAAAAATGAAAAATTTCCATACTTCGCACAGTTAACTAGTCTACTAAGCGTTTCAAATGTATTGAGTCACACTGATGCTTTTAATGTAAATTGTGAAAAAACTGAGGCGTGAAAGATTAAAAAATTCATGGGCTTTTACTTGGCACTTATAAAGGCGTGTATAAATTCCAACTTCATATTTTAATCCTTTGTCATGTTATGACGTTCGAAAATGTACAATTTTTTCGCTATTTACAGGGAACATTTAACTACACATAACTTCTTTAAATGAAGACAAATTTTCTCTAAAGAGTGACCGCAAAATTTAGCCCATTTTCTGGACCTCGCTAGAGAATCGTAGAAAAATGCTAAAAATATTTGGCAGGTACCAAATAACTCGTCATGAAAAATCAAGATGATCATGTTTTTTTAGTTTTTTTAAAAATTTTCGAAAATCACCCCTATTTAGGGGATGAAAATACCCAAAAAGTGAAACATTTAAATAGTATCAATTAAACTAAAAAAAATATTCATTACATTTTTTATTGAATGAATTAAAAAATTATTGTGATGTTTTATATGATTGATGAAAACTTGTGATGGTCAAAAATTCACCCTTGAGGGGGTGAAATCATCGCCTTAGTATAAAAAAATTTTGTTAAAAATCTGAAAAAAAAATCTTCCGTCAAAAAAATCAAAAAGTCTTGAATCGTAAGAAATTGAGAAAAAATTGGCTCCACCCTTGGGGATAGGAATTATTTTTTCATAAATATCGGTAGAAAGTAATTTTTTCTCAATTTCTTACGATTCAAAAGACCTAAATATTTTTTCAGGTTTTTTAAAAATTTTCAATTTTTTATACTAAGGGGATGATTTCACCCCCTCGTGGGTGAATTTTTGACCATCACAAGTTTTCAACAACCATATAAACACATCACATTAATTTTTTAACATTCATTCAATAAAAAAATGTAATGAATATTGTTTTTAGTTTAATTTATGCTATTTAAATGTTTCACTTTTTTGGTATTTTCAACCCCTAAATAGGGGTGATTTTCGAACATTTTTAAAAAACCAAAAAAACATGCTGATCTTGATTTTTCATGACGAGTAATTTGGTACCTGCCAAATATTTTTACCATTTTTCTATGATTCTCTAGCGAGGTCCAGAAAACGGGCTAAAACACAGCTATTTTTGCGGTCACTCTATATGTTTCCGTCACACTGTCTAAAGGGGAGAGCAAACCAAGGTGGTAGCGGACGCGGTGGAGGTGGCGGGCAGATATATGGATGATTGAAACTGTTGCTGTATGCGCAGTTTCGGTATCGTATCATCAATATCATATTTCTTAGGAGATAAAGATTTTCATTGAAATTAAAAAAGTAACTCAAGTCACATATCCTGAAAGAAGGTTATTTGGAACCTTATTCTATATAAATTAATACAAAAAAAAAACATGATATGCAAATAAAACAAAGCAAAATAAACAGAACGATAGAGATAATTTTCGTTGCTGGTCAGCTAGTCATATGCTGTTGGGTAATATGCAAAAAAAGACTATATAAAACACAAATGTCTAAAACAAAACAGTAAACTATTTTTTAAAACAATATATTTAAAATGTTTGTATCCATTGACCCTAATTGTTAGGCCACTATGGCAATAAATGTCTCATTTAATATTAAAATGTTCAGTTGAGTGGTATCGGACTGAAAAAAACTTAACTCAATTAATAAATGCAGGAGAGATTTTCAAAAAGAAGATATGACCAAATATGTGCTAATAAAGGGAAAAAAATATGCCTGGTTACAAAATTTAAAAAAATATAGAACCAATAAGTAGTAAAACAGTCTGGTTGTATTATTTTTTTTAAAAAGTTTCAAACAAAACCAGCAGCTATTTATTTTAATATTAATATCTCTGAATAAATATGTTCATATCCTTTTAAAAAAGTACCTTGTAAGATTATAACTTACTACCTATCTTACTAACTATGAAATATCTACAAAACTAATCGACACATTTTTTGGGTCACTCGATATACGAATTTAAAAATTGTGGATAAAAAACATGGTTTTCAGTTCCAAATATTTTTTTTAGGCCAAAATTCGCCTCCACAGCCCCCTGCAGACACTGACGACCTCCGACAAAGAATAGTACGCAGAATCATATCGAAGGGCCAGCCATCCCAGGAGAGGTCAGTTTCACACAAACCCCTTCCCAGTGAAAGAAACAGGATTTATAAGAGGTTAAATCAAGACACTGTTTTAGGTAAACAGTAATTTATACAACATTTATTTTGAATTAATCGGCATTTTATATTTCAGGCGACGATCCGCTCAGGAAGAAACCAAAAATAGTCCATTGCAACAACGAGGGACTCTTCCAAGTAACAGTGAACAAGCCCCAAGCCAGTAGTGACTTACGGGGCGCTGGAACATCCCAGAATCAGAAGGACCGTCAACCAAGAGGTGCAAGACATAAAGATAAAAACCTTGGAGGAAATACGGGCAGAGCGAAAGCGCACTCAAGGGTCGTGGCAACCGCAGAAGAGGAAGCGGAAGTTTCGAGCACGAGCCCCGACGAAAATTTCCATATCAACGCAAATAAAGACATGATGGAGCTCGGAGGAGAACATACGATTACCAGAAGGAAAATAAAGCTGAGACGAAAATTACCTATTTACGAGGAGAACGTGTCAAGTGATAAAGACGAAGATGTAATTATGCTGAATGAGGACGACAGGCTGAGCATTACAGATGACGTGAAAACAACCGCGGCGAACGAGGAGGCTAAAACCGTGGATGAAAGAACGTCGAAGCCAGCACAAACGGTTGATAATACGGGTAGGACTTACAAAACCGAAGACGATGTCCTCTTTTCGGAAGACGACGACGACATTACGAAAACGTGAGCCTGAGAGCCGAGGATGAACTCCTGGAGGAAATTGATTCGCTGTTGGAGGATGAATTGTAGCTGTATTTAGTTATTGTATATTTTTTAAGTTGTAACTTGTAAAACGGTATATTACATTAGTTTTATTTTGCATTATAATTTATTTACCACTTTCCTCGCATTATTATAGTGACATTTAAATGAACTCTATATAGTTTATTGTAAGAATCAGGAGAAAAAATCAAACTAAATTTCCAACAATGATCCATATATGTACCACAAAACATCTAAATATAAGAAGGAAAAAGGGCAATCTCCATAGATAAGGAGGGAAACACACATCGGGGCCGCCATATGCACCAGTGGCCAGTTTTTCATAATGCATGTGTGACGCTTCAAATCGAAATGCGTAGCCGTGCATTGGTATCGCCAACTACATTTTACAATTCAATTTTTCATACAGCAAACTCGTTGTTTCTGCATAAAAATTGATTTGTAACCATACCCCACTTTTATGATTTTATCATAGAAGATGGAATAAATGAAAACAATTTTCTTGAAATTATTTATTTCTACAATTATAAACATTTAAAACAATACAGTATCAAAACATATTGACATAATAAACAAGAATTATTTGAAAACAAAAAAAGTCAAAGGAGATTAAAATAAGAAAAATTTCACATCGAGATTAGGTTGTATTTAACTTGGACATACCTGCTGGACATCGTGAACATACTTCCTACTGATGAAGTAGAACGCTTGTTGTTGCATGGCTCTATACAATGAAGAACACTAAAAACATAATATTTCATTAGGTACAATTTTAAGGTTCAAACGCTAAGAAACTTCTATTTTTTAACATGTTATGCTCATTTACAAGACCATTTCATATTAACAGTAAACTAGAAGGAACATTGCTAAACCTAACAATTAATTAAATTACACGTACCTTTTCATTCTTTTCATGTACATCTTATTATGTTCTTGTAATACTAATCATTTACATATGAGTTAGATATGTAATTTAGCACAGTATTTACTTACCAATAAGTAGAATAATTTGTATAAATGCCAATCAGAAAAGAAATACATATTAGCCTTTTCTGACAGTCAGCGGCTTAACACTCCCTGAATCGTTTGTATGAGCTTCGCAAAGATCTAGAAAACGCAATATGTATGTTCTATGGCATAGATAACTTTCATGTATCATGGATTCATAATTCCCTGCCATAGTCTGTGCTTAAAGACACTTAAAGGACAAAGGTTCGTTTTCTTTTCCATAACTTTTGTTTAAAAACAAGCAATATTTTCTTGTTAAACTTCTGTTTAACAGTAGGTTAAAATTCAGTTGATCACAGCACAGATAAAACGATAGAGAGAATCATCATAGAATTATTGTCAGTCAGATCTCGAATAATATTTTAGGCTTAGTAAATTGGTCAGCCGCTGATGGCGGCACTTCACTTGGCGTAGCGTATTCGTATATTTGTTGTATTTGCCCAAAAACAGCGATGTGTAGAGAAGCTATTCGCTATATTTGCTTTATTTGTACAAATAACGCGAATAGCGCTAACAGAAAATATGCGTTTCCGTCCACTTGTCGGTTTTCAATCACACATCAAAGAAGTCAAATAAGGCGAATATTTGCGGTAACTGTCCACACTTAGTTCCACCAGCGCCGTGTTCATCATGGTCTTTTAGTAACATTGTACTTATGTAGATTTAGCATGTATTGGTAATAAAAAACATTCAAATAATAAGCTGATGTAGCTGTCAACACGTCCGTCACTGTATTCACTGGTTCTAAATATTCAAACATATTTGGCATATTTGAGTATTTTGATGTATGTGTGGATGGCATGTTTGGAATATTTGCGAATACATCAAATATTTGGACAAATACAGCGATACTCAAACACAAATACGCTACGCCAAGTGAAGTGCCACCATGAGACAAAAAAGTGTCAGCCACGTCCATTCAGGGAAGTAGCTAAGTTAGCTACTCAGCCGCTGAGCGTCCCTGAATGCGCCCATTTTCTGATATCCTTGACATGAATTTGGTGATACTTCTGTTATTATTCATTAGATGGCACAGCAACAATAAATGCATACATTGTTTGTTTGTTTGTCCTGGCAATCAGCCAATGATTATCAAGCAGAATAAAAGAATGTTTTAAGTAGTGATGTAAATAATCGGATAAATTTTGATATTCGGATGATACGGATACGGATTAAAATAATATTCGTATTAATAACCCGAATCTGTATTAATTTGAGCAGACAGGCTAAGACCTATGAAGGAATGTGAACGCTTAATACGGAAACGGCCGACGACTGACGACTGAGCGCCCGGATACGTATCAATTTCGTATACGTATTATGTAATTTCGAATACGTATTATTTCTTTACGTCCGAATCCGAATCAAGTGGTGGTTTCGAATCCGGTCGACAACCGCCGACGACTGACGACTGAACGCTGAATGCGTCTTAATCTCGTATACGTATTAATTTCGAATACGTATTATTTCTTCAGTTCATGTCGATTTAGTCGAATCCGAATCAAGTGGTGGTTTAGAATCAAACGACAATAACAGGTATTCCTACGACCACCTGTTCCGTTTGTCGTATGAATACGAATTGAAATTAAAAATAGTATAACCGTATTTGTATTACGTTTTCAACCATCAAGCATCGACAGTCAACACTCAACAATGACATCTGACAAAATTAATCCGTATCTGTATTAAAACAAAATAATAGGATTAAGGCCTGATTTATAGATTACCGCCCGCCCGGCCGCCCGTATTCCGTATCCAATCCCGCTACCTTTGCAAATTCCAACAATTTATAGATTTCCGTAACGTGATATTTACACATGCGCATTAATAAAATAATTGTCTGGTAATTAATAATATATCTGTCAGTTATCGCATAGAAAATTTATTATAATACATTTTTTCTCATTATGAACTGCTGTGAACACATGTTTTTTTAGTTGTGAATATATAATTACTTATTTTATTTACTACATCGGAGCAAGGACAATGTGGATAATCTGCGCATGAACAGAATGAATGGAATTCCATTTTTTCTGGAATGAAGTTTCTACGGGCGGACGGAATATGCTACCGGTGTACGGTAATTTATAAATGCCTTATGGAATGTGCTAAGGTTGAACTTTCTACGGACAGTCGGGCGTACGGACGGGCGGGCGGGCGGTAATCTATAAATTAGGCCTTATACGTATTAATTTGATATTCGGTTTCAACGGTTATTTTAATACGTATTCTCACATCACTAGTTTTAAGCAGAAGGCAAATAAACGCCAGTTATCAACAACGTCATCCACCGTTACATCAATATCTATTGACACTGTTTAATATAATAAACATTTAACTTAAGTAAATCTGAAGATGATCGAAATCACATTAACCGCATAATTAAAGTCTTCACGGCTCTCCACTGCTATTAAGAGTACACCGAACCCCTCTTCTGTCGCCAAATCCGTGCATCATTACCTCGCTTAAGTCCGCGAAATTTTCCTCTCTTAAGTCGCGATCATAACCTCAACTTTTTTGTGTTTTAACTGCAAAAAGAAATATTTAGAGATATACCACAGTACTTGTTATAACGAAAATGAGCCAACTGAACGAAAAATTAATGTATGTATACCCAGTCGTGCGTGACAAAGTTCAATTTTCCAATTTGAATGAATATTTTATAGATTAAATATTTTTAAAAGACACCTAACCTATTTTAAATCAATAAATGTATTACACAATCATTTTTTTCAATAAAAATTGTACATATTCATGCGAGAATCCAATTTCCAAACGTAGTTCTAAAACCTTACAGGCGGCGACTTAACCGGGACGGTTTCGCGACCTTAATAGGGGAAACATGGTGGAAATAAGAGAGGATGAATTAAGCGAAGGTGAAATAAGAGGGGGTTCGAGTGTATATATAAGATTTTGCGATTATTTCAATAATCGGATTGTGAATTATTTTTAATTAAAATAATAAATCACATCACAGAAAATGACATTCTCCCTCTAATAGTCATTACGACTGTGCAGAGGGAGAATACACATGGAAAAGACGTAGGACACACAACCAAACCCTGTGACAGGTGCCAATTGCCACAGGCGGGATTCGAACCCGCGCAGATAATAGCTCTCGGAGTAATCGCCATCTGGCGCTTTACCCACAGAGCTATCGCCGCGGTGAGCTAAATTATTCCATCATTATTTATAATCTTGTTTGATTTATGTTTATGTATGATCTACTTATCAAGATCAAGTAACAGTAGATTTAAAATACATTTAATCAGTAAAAAAATGAATACAACTATGTATATAATATAATAAATATATATAATATAATAAAATATATATAATATAATATAATAAATGATGATAGACGCGCAAATGAGTATGTAGATACCTACATATTCTATTTTAATCTATGGTTCAGAAACTCATAGACAACTAATAGCAGAGAAGTGAAACATTTGTTTACATTCAAGTTACAACTTATTTTTAAATATAAACAACATCGCTGAAAACATGTTTCTACATTATGTTTGTTTTTGCAAAACAATGTATCTCATCAACGAACTATTAATTTTTTATTTGAATCTTTTAATTAATTTTTCCATACAATTAATTTGGCTTTAAATATTCAAAATTTTGCATTGGAAACATGGAGAGCACTTTTGTAAAATTAAGGCAAGAACTGAATGATTTAGGATACATTGAGACGTTAAAACCAGACTGTGTTCCTTTGGTTGATAGATTATTTTCAGATTTGAAAACAACCACACAAAATCTTCAAAAATACATGAAGATATCACAGCAAGCTATAGAAGTAAGTAAATAAACAAGCAGTTTGATTCTTTTGTTGTAATTTTTTGTAGAAGGCTGAGATTTAAAATTACGAAGTGCACAGCTTACTAGATGTAACCCATAAAAATATCTGACGCTGACATTTGATTTTTGAAGGAACAGGACAGTTTGCGATTGGGAGCAGAACCTTATAAGTGTGACAATGCAAAATTAATCAGGGAATGTAATGAGCTGCACTTGGCTTTTATACAATTCAAGGAGCAGCATGAAAAGGTGCAGAAAGGTAAGACAAACGCCTATTTTTGTTCTTTATGTTCATTGTTACTTTTGCAGATCTAAAAGTTAAGATAGTCTCGTTAGAAAATCAGTTACAAAATTGTGAATCGGAAAAACAAAACCTTAAAAAACGAATCAAAGATCTAGACTCAGGTCAGCCCGACAAAAAAGGTAATGTACATATCATTTTTTTAAAATGGTAGATTATGTTTTCCATTTTTAAATTTTAGCAGGTGTAAAAGCAAAAGGCCCAATCCCAAGGACTGTAGATAAGGGAAAGACTTTTCGGCTGGACAGTGCTATGGGCGTGTGCAGAAGAAAAGATAGCTCGTCTTTCAAATGAAATAAGAAAACTCAAAGATGATCACCTACAGCTTGTAGAGAGCAATGAATTTTAAAACACAGGTGAGTAACATGTTTTACCAAGTCTTCAAAATTCAGGTATTGGATTTATTTTTTTATTCAGTTACAAAATCGAAATGAGGAAATTGTAAGGTTAAAAAGTTTGCTGGAAGGTGGTAGACCAACCGGAGAAGCTATTAACAGAGATTGCTGCTATAAAAATATAGACAATAAGATGGGATCGCTACAAGATGAAATAAGTATGTTAAAGAGGGAAAAAAATACATTGTAATAACCAACTAAAAGGCAAGTATATAAATTTACAACAGTATATGTAATGGAAAAAAGATACCTGTCTTTCAGAGGCGTTAGCGAAGCAGCATGGATGAAATGAGGAGAGCGTTACATCTTTCGAACGTAACAAACAACTAGAAAGGGAGATGAAAGATATCGACCAGATTGCTCTAGCTGTTGAGGCAGAGTGCAATAGCACAGTTAGAAATAATGTGGAAAAAGTCACCAGGTGGGTTTTTATTAGCTTGTATTGTTCATAAGTTTCACCTCTTCTTTGCCGCTTGCATTACACCTTCTGTTAAATCAGAACCCAATAATTTTCTATTTTTTCTTCGTTTTGGAATAGAATGCAAGACAGAATCAACGAGCATCGGGTGATCATCATTCAAAATTTGGCAGAGAGAAACATGGACAGCAAGGTAAAATTAAGACAAGAACTAGAATGATTTAGGATACATTCAAGTTGGAAAAAGCAACTGTGTTCAAACCCTTTGGTTGATAGATTATTTTCGGATTTGAAAACAACCACACAAAGGCTTCAAATAGAATGAAGACTTCACAGTAAGCTATAGGTAATTAAATAAACAAGCAGTTTGATTATTTTGTTTAATTTTTTCTATAGGCTTAGAAATATTTTCTGAATTTTCAATTAGATGTAACCCAAAAAATATGTAGTTACTTTTGATTTTAGAGACATGATCTGGGAGCAGAACCTTATAAGTGTGACAATGCAAAATTAATCAGGGAATGTAATGAGCTGCACTTAGCTTAGCTGCAATTCCAGGGACAGCATGAAAAGTGCAGTAAGGTAAGCAAACACCTATTTTTTGTTCTTTATGTTCATTGTTATTTTTTGCAGATCTAAAAATTTAATAGTCTCGTTAGAAAATCAGTTACAAAATTGTAATGGAAAAACAAAACCTTAAAAAACGATTCAAAGATCTAGACTCAGGTCAGCCGACAAAAAAGGAATGTTATCATTTTTTAAAATGGTAGATTATGTTTTCCATTTTTGAATTCCAAGCAGGGAAGACAAAACGGCCCAATCCCAAGGACTGTAGATAAGGGAAAGACATTTGGCTGGACAGTGCTCTGGCGTGTGCAGAAGCAAGGATAGCTGTCTTTTCAAATGAAATAAGAAAACTCGAAGATGATCACCTACAGCTTGGGAGAGCAATGGGTCGTTTTTACGAACCCAAGTGAGGAGCATGTTTTACAAGGCTCAAATTCAGGTATTGGATTTATTTTTCTGAGTCAGTAGCAAAATCGAGAAATGGACTACAGGCAGTCACAGGTAAAAACAGTTTGCTGGAAGGTGGTCTTAGACCCACCAAATTTTAACAGAGATTGCTGCTATAAAAATATAGACAATAAGATGGATCACTACAAGATGAAATAAGTATGTTAAAGAGGAAAAAAATACATTGCATAACCAACTAAAAGGCAAGTATATAAATTTACAACAGTATATGTAATGGGAAAAAGATACCTGTCTTTCAGACAGCGTTAACGAAGCAGCATGAGGCAATGAGGGGAGCGTTACATCTTGCGAGAGCGTAACAAACAACTAGAAAGGGAGATGAAAGATATCGACCCAGATTGCTCTAGTGACTTGAGGCAGAGTGCAATAGCACAGTTAGAAATAATGTGGAAAAAGTCACCAGGTGGGTTTTTATTAGCTTTAGATTATTGTTCATAAGTTTCACCTCTTCTTTGCCGCTTGCATTACACCTTCTGTTAAATCAGAACCCAATAATTTTCCTATTTTCTTCGTTTGGAATAGAATGCAAGACAGAATCAGAGAATGGGTGATCATCATTCAAAATTTGGAGAGAGAAAACAGCAAGGTAAAACAAGACAAATTAGAGTTGTGCTCGAATTAAGACGCAATCAAGTTGGAAAAGGAAACATCTACAAACCCTCTTGGAAACGGAGGGGGTCGGCAGACAAGAAAAGGCTGACGGATAGAATAAACAGCTTCACAGTAATTGGTACTTTTAAAACGTTCAGTATCTTATAATCTCTTTCTTATACTTGAAATATTTTCTGAATTTTCAATTGGCTGTAAAAAAATATATGTATTACTTTTATTTTAGAGCATGACCTCAACATGGAAATAGACAGACTGGTGAGACTCACAGGGGAGCAAAGAAAAAAATTGCCGAGCTGGAATGCCAGGTGACTGAAGGAAAATTGAAGTATTCTACGTTGAAGCCCCAAGACCGTTAGTAATGGTAATTCTTATGTGATTAATTGAAGTTACTTATTTTTTAATGTTTCGTAATGCCTGCAAACCATTTTTGGTTACTCCCTGTATATCACATTTATACTTTCAGCCAGTCGACCAGCCGGACTATCAGTACCAAGTTGACGACTTCGTTCAAACGGAGGACCGTCCAAAATCACCTTTGAAGTCCAAGAAGGGAGACAAAACCGCCAAGTCCAAGTCAGCCCCAGCTAAGAAGGGAACACAAAAAGGCACTCGGAAGCAGTCGACTTCTAGTAAAGCCGGGGTAGATGTGAGGTTTCGGAGAAATGGGGATAATTCGCCACCATTAGTTGGGAATTCGGGTCGTTCTGGATCCCAAGCCGTGAGGAGGTGCTGTTGCGAAGCGGGAAGTTGCGTGAAGCATCTGAGAGCTGCTAGATCGAGAAATGGACTACAGGCAGTCACAGGTAAAGACAGTTACTTTTAAATATTCTCAGTATTCTCTATATTTTAAGCATTTTCATTTCGTTTGCATTATTCGTGGCTCTCTCTCCTTTCTTACTGTATATTGTATTTTCTTTTTTACATATCTTGTATATTCCTTTTTTTATTCCAATATATTTTTATGAAACTGTATTTTTTATGACAGAACGAGGGAAATTAAAATTGCATTCAAATAAACTACCACAACTTAAGTGTCAAGTTAGAAGATGGGATCTTTGTTTCTTTCTTTCTTGTGACTTGAGATGGTGGCATTATCCGAAAAGTTCAAATATAATTTTCGTAAAGGCCTGTAAAAGTTTTGAATACATTTAGTTGGTCTTCCCGAAAATAGGTGGCGCAATGGTCACGAATTTTCATACGTCATTCCTCTTTCAAATTTATTTTTCATTGGTAGAGACGCGATTAGGACGAGTCGAAACAGAGTTGGTTTCCAGGTCACTATGATTACTAGGGTCCGGAAAGTGTGACACAACGTAGAGTTAACTGCGTTCAACTATTCAGAGGTCCCAGGCCTGAGGCCGGCTTGCAATGGCGCACACACAAGTCACGGCAAGTTGCCAGGCACAGTCGGTGGCGCACGTATACGCGGGCAAGAATACATGCGTATATAATTTACAAGGCGTCTAAAAAATACGGTTTATAGTTTAATTATCAGAGTTGTATAGTGCCGACCCTGTCTCGTGTCACACATAGATTGTGTGACACATTGGACCCTAATGATTATTACGCGATAGTTCAGAACAATTACGTAGCATAATAACGAGCCATCCAAAAAAAACCCAAATCTGGCTATGAACGAGAAAGATGGAAATAGCGGTTATTTGAAGCTTGAAGCGAAACTTTGTTGTTATCAAAGTTTTGACAAGTGGGTGTCACATAATGAAATAGACTTAACAATTAAATAAGATCCTGGAGTGGGTACTGGAACCTTCGGCGTAGAAACAAAAAACTGGACGTTTTCCATGAAACACCGAACTACTACACTTTTCTCGACGCGCGTTTCGCCAACCAAGTTGGAGAAGATTAAAACTTTTAATTAAACAGCTTTAATTTTCTCCTGAAAATGCCAACTTGGTTGGCGAAACGCGTCGAGAAAAGTCTAGTAGTTCGGTGTTTCGTGGAAAACGTCCAGTTTTTTTTTTCAATTAATTAAGGTCATAAATTTAAGTTTATGAATAGAAATATCCAAAAAAAAAGCTGATTATGAACGAGAAAGTTCGAAATAGCAGTTATGTCGAAGCTCAGAACGAAATATCAAACTTTTGACACGTGACTGTCACAGTTGTAAAATAAATAATGATTGTCATATAATGTAACAGCTTTGACAATTAAATAAGGTTATAAACGATTTAAGATCGAACAGATGACTTTTTTTTTATGGCTCGTTATGTCTTTCTCTGCTCTGATGGCCGTTTTTTTTTTTTTGATGAGATACAAAATTTAAAAGTTTAACTAAAATTTAATTATACTATTCTCAGCAGTAGGTCAGGAAGTGTTTTAAATTCCTGTCTTGAAATTCCTGAGAATACTTGTATTCTGCTAGGATCCCTGTATAAATTTCATATTTCGTTTTAGTTTGCGTAATTTCTTTTAAAACTTTTTCTCATATTCAACTGAGTGCTTTTTGACCTTTATTTTAGTGTGATCTCTGACCCTTCATATTTCACATATTTTTTTCTGTCTACGTTTATTTTTTTTTTTGAGATTTTTTTATTATCTTTCCACTTTCTGCGTTTTATTATTCTATGTTCTATACAATGTACCTTGTAATGTTTTCTTCTAATCTCGTTCTCATTCGGTTTTTTTATAGATATTTCACACATCTTTATTCTCTCTAAATTTCAATAATTGTTTTTTTCTTCAAATATATATTTCTATCTGTATTTTGTATATTGTCTACTTCTAAATTTTAGTCTCTGTCATTTCATTTGGTGAGCCAAATTTTTTCGTCTTCATATTTCATGTATCCCTCTATGATCCATCCTCCCTATATACATTGTACTCTCTATCGCAGGCCATGCAACAGATAGACTCTCTCAAGCAGGAGAAGGAATACTACATGAAGGAGTACCACAAGGTCTGCGAAGAACTGAGAAACGTTCCCACGCAAGACAGGTCTGACAGGGTGAGCAGTTATTTTTTCTTTCAATCAATGTCGGTTTGTCTTTAAGGCGAGACATTTCCAGCTGCAACAGCAGAACGCTGAGCTTCTCAGGAGGATGGAGGAGAAGGACAGAATGATTGCCAACCTTCAAGAAGAGATAAGAAAACTGGGCAGAGAACAGTTTAGTAAGACATCACTGCGAGGCATGCAGAGAGACGAGGGCGACTTTGAAGCTGACGAGGAGATTTGTACAAAGGTTGAGAACTCCAAGACGAAATAAGGCGATGTTTTTATGTGTTCATGTTTCAGACTGCGTGCCGAAGAAAGGCAGGGAACTAGAGGTCCTGAAGAATACCCTGAAAGACGTGGAGGGCGAAAATGAGTCTCTGAAAAAGGAAGATACAGGTAGATCCGTTTGTAATATAAAAATATTGACGGCCAAAGAATATTTCGATTCCAATTTTAGTCCAATAAGTTATAAAATCATACTCAGTTTTTTAATTTCTAGGACCTGACTCAGTCCACAGTGGTGGACGAGGAGAAGATAAAGAGGGCCTTCCAGGAGATGGAGGAGCACATTAGAAAGTTGGAGGACTTAACGCAGGGAACTCGTAGCGAGTCAGGTTACTCAGAGATCGAGTGTAACGCAGCTAGAGGAAGATCACAAGATGGTAAGGGAGCAGTTGAAGTCGACGCAGAGCGAGCTGAGCGTTCAGAAGGCGAATTACGCGCAACTCAAGTAAGTAGCAGACATATCGATAACATTTCTCGTAGCAATTCTCGATAAATTAAATGCTATAATTATCTCCTGATGATGTCAGTTTGGTTTCCAAAATTCCAACGTTATTAATCAGCCATTTTTTCTTCAGGAGCAGAAAAACAAACAGAATCATATTAAAATTTCATTGTATGTGTGTTTGATTCTCAGTGTATGTATTTAGAGTTTAATTGGTCATAGATATTTAATTTCTATCGAGTTGTGTTTAGAGCTCATGTCAAATAATACCAAAATTCAATGTGTCAAGGTCAAGGGGTAGAACACCCTTATGTTACCTACTCACGATTTTTAGTTTGCAAAAAAAACATTGTTTGTTTCAGGAATCTCCACGATCAGACTGATAGAGCCCTCTCGGAGGCCCAGAGCCAACTCCTGAGGGCTGAGACGGAATTGGCTAACTTGCAGTCCCGAATGAACCTCAGCAGTAGGGAATCAGCGACCTACGAGAAAGAAATAGCAAAACTGCAAGGTGACGTACAGGTCATGAAAATGCAGCTGTCGAAACTGGACAAGGAGAAGGACGATCTCCTGGTAACTTTTATACGGGGTGTATGAGAAATATCTGTACAAAGTTTGATGAATGAAAGGGAAATTTTTAAGAAAAGTAGTTTTAAAATTTGTTACAGTTATTTTCAGTACATCCTGTAGAACTATGTGTTGATGGTGGATGATTTGCTAATACTGAAAGGTATTTTTCTAGAATGTGTTAGACGAGAAGACCGAAAAGATCGCGCTTCTAGAGGACCAGCTCAAAGACAAAAGGAGTACAATTGGCAGTTTGGAAATGGAGCTCAGGGAACTGAAAAGAAAAATGGGGTAAGTAACTTTTTTCGCCTGACGATAGTCTTTTTTTTTTCGTGTAAAAAAGGAATGAATTCAATTTTTCCAAACCCAGATTATTTTTAATTGCGTATTTCTAATTACGTGATCATTTCTTTTTTTTTTTTTGATGATTTGTTGTAATTTTAAGAACATCCTGTATTAAGTAGTAAAGATTACCAAATTCGTTTCTGCATGCCATCGCTTAAGTATTTTAAAAGAGTAAGTTCTAAATGTTTGTTGTCTTTAGATTTTTTTCAGTTTGCTATGGAGATTATGGTTAGTAGATTTTTTACTGTCTTGTAGTATGAAAATATACTTTATTTTTGTAGAATCGTGTTTTTTGTTTACAAAGTTTTTTTCCGTTTGATCTCTATTTTTTTTACAAAGTTGACTATTTTCGAATTTTTTTTTGTTTTTTTTTTTAATTAGTATTATAAACAATTTCCAGTCACGCAAAAGTACCAATTTTATGTTTTTTTCGTCTGATATTAAAATAATGAGAATACCTGAGAAGCTGGCTTGAATCCTTCATTTGATCAAAATATACCTCATTATGTTCAGTTGATTATGTTTTTTTTTTTTGAGATAAAAAATCATCATGTTTTTATTTATATAAAGGCAAGGTAAGCAGGTCGGGAATTCAGTTTAAGATAGCGTACTGAAAATAAAGAAAAGTGATGCTCTTGACATTTGTTTTTTGTAACTTTTTTTTAACTTTTATAGCTTCCAAAAATAATGTTCATAATTTATTTTTTTCAAAGATGCTGATCGTAAAAGAAAAATTATTCATGCTAGTTAGCCTTCATATCAGTCTATAAAACATGGAGATGGGTAGCCATCTTTATTTGACTTAGTGACGTACTTATTGTGAAAAAAACAAACACATAATTAGAAGTTTTAAAACAGGACAAATGTAATATTTTTTTTGGTACTTTAGTTTTTCCTTGAGATCTAGTGACAGAAAAAAGTAATGCTAAGCATATGACACACATAAAATGCATACATTATTACAAACTTAATTGGTATTATGTAAGATACCTGTCTCACTAAAATGTCAGAGATAGACCATGTTATTGTTATGTCATAGTATAATAATAAATATGAAATTAATAAATAATTATGGAAACATTGATTTTACTAAGACTTACTAAGGTTTTGCTCTGTTTTATGCCATCTTTTCAACATATTAGTGGTTCCAAAGTTTTTTCTTCAGATGCATGTATTTCGTACTTGTATCATATAAAAAAATCCCCTATTAACTGCTGTTAACCTTAATATTTTTTTAAATAATTTTCCATGGGAGCAAAAATTTTTTTTTAATTATAATTATAGGAGTAGTATATTATGAGTACGCCCACAATGTGTGCTACAATGCAAGTCTCGGCTCTATACAACTCATGATAATTAATATATAAACCGTATTTTTTAAGCGGCTTGTAAATTGGCAAGAAATACACGCGTTCATTGCCCGTGCATATGTACGCCATTGAGCGTACTTGGTAACGTACTGGGACTTTCCCGTGGTGGGTTCGAGGGAAGGCTATATGCAATTTATCCATATAGCGTAGTGAGCGTTCTGTTATTGAAATTTAGTATTGTAAGTTACTTCGATGCGAATGGACGAACGGTAGAACGTCGAGAAAATAATTTTATGTGTCGTGAGTGATTAACTAATAAACATGTGTACATACGTATTATACACAACGTGTTGTATGTATTTTGTACGTATTTATTTTAGAGTTCGTGTAGTGTATTTACATATCTGATTTTGTGTGGATATTTGCAATAATAGCACAGTCCTTACCATTTATTAATAGACTGCAAAGGATGATTGAAAATTACGAGGATTTTACAATAGATGGATCGTATATTTTATGTATTCCTTGCAATCGTCAATATATACTTTGTAGACGCCTAGAATGTGAAGGACATTTAGATTTGAATATCCATCAACAAAATATTACTGGTACTGTTAGAAAAAAAGGAATTTTTGTTTGATTTGTGCATAATGTTTTGCGCATGTATCCTTTCGTGGAACGTTGTCGAAAGATCCTTTTTAAACATTTTTTTGCCAAAAATGTATCCGATTTTCCGTCGCCTAGTAGCCATACATGGCGTAAAACATATTTACCAAAGACATATCAATGTCACGAGAAATATCAAAGAAGAAAACAAATTTTTGCGGTAATAAGGTCGTTAATGTTCTAATACGAATTTTAGATGTTTCAGATATTTCGTCCCTGATATTGATAGTTAGTAAATGGGTTTTTCAAACAACGGCTAAAAGTATAGAAATAGAATACGCGCATTGTCCTCCGTGAATATAAAATATAATTCTGATGTTAGTGACAACTAACAACTGTTAGTGAAGCCAACAACTGAGAAATTCGTGAAAATAATGTGTGTGGTGGGCATCCTCTGTCCATGTGAACTATTTTGAATTTGCACCGTATGGTTGTAGCAACATACGCTCAAGCAACTGAAGATATTTTATTATATGACGCTGTACTGTCTGTGCCCACACTACTGAGAGACTTAAAGGGACCATACACGATCAATATTACTGTCAATATTTAAAAATAATGACTGTTTTAATGAATGTGTAATGCAAATTACGGATGGAATGATTGTAGGATTGATGCAGATCCGGATATTTGGATATTCACGCATCGGTATTAATGAAGAGAGGGGATACTGTCAATATTACTGATCGTGTAGGGCGTGCACGTCAGTATATGTTTAGCATTTGCATGCGTCTGTACAGGTTTCTAGTGAAAATGAGCGACGCCGACGGTGGAAACTTCCTAGACGGTGAAGATGAGGAGGAAACTATAAATTAAATCGAAGTTACAGAGGACGAAGGTATAAAAAATGAGTACCTTCGTAACTTTATAGAAACTTATGGAACACTTCCAGAATTATGGAATAATCAAAGTCCGCACTATATGAATAAAACTAAAAGAAATGTGGCACTTGATAAATTATTATTTATTTATCGTAAATTAAAACCCGAAGCCACACGTGCAGATGTCCGCAAAAAAAAATCATTCAGGTCGAACGAATAGAAAAGAATTAAAAAAAGTTATTTTGTCTAAAAGGTCCGGATGTGGCACTGAGGACGTGTATCAGCCAAAGTCATGGGTGTTTTATGCTTTAAAGTTTTTACATAACTGTGAGCAACCCGTCAATGCAAATATTCAATTAAAACAGGTAAGTGTAATTACTACATAAGGCATTTATAAAAAAATCCATGTTATAAGCTGTACTAACGTAACTGTAACGTAATTTTGCAAATTTCATATCCCGAAGATCCCTCGGGCATTATTCCTGAAAATTAGCGTCAGTAACCAAAAACAATGAAACCTACTGTAGACTCAGTTGCCTGTTAGATTGGTACTGAGGTAAAATATTGACAGTAATACTGTTCATGTAAGGTTTAAAATAAGTGACGAATATTGATGAAATACTGACATTAATTATTGAAGTGCAATAGTGACAGTATTATTGATCGTGTACGATCCCTTTTTCAGATAAAAAATATGGGAGAATATTTACTCTAGCTAGATGGTAACGTAAATTAAGGGAGGAGTGGATAAGCGCTTGTTTGCGTGGTTAAGCGCGCTATTTGTTTTGAAATGTCATGTAACATTCCATTCATATTTAGAAAAAAAATACTAGACATGCGTTAAGTTTTTTTATTAAACTAAAAAGATCACAATTGCGTTGAACACTTCGGTATTCGATCGTCGCCGTCGCCGTTTTCGTCACCTAACCCTGATCACCTGGGCCGTCGCCGTAGAGTTGCCCGCTCGGTCCTTGGCGCTTCGATCCGCCCGCACCGCCGACCTGGATACGCAAACCGTGACGTCCTCCCCTTCATCAGTCCGCACCGACCGCGCGTACCCCGGGATGCACTCGCAGCGCGCCTCCCTCTCCCCGCCGCCGCCGCCGAACAGGCCCTCGGTCCTGGGCTCGCGCGCCGGCGCCAACCACGAGCCCCTGGGGCATGGCCCCTGCGTGTACATCTTATGGCACTCCCTCCCGTACCGCACCAGCCCCTTGGAGCGGTCGCAGCGCGCCGGCGTCGCGGCTACGGCGGCCGCCGCCCCCGCCTCCCGACACTCCGCGCCCCTGGGGCAGGCGCACACCCCGTTGTAGCTGACGCCGTCGACGGAGGGCCGCGCCTCCAGATCGAAGGCGACGACGCGGCCCTCGGCGCACGGCCCGCGGGAGCCGACGCGGTAGCAGCGCCGCCGCTCGGGAAAGTACAGGTGGCCGCGTTCGCACGGTTGCTCGGCGCACGCCGTCGCGTTGACCAGCATGTGGCCGACGTCGCACGGCCCGCGCGTGTACGGCCTGTAGCAGCTGGAGGAGTTCCGGTACCGGACGTAGTTCGGCTTGCATCGGCAGAGGGCGCGCCCGGCCTCGGGGTGCAGGCGGTAGAGCTGGCCCTGGCCGCAGGGGCCTATCGTCTCTGGAAATGGTGAATATATAGTGGAAGTAAAGAAAAAACTGGACGTTTTCCACGAAACACCGAACTTCCTTTACTTTTGTCGACGCGCGTTTCGTCAACTAAGTTGGCATCTTCAGGAGAAGTGCCTCTTCAGAAGAAGAATGGACAGTGGGACTGGCGCAGGAATCTATGGCAAAAGACCCAGGTACAAAAAAATGCAATTGAGCTATGCTTAGAGGGAAAATATTGAAAGAGGATATAGAGGGAAAACAATCCTCATTTACTCTGACAGTCAGGCAGCCCTACAAGCTTTAGCATGTAAAAAAATAAAATCAAAACTGGTCTGAGATTGCCTAGAAACCCTCCGAGCTCTGGCAAACCATAACAAGGTAACACTTAAATGGGTACCAGGACATAAAGGGGTCGAAGGCAACGAAGAAGCAGATACCCTAGCGAGAAAGGGCTCTGCAACGACACTCATTGGACCTGAACCAATGTGTGGTATACCAAAGTCCTCAGTGAGGCTCTGGCTGACTCGGTGGAAAAATAAAGAACACCAGTCTTACTGGAACCACATACCAGGACAAGCAGACAGTAAATGGATGGTAAAGACACCATCAAAAGTACTGACAGACGAGATTCTGCGATTGAGTAGAAATCAGATCAGGCTTGTCACGGGACTCATAACCGGGCATTGTCACCTTAGGAACATCTACACAGAATGGGCATATACTCAGATGAACCTTTTTGTAGACTGTGTAATGAGGAGGAGGAAACATCCCGACACATTATACTAGAGTGCCCAGCACTAACACACTGGAGATACGGTCTTCTGGGAATAGAAAACCCCCAGGAGGCCTTTCCAAAGAAAAATCTTGTGAAAAGGCTACTAAACCTCATAAAGGTAACAAGCCTATTCACATGAAATAACGATGTAAACTGGAAATACAATAAGCCTGAAGGCTGCAGTGTTGGAGGCAAAACAAACCCCAAACCAGACACATCGGAAGGGAAAAAAAAGTTGGCATCTTCAGGAGAAGATTAGAACTACATTCTAACCTTCACACTTGCCCTATTTATACTTAACTAGTTGTCCCGGCAGACGTTGTCCTGCCCTTTTAATATCAAATTTTATGAATTTTATGACTATGGCGCTACTCATCGAATCTTAGCATAGCTATGAACCATTGTGTCGACAGTTTAAGTAAATACCACCTCAATCGGTCAAGTCGTTCAAAAGTTACACGATCACCGATCACCCGTATGTCACTGATTTGCAGTGGACATCGATTATTACAAATAAGCTATAAGTAAGCTATAAGCGTGCGTGACGTGAGCTGTCAATTGCGGAACCTTGTTCCAAACCTAATTTATTTAAAAATTAATTTTCTGTATAATTTTTTCCGTGAATTTTTCCGATATTTTAATAGTTATTCTACTATTCGGGGCGAAGACGAATCCAACAGATCGAAGATCATAAAAATCGGTCCAGCCGTTCTTGAGTTATAAATGTACTAACCTGACTTATATATTAGTGTCACCACGGTTCTCTGAACCGTAACATCTGTCAGAGCAAACAGTGGATTTTTGTCGGACCATTGTAGTTATTCATACTAATATACTTTTGATTTCTAAACTTTCAAAAGCTAAATTGTTGTCAAAAGTGGGCAAACATATTTTTCTGCAATTTCAAATGAACCATGTGTTCTTTAAATCTAGTCAAAATACATTTTTTTGTTTGCCCAATATACTTTTATGGTTAAAAAAAAAGAAAATTTAAATAAGTTATGTTCTTTAAACTAGTCAAAATAGAATTTTTGTTCCCAATATCTTTTATTTTAAGTGGTATATTGGGCAACCAAAAAGATCTATTTTGACTAGATTTAAAGAACACATGGCTCATTTGAAATGTGGCTGAACGGAAAAATCTTGTGTTGCCTAACACGCTTTTGACAACAACCATAGGATAGACATAAATAATTTAAAATTAATTAGAAATGTAACAAACAGTAGACAGTAGGATGCTTTTGAAAGTTTAGAAATCATTAAATGTAACAGTAGTATGAATAAAGACAATGGTCCAATACCCACCTGTCCACTGTTTGCTCTGATAAACAAAGACAGATGTTACGGTTCAGTGAACCGTGGCAACAAATTAAGTATAAATAGTGCAAGTGTGTAGGTTAGAATTTAGTTTTAATCTTCTCCTGAAGATGCCAACTTGGTTGGTGAAACGCGCGTCGAGAAAAGTATAGTAGTTCGGTGTTTCGTGGAAAATGTCCAGTTTTTTGTATCTACGCCGAAGGTTCCAATACCCCAAGATATAGTGGAAGTGTTAAGAAATTCAGATAAAAATGTTGATATTACTAGGAAGAGTTTCGGCACCAAGAAAATGACGTCACTGTTGTTACTATTATTTTTTGTTGAATGATTGATCTAGTTAATGGATCAGGTCAATATCAAATAGGGTATGAACTATTCTACATACGAGGGATGATCAAAACAGTTCCTTTCAAGGTACTCCCTTGGAAGCTACGTTTTTCCCTCCCTGGAAAGATTTGAGAACTAATTTTCGGAATTCTCCACCCAGATTTTCTAATTTCGCAGAATCCCCTCGTTCGCCCTCATGGGAAGCCTCCTCGTAATATAATTAACTTTTCATCTTTTTGAATTTTCAAACCTTACCTAGTTCAAAACACTGCATCACTACATCTTCATGGAAATGGCGACGCAAAAATCCATGACAACCGCCGTTTGTCGGGCAGACTAATAGGTGTCCTTTTTCCAGGCAAGGTCCCCTCTTCCCCTTGACAATTCGCTGCCTTTGGTAAAATACAGTGTCCATCCTGATAGGCCTTTTATAACAGCCCCTAAATTAGAGTTAAGATACCTTCGCCTAGTGACATTAATGACAATACATAGTTACTTATATCCTTAAGCATAACACAGGAACATACTGGAATGTAAAGATGCAAATCTTGAACTTGTTTTTTTTTTTTTTGAACATATTTCTTTGTGCTTATTTAACGAAATTCATAAAGTTATTTTTACCCACCGGTACTCCCTTAATTCCTCATGGTCGCCGCATTTGCAAACTGGTATTTCACTGTTCTCATCGACTGTTAGAAGTTGTCCCTTTGGGCATGGCCCTCTGGTCAGTGTCTGGTAGCACCTCCCCGTCTTTGGCCAGTAGATCCAAGAAGGGCTGGCGCAGGGTTTCAGTTGCTGACAAACGCCCCATTCTCGCTTGGAGCTACAAAATATTTAATATAAATATGTCTTTAACAATTTCCCATTAGAATAAGTTTATTTCCGTTCCTAGAAGCTTCAGCTTACCCCAGTTCAATTTTGAACTGTGTAGAGCTTCATCTAGGAACCAGACTCATTCCATATTACATTGGATCTTTCAAGTGTATGGTCTATGCTATGTCTACATTTTATATCTGTTCACTGCAATATTTTATTTATTTATTGTGTGATGAATCGTGTTTTACTTACTTATCGCTTTTATACTGAGTGTCTGGCCCGAAATAGTATCCTTTTTCGCATGGTCCCAAAGAAAATAGTTCGTAACATTTCCCGTCTGTCGCAGACTGTGCAGTCTGGGGGGGACAGCGACATTCTGCGGACAGTTGCTTACCCGATTTACTCGATACCGGGCTCAGTTCCATGCCTTCTGGGCAGGGGTGGCCAACCTGTGAGATTAATATCGAATTAGTAGTTAAAATTGACTCTAGTTGTTATAAAGATTGGGGTAAAACAGCGAAAAGATGAAAATCAACACACGTCTAGATTGATTGTTACTCAAAGAGCTGTCACTAGTCTTCGCTCTGGAAGATTATGGAAGTTGGGTGGGCGACTGATGGATGAACGCACTGGGAAGATAAACTGTCACTCCATCAAGCCGGAAGTGTCAATCTATACCGATGGTTCAATAATGGAAACCGGATCTGGGTTCGGAGGTTTCTCTGAAGACCTGAATCTACTCCTTAGTGGCCCTCTAGGTGCCCATGCCACAGTGTTCCAAGCTGAGTCATGGGTTTACTACAAGCGTCCAAAGACTACAAACCAAGGGATTAGCAACAAAACATCGGGATAATTTCTGGGTTGGTTGATTGTCAGAAAGCCTTATCAGAATAGCCTTTATTGGATAAAGATACATGTAGGAAATCGTGGGAATGAGGAGGCACTTGGCCTTGATTACCGACTGGAAACAGCTAATGTACAGGTAGTACCACCTGGCCGTTTCCTCAAATTCATCCACTGAGTGGCATGGCTGGAGAAGTGAGACTTGGTGGCGATTTAAGCTAATTCTTGGGGGAGTATACTAGGCCCAGAAGAGGCCTGAATACACCTGAACTCCTGTTGACCATTCGCTGTAGAAATCCGAACCTAGACTGAATGATCTTCAGTTGAGGGTTTGGTGATACTTCATCTATTATTTGGGTATTCAAGAAGCGCGAACTATGTTAAATATGAATTGGAATTGTTTCTCATAATAATGATTCAACATCGAAAATATGGATTTACCTTGCGCAACAACAGATGGCAGAAGGTTCTACATGGGGGTACTTTCTACATTTATATATTCTGTTTTCTAAACTTATCTTTTTGACGTTAACACCAAAACACTTTTGCACTCGACACGCGCTTTTCGCCAACCATATTGGCATCATCCGGAGGCGGTTAAAACTTCAATTCTATGTTGAAGGATCTAATTCGTCGTTCCATTCCCCGTTCGGTAAATGATTCTGCTGAACTTGTCCTCTAGTATCAGCAATTGGCCTTGGCAGCGGAAGTAGGACGACTTTTTAAGTGAGTTACGCATATAAAAAGTGTTTACGCTCACAAATGAGGAAACGTGTTCGCTGGGAACGTTTACGTAATGAATTAATAAGAGAATACGTTGTGTGCGTTACGTAAGATGCGACTAATTATAGTATTCGAGTATTCCGTTCCGGTGGTGAATTAATTGTTGCAAACTTTTATTTCGTGTAACAGATAGACGTACATGTGTAAGTACAAAAATAGAGGAAAAAAATCAAGCCACCGTGAAAGTAGGCAACAATCATTAATACGTAACCAATTAACGAGTATTTAAACAGGTCATTATGATTACACGATATTTCGATACAAACATTATATTATCTATACCTACCGGTTCCCGTGGCCAGTTACTTTACAACGGCCCATCGGACAGAGCCGCTTTGACTGCTTTTAATATAATTTTTATTTTTTACAATACCAAAACGTATATGTATACAGGCTGTTTGATAAAAAAAACGCCGCGAGCCATAACTCCGTTGTTTGTAGCTTGATGTTAAAAAAACAAAAAACCAGATGAAATGGCTCTAGATGAACTATAAGTGAGACTACTGCAGTATTTTTCAATTTTTTTTTCTGAAACGCGATAGTCAACTTTTATTTTCAAATGGTAATATTGGATTTTTTTTTGTAAATTATTATGCAAATTTGTTTTCTTACTCCAACGATGTATAACAAATTGACTTTTGTGACACATTCATTGCGGAAAAAGTGCCAAAATGTTTGTCAATGCTGCAATCGGCGTCCTGCCGGTTAACTGATACCAAACATAGTTTGACTAATCTAATCACGTATGCCGTGGAAAACAAAAAATAATACAACAAAGCGAATAAATGTCATTTCAGCGTCCGCGTCCCAATCTTTTTTCGCATTCTACTTTATGTCATTTCTGCATTAGGTTATTTCTTGTGAAATAAGCTTAGCAGAAAAAAATGGACAATAATCAATTAACGGATATGATTCAGGTATATTTTGAGTGTAATAGAAATTGTGGTGCGGCAGTCCGCCTTTACAGATAGCGGTTTCCTCACAGAGAAGTTCCAGAACCACGTAAATTTGGAAGACTTGGAAGAAAATTTAAGGAACTATGGAGCTTTTAAGAAACCAAAACGAGAAAGACGTCGATTTAATGAAAACACTGAGCTCAATGTTGTATGTATACATACTCCAAAAGGTACAGGCAATAGAAGAAAACGATAGAGGACGATTTTGCTATTTTTATTTAAATTTATTGCGACGAGACCCATTTTTTCACACTAGGATTATATGGTTAGACGAATGTACATTCAGTGCAAATGGTATTTTTAATAGAAATATTGACCGACATTGGAGCCAAGAAAACCCAAGGATTATCGTCGAAACTAATTTTCAGCGACGGTTTAGTGTTAATGTGTGGTGTGGAATTTTGGGTAATGATTGATTGGACCATTTTTCATAGACGGCACCCTAAATCAAGAAAAATATTATCAGTTATTGACGGAACAACTTCAAATTTTTTAGATGAATTACCTGTTGCAGAACTGAATAGAAATTATTTCCAGCAAGATGGGGCTCCCCCTCATAATGCCAGAATAAATACCAATTGGTTAAACACCCCATTTAAAGATAGGTGGATAGGAACTTATGGACCTATTCGATGGCCTGCACGTTCTCCAGAACATACTCTACTTGATTTTTGTTTGTGGGGCTATATTCAAGATCAAGTTTATTTAACACCGCCCGTAAATGAAGAAAATCTAAGGCAAAGAATTATACGTGCTTGCCGCAAAATACCCCCCGATTTTATATTCAATGCGACCCATGCCGTTTTCAGATGATGCCAGGCATGTCTTAATTACACCGACGGTCCATTTGAGCAGCACTTGTAGTAGGTTGAGCATTAGTTGTATAATATCATTTGCTTTGTTAATTTATTTGTTTAGTTATTTTGTGTTCAACTTTGTTGTACTTTGTTTAACGTTATTTCGTGTTTAACTTTGTTCAATGTCGTATATTGACAAATATTTTGGCACATTTTCTGCAATAAATGTGTCACAAAAGTCAATTTGTTATACATCGTTGGATTCAGAAAACAAATTTGCATGGTAATTTACAATAAAAAATCCTATATTGCCATTTGAAAAAAAAAGTTGATTATCGCGTTTCAGAAAAAAAAAGTTGAAAAATACTGCAGTAGTCTCCCTTATAGTTCCTTTAGAGCCATTTCATCTGGTTTTTTGTTTTTTAACATAAGGCTACAAATAACGGAGTTATGGCTCGCGGCGTTTTTTATCAGACAGTATAAGTCAATAAAAGCCCCAACTTGCAGATTTTCTTTGAATTAATCCACTCACAAAAATTAAGGTAGCAAAAAAAAATCTAAATATTCCCCGATTTATGGGCTGTATCTAAATGAAAAATGGTCGTATAGAAATTAAAAAAAAGCGTTTTAACGCAATCCGAAGAAATAGTGCGAAAAACATTTTTTCCAAATTTTTAACCTTCTTTTTTCTCGCTCCACGGCCCCGGAAAGTTTTTTCGGTTAAACGACCATATGAACCAGATAGCCTGTTTATTCATCTTCAATTTCTTTTTTTTAATTGTTTGCTACGTCCATTTGACCCTTTCGTCGTCAACGGTCGATATCTCAGCAACCAATGATCGTACAGGAAATTGAAGGGCAGTTTCGGACTGAATAGACTAAACTGGAATAGATCTCCTATAAAATCGTGTCAAGACATTTGAAAACATTTTTTTCCACTCCTCAATATCGACTTGAAAAAGTTGAAAGAAGTGTTTTCAAGTCGATATTGAGGGTGGAATTTTTTTTTAATATCTTGACAGGATTTTATAGCAAGTTTATTCCAGTCTCCGAAACTGCCTTTCAAGTTCCTGTACGATCATTGGTTGCTGAGATATCGATGGTTGACGACAAAAGGGTCCTTTTTTGTTCAATTTCGGATATCTCCGCGACAAATGGGCGTAGCAACAATTAAAACAAGGAAATTGAAGCTGAATAAACAGGCTATCTGGTCCATATGGTTGTTTAACCGAAAAAAATCGTGTCAAGACATTTGAAAACGTTTTTTTCCACCCTCAATATCGACTTGAAAAAAGTTGAAAGAAGTGTTTTCAAGTCGATATTGAGGGTGGAAATTTTTTTTAATATCTTGACAGGATTTTATAGCAAGTTTATTCCAGTCTCCGAAACTGCCTTTCAAGTTCCTGTACGATCATTGGTTGCTGAGATATCGATGGTTGACGACAAAAGGGTCCTTTTTTTGTTCAATTTCGGATATCTCCGCGACAAATGGGCGTAGCAAACAATTAAAACAAGGAAATTGAAGCTGAATAAACAGGCTATCTGGTCCATATGGTTGTTTAACCGAAAAAAATTTTTCTTAGCCCGTGAAGCGAGAAAAAAGAAGGCAAAATATTTGTAATTTTTTTTCGCGCTAATTCTTCTTATTGCGTTAAAACCGTGGCTTCTAAAAAATGTTCCTACATTCGGCCTACAAATCCGAAAACTAGAGTCTTGGAGCTTTAAAACGTTTTTTTTTAAATTTGCGATACGACCATTTTTACAGCCCGTCAAGAATCGGGGAAAAATTTAGATTTTTTTTTGCTCCCTTAATTTTTGTGAGTAGTGTATTTTGAATCAGCTTTAAAAAATATATATTCTTGCGACGGTATCTTATAAAACTCATAGAGCACCTACGTTATCGACATAAATTATCATGCTTGCTCTATTCGTACTAAATTCACACCAGAGAGATTGACGTTGTCGATCGATTGAGAGTCTTGTTGGATACATTTGAAAAATATAGTTACATATATAGATAGTTAATTACATGGTAATATAGAACGAACAGGATCTGTCGAGGTCCGTTTCTTACCTGGAAAATTTTATAGCATTTTCCGTCTGGCGGCCAAAACAGCAGCTGCCACCCTCTGGGCTGGGAGGCGCAAGGATTTAATTTGGGGTTGGCCCATGGAGGCGCCATCACGGCACCTTGCGTTCGCGGTTGTAACAGGAAGAGAAAGATGTCCACGTGGATTAGCCATATCTAGGAAAAATATGTGTATATTAGTTAGCGTGTCTTAAAAAAAAAAAAAAATTTAAAAAATACAACCGGGTGGCCCCACGTAAAGCGCCAAGCTATAATTTTGTTTTCAAATGAGAATGGATCATGTAAAATTGAAATCAAGAGGTCATAAGGTGGGCAGAAAAATGTAATTGATCATAAAAAAAGTTTGGAGCTAAAAGGAAATACAAAAAAATACTCACTTTATAATGAGCGTTTAAAGGGTATCCCCCCATAAGTATGGTGAAATGCCCACCTTTTTTTTTTATTTTCTTCGCATGATGAAAGTGTTTCTTAGGGCTAATTATGAAAGGTAGACCGAATTTTAGGTCCAAAAAAATTTTCCTCTCAGCTAGGTATGGAAAAACCCTGTTTTTTACATTTTATTTTTTTTCTCGGTTTTTAACTGTCGAAAAAAATCTGAAAAAAATCATGAGTACAGAAAATATGATTAATTTTATGTAAAAAAATTTTCAAGCTCATTCAAGGTCATTATGACCTCTAAAAACAAATAATCAAACTTTAAACATCCCATATCTTTTAACCAAAAAAAGCTTCAGGCTCAGATTTTTTAAGATGTTGGCTGAGCTAGTTGATTTAAGCTGAGCCTGAAGCCTTTTTTGGTTAACAGATATGGCATTTTTAAAGTTTGAATAATTTTTTAGAGGTCATAATGACCTTGAATGAGCTTGAAAATTTTTTTACATAAAATTAATCACATTTTCTGTACTCATGAATTCAGATTTCAGATTTTTTCGACAGTTAAAAACCGAGAAAAAAAAATAAACGTAAAAAACAGGGTTTTTTTCCATACCTAGCTGAGAGGAAAATGTTTTGGACCTAAAATTCGGTCTACCTTTCATAATTAGCCCTAAGAAACACTTTCATCATGCGAAGAAAAAAAAAAAGGGGGGCATTTCACCATACTTATGGGGGATACCCTTTGACCTCAGAGTAGACTTTGTCAATTCAAACGTATGTATATCTTATAGATTCAAGCCTAAGATTGTTGTCATGTAATGTGGCTTTTGACAGTTTCAAACTATCAGGGTTAAATGTTCTAAACCAGAACAGTCCTAATTCAGGAAGGGGTGGAAAAATGAATTTTTAATTATTTATTTTTGTGGTCGTACTTAAAGAACAATTAATAACCATGATCACCTTCAAGAACGAACTTTGAAAGAATAAATGATATTAATACTACCCTCCACCTCATAGAAAATAAATGTTTATTTTGAAACATTTTTTCTAATTTCCTCTTTTAATTAACTTATATTAAAGACAAAAAAAGATGAAGTTGCTGAGATTTGAAGTCAGTCCGTCAGATTCAAAGGCAAAAAACCTATCCATCACACCAAATTGCGTATACTGTCAAAAATTTGTTTACATGGTTTATATAATTTGGCTAAGACCTCCGGCATTTAGAATATATTAGATTTAGACTATTCTAAATGTCGGTGGCTAAGACACGGTATTTTCCACAGCCGGCTTGAGATCAAATTGTGGAGTGGTCTCCTCGATCCCCAGACCCCAGACCTGTCACCTTGTGACTATTTTTTATGGGGCTACCTTACATAAATCTCGAGTATACAGAAACAAACCACAACACTTGAAGCCCTTTCAGAAACAGTCACCCGAGAAATTCGAAGTGTTCCACGTAAAATGCTTGGAAGGAGTATGGACAATTTTTCGCGTCTACAGGAATGTCTAGACTTCTATACAAAAACGGGCACCACCTAACTGGCGTAATTTTTTGCACCTGATTAATTTTTCTTTATTTTTACTATGCATCGTTTAACGGCAACATTTCAGCTATGTTAAAAAAATAAAATTTGAATTTCGTTGAAAAATAGGGAGTGTGACAGTCTTTTAAAAAATTCCATACCCCCCTGCTGGACCCTGTATATAATTGAATATACTGAATTGAATGTACAAACTGGGTGGCTGGGTGGTGATTGTACATCTCAAATGCAACAAAAAAAGTTCCTCTTGATCATGGTCCGATTCTCAAGCATAAGGGAGAAATTTCAGGATGTGTTTTTTTTTTCGGAAAAACGGGATTTTTCGCCTAAAACTTACCATATCTCCTGAACTATTAGTCTCACATCAAATTTAAAAAACAATTGAAAAACTTATTAAATTTTCTTTAAAGAAACACACTTATCAAGATTCCCATTTAATTCTTGTAAGCACAGGCACAATTCTAAATTTTAAAAATTTCTAAATTTCTAAATTTTACAGAATTTGACTTTGATCAAACGATATTTTTTTGTCTGTCAAAAGTGTGTACATTTCACAAAAAACTTCCTTTCTTAATAAGCTTTACAACGGCAATCTCATTTTTTTGAAAAATTCCGTATCAGATAGAAGAAATCGCATTTCAAATGTAAATCGTGGGCTTACTGCAAAAAACCCGTTAACCCCATATTTGGCCCAACTAAAAGTATCTGAACTATTAAGCCGAAAATTAATAGAATAATTAGAATAATTACAATGAAATTTGTACTGCCCTTTAAATGAGCTTTGTAGTTTTTCCTAAACTACATAGTTTGATGAAAGGCTACATCAAAGTTGGCCGAGCAAAAACAAAACGTACTACTATTTTTAATTTTAAGTTTATAACCTTATTTAATTGTCAAGGCTGTCACTTCATGTGGCAGCCATTAATTATTGAATATTCAGCACTCGCTATACCTATAGATTATACAACGTATAACTAAGCGTACAACTACTTAAAAAAACCGACAAGTAACAGTAATCACGCAATGCATGACTATTAAACGTGTTACTTTACACATGTGCTTAAAAAAGTGTGTAAACCGTATTCGAACATATAAAATAACAAAATTTCCCTTTTAAATCGCTGCCTTTTACATCGTCATAGGAATGAACGGAAACAAAAATTACGTAACATGCTTTTTTCCCAGCATAACTGCTCTTATACCTAACCTATAATTTCTAATAATATCGACATGCCCATAATTACGTTTATTTTATTTTTTGAAAAATTATACGCTTCGATACCTACTGAAATTCCTCGTGGAAGATTCAAAAGAATCTCTGCCTAGTCTGAAAGTAACGAAAAAAGATTGTTCGGATTAAGACGTCAGTAAAGTTCCATCATAAACAGCCAATTAGTGTGGCGAACTTTCACACGAAATATTAGCGAACCAATCTCGTTACGTGCATTCCTTATGTCTTTTTAGGTTTCATGAAGTTGGTAGTCATTGTAATTAAGTAGGAGTAATGTGTTTCTAAAGACGAACCGTCATCGGGTTCCATTAAATTTACATTTTTATATCTCGAGTTCTCATTATTTGGGTTTGATTATCGGATAAGTATTCTATGCATAATTTTGTTTAATGTCGAACGAAAAAAAATGGAAACAGCCAGTATAGTTCACTATCCTGGCTGATAGTCGTACGTTGTACTTACGGCCAATAGAACCCACAAGATTTGTTATCTCCTTTTCACCACAAGATATTTTTTCCAGTTTTTAAAACCTTTTTCACCATTCTACTCTATTTTCTGTTTTACAAATGGTAGCCCACTCTTGAGTGTTTCTGAAATTTCTGGAAACTTTGTCGTGTAATTTAGATTCTTGAAATCTGCTTCTTAGAATCTTGAAATGTCAGATGGTACGAGAACTTACTTCTACGCTCAATTTGTTTAGCTCATTACTAATGTTGGGATTCCCCTTGTGCTCTACCGGCCAGGTTCTCTTTTTATTCCGTTCTGATCATCAAAACACACTACTGCTTCTAACTAACAGTTGGCGATATCATTTCGTAAAACAGTGCGCTGATAACGAATTATTCTCTTGGATGCCGATGGCTCTATTTTAATGGTCACACTGTATATATGTACGACGTGTGGCAATGTGGAATAACCGAACTGATGCTGCTATCAGCGCGCTGCGAGCGTGTCGCGACAAGTTTGAACAGAACTGTGTCTGGTGACACTTTCCCCACCCTGAGCTCGCTGGACAAGCCAGTGGGTCGCTCAGTTTGACTGTAGCAGTCGTTTGAATTAGTCTACGCACTAGTGACGCGTCGAAGAAATGTTGAGTGTTCAGATGGAGCAACGGGTTAATCTCAAGTTTCTAATGTTAAAAGAAGTGTACGGGAATGAATGTTTATCCCGCACACAAGTTTTCGAATGATTTAAACGGTTTAAAGAGGGACGTGAAACGACCAGAGACGATCCGCGCCCCGGACGGCCCTCAACGTCAAAATCGGATGAAAACATTGAAAAAAATTGGTAAATTAATCCGCGAAGATCGTCGTCTAAGTATCCGAGAGCTTGCTGAAACAACATGAATCGACAAAGAATATGTTCGCCAGATTTTGCATGAATCGTTCAACATGCGCAAAGTTTGCGCACAAATGGTACCAAAACTCCTCACTCCCGAGCAAAAGAATCAAGAATGAACATTTGCGCTGACATTCTAAACAACATTGACACTGATCCAGGCTTGTTAGACACTGTGATGACTTGTGATGAATCGTGCCCGAACTCGCCAAAGCAAAAAAAAGCCGGAATTCGAGGCGTTGTTTACGTTCACTGGGTTCCTGAGGGTCCAACGGTTAATTATTACATCGAGGTTCTGACGGCCCTTCGTGAGCGTGTGAGAAGACGAAGACCCGATTTCTGGAAAACCAAATCATGGAAGATTCACCAAGACAATACACCGACCCATTCTGATTTGTCTGTGAAGGCGTTTTTTTGTAAAATACGGCATTACTGTGTTGGTACATCCACCATACTCGCCCGATCTTGCCCCCTGTGACTTTTTTTATTTCCCAAGGTCAAATCGGCGCTGAAGGGGACAAGGTTCGAAAGTGTGGAAGCGGTTCCACACCACATCCTCTGACGGAACTGACTTCCAGCACTGCTTTCAACAACGGAAAAGTCGTATGGAGCGGTGTAGAGATCGCCAAGGAGAGTACATTGAATACGAAAAAGTTAAAAGAAGCTGTTAAAAGTTGCTGTAATTGGTAACGAATAAATTGTGTTATGACAGCACTTCGGTTATTTAACAGCCACACCTCGTATGTCAACAATGCTAGTGGAATATTTGAACCTCTGTGGTGCTTTGTTCCGCCAAAATTCTACCAAGGTTAACACCACTAATAGATATGACCTATTTGATGCTTTACAATGTTTTTTTTTTTTGGTACAAAAGAATGGATAACGGTGGGGGTTATAAAACTCCCGCTGTGCTATAAAATAAAAATATATATATATTTCAAGACCTACACGGATGCAGGAAAATCATTTGTAACCAAAACCCATTAAGAAGTGTCACGAAGTCCGTATTAAATGAATCAATTAAATTACGAAACGTTCTGCGTTTCCCTTATGCAACCGCTCTTGGAACGAGTTGCTGCATTATGACAGACCTCCTTGAACCTTGAACTTTAGAACCCCTGTAGAATTTCACACCTTCCATTCGAACAAGAAGGAACACGAGGCTAGTTGGAGAGCTGAGACAAAACTAGAAATGCATCGCACGGTTGCGTACTCTGGGCTTTTAACCTTTTGCTGTAATACAGGACCATACTCACAATGTTTGAATTAGATGTAAGTAATAAATACAGAGATTCTAACTGGCATCTCGTAGACATTTTTTATTAATGTGTGATGCTCTGAGTTTGTAAGTTTTCGTTTAATTTAGTCGAATTGTAGAGCATTACTCCAAGATTGAAAAGAAAGAGTGGGGCATAGCTCCAAACTCTGCCTGCATCTTAAGTATTAATTTAAATTATAATATTGTACGACTTTTCCTGTCATATTTTATAAACTTCATCATGCCAGTAAAAACATGTTATTATTAAGTATATTAATATTATAATTACATAAGGACATAAAAAAAA
Source organism: Aromia moschata (assembly GCA_029963805.1). Classification (NCBI taxonomy): domain Eukaryota; kingdom Metazoa; phylum Arthropoda; class Insecta; order Coleoptera; family Cerambycidae; genus Aromia; species Aromia moschata. The sequence continues at coordinate 927 of JAPWTK010000538.1, read as the reverse complement.
TAGTATCCTTACGTATTTTGACGTGCTGAATCCAAATCCAGTGTTAGAATTGCTCCATCATAATCAAGTTTTCTCCTAGGAACAAGAAATCCCTTGAAAATCCTCAATCTTGCCTGTAACTCTTGAGGAATGACTAGTATCAAATAAGTTATTCAAAGGTGTAGGGTCTCTTAAGGCGTGTTTTTGGCCTATTTTGCTTCTTCAGAAAAAAACTAAATTTTGTTTAATTTCATCATCTATGAACCATAAATAGTCGATCCCCCCATAAACTCCCCCTCTCTAATAGCGCAAACCTACACAATACAAGCAGGATTAACTTTGACTTGATCCTCTTGACACGAGTCCGGTGACGTCAGTGATTTGGGACCAATGGGTCTCCCCCTAGGATCGGAAAATCGCTTGGAAAACTTGTTATCCCACAGTGAGCTTTCATGCGCGATTAGTATAATGCTTGGTGTAGTAGTATGTAGGATTTTCCATGGATTTCTTATGACATCAGCCGTTATCACTGTTTAATTGCAAATTTCGTACTAAAAACTTCGGAAATACCTCATGTAATTTGATCCCTTGATAACTGGGGACCGATACCACAACTGGTCCAACACCAACAGGTTTCTCCCTAGGATCGGAAAATATTGTTACGAACGCTGGGCCAGTCCGCCCCTGCCTGTTTTGACGCCGGCTGACCAAAGCAGCCGATAACCTGTGCTGACGTAAGACGCCCAGGAAAGCCACGAGTATTCGCGGCGGTTCGACTTCGCGCGCTGGAGGCTTCTCGTAGATACGCGACCCTTCTATAGGTGTATATAACGCGGGGTATCCAGGCGCGACAACAGAGTTCTATTTAAAACCGGCGCGGCTTACAACGCTCAAGATAAATTGTATAGAAATAAATTAGTGTAAATAAATAGTGTTAGTTTAAATGTA
>JAPWTK010000537.1:220000-289299 GCA_029963805.1 Aromia moschata | reverse complement strand
AGTATCGATGAAAAAATTTTAAAAAATCTTATTGGCTAAATAGGTCTAAAATGTCCGGGATTTTAAGTTTCAGTGAAAAAAATGTCTGTCTGTCGGTCTGTTAACCTTTTTGGTGTGTACTAGAACGCTCTGAGGTATCAACTTGAAATTTGAAACGCTTATGTATCATGACAAAATCTGGAGCTGGTTACATTTTGAGCTTAATCGGCGGAGGGGTTGGGGGAGAAGTGGAGTTAACACACTTTTTCTTTATCTACCGATAATTCGTAAACGATATACACTTCAAATTCGATACATATGTACAACATAATATTGTTTGCAAATGTAAATGTTTTAGTTTAATATAGTGGGCTTTGAATGGGGTAACTATTCAAAACAAACCAAATAAACATTTTTAACATTAATTTTAATTAAAATAAAATTCGACCCTTCCAGGGAGTACGGGGGGTAACTAAAACAAAATGTAAGGGAAGTATTAAAAATTTGTGAAAAGATATAAGTATGTTTTGCCTTAAAACATATTATATAAGTACAATCATTGTTTGTTTTGGCTTGACTGATTTGTTGCGTTATTTGTTGTCCCACGGTAGGGTGGGGGCAAGGCTATTGTATTTTAATGTAAATTAAGTAAGATATTCTTATTCAAATATCACATTAATAAGTCTTTCCAACACCCACGTAGTGGAGTGGAAGTATAGTATTCATTAAAACTAAAAAAATAAAAAATATTCGCTAAATAGGCCTAAAATATTCTAGGGGTAATATATATTTTCCTTATCTACAGGCAATTCGTAAACGATGCAAAATATGCACTTCAAATTTGAGTCATTTATAGAACATAACAGTTTTTTAGCTTTGTAGGGTGGAGGGTTGATGGGGTTAAAATATAAGGAAAGTATTTAAAAAAAAATCAAAGCTTGAGGTGTGGCCAATCTAAATATGAACATTTGAATTCATATTTTCATTTAGCTTTTAGTGTTTTTGTTATACATAGGAGAGATGGGTGCGGTTGTTTCGTTTTATCTTAAGGTGAATTAATAAAGATATTCATGTGGCATGTCGTTTTCAAGGGTTTTGAGGTAGAAAAATTCAAATATCACATTTATTAAGTATTTACTCTTATTTTTAATTCAATATCCGCGTCCAAAATAGATCATTTTGTGTCATAAAGGTTAATGAAGAGAAATTTAAAATCATTTTTAAAAAAATGGATACTAATGAAACATACTTATTTATAACTACTTCAGACTGATCAATTAGTTCTTCTGAACAGGTTTGCCCATAAGTCTACTATCCATGTTTATATTGAATATATAAAAAAGGAAATAAATTTGTCTTTAAATAGATGAAGTAATTCGTTCTCTACTTGTATGTTCAAATATATCCAAGAGTATTCCTTCCATCCGCTATATCCTGAAAGTTTGTCTGGAATAAAATGAAGGGGATATACTAGGTATCATAAATATATTTTCAATTTGTCTGATCGCTTTTGTATGGGCTCACTGAAAGATAGATTAGAAGAAACTTTTTTATATGCTACATTTAATGGAACTGGATAGGCGCTCAGCCTGAGATAATACGAGTCTTCATATATTCCCAATAGGGATCCCTTTAATATCCCTTCACTGCCACCAAAGGACATTTGTTTTCATCTTCCACTTTGTTTGGTAGCCGTAAGAGCTATGTCGATTGATATTTTTAATATAGGTAGACTGTTTCAAGGAAAACTTCTCAAAGAGTATTGTATTTATGAGGACGGCTGAAGGGAATTGGTTCTCTTGAGACCGTAGTTTTTTTAGAATAAGAATTTACTTCAGCTTTTGAGTTCGGGATTGATTATACAGTTTGTTATTATTCCATTACATTTAAAACTGTGTCGATTTCCAAAAAATGATTACTTGTTGATATTTTATGTCGAATAGGTTTCTTCTTCTATTTTCAGTTATTTTTGATAGCTATTTGTGTTACTTAAATGGTAAATAACATAAAAACATTGGTACCTTGCCTAACAATTTTATTGAAAGCGTATTACAAATAATTTCATAAAATTGAAACGCATATTTATTGGGGAACTTTATTTGAACAAGGAAAAAATATTTACGTTTTAAATAAAATCAACATTTTTCATAACTGTTCAAATGTAGCCTCCACCAACCCTCTGACACTTAAAGAAGAGAGTGTAAACACTTAGAACGTTGCGCTCGAGGCTAACCGGACTTATTTGTTCCATTTCAATACGCATTCCTTGCCGCAAAGCTTCTAAATTGTTAGGTATATTAAAATAAATCCTTGATTTTAGATGACCTCGTAGAAAAAAGTCTAAGGGAGTTAAAGCCGCAGAATGTGGTGGCTACTCAAATGGTTCGCGCACAGAAAGAAGTATCTGTTATCATAACATAACGTTGACCTCAACGAACCTACGTTTCGTTATGCAAAATTATGTGGAATAAGTAATTGCTTATATAACGTAATAAATATATGTTTAAAATTGTGTAATTCAGTACATAGTGCGGAATGTATTGTTTATCACATGACTTAATACTGTATTTATACCCTGATTTTTACATTCTAATTTTCTACAACCAAACAAACGTTCGTAGGTTCGTTGTGTCCAACGTTATGTCATGTATTTTTGTAGATATTTCTTTCTGTGTGCCGCCCTATCCATCGTCGAGTAAATATTTCGTCAAAATATCGACGAACCTGTACACCGCAGTCAAGAGGCGTCCTATCTTGCTGAAACCAGAAAATATGTTGATGGGGAAAGTCGCCATCTTCATTGTTGGTAAAAATAACAGCCAGCGCTGGCACCAACTCAAACCAAAAAATTCCAGACACAACTGGTAGAAATTTCTAAAATAAATTTAACAAAAATAAAACGCAGTTTTGTTACGATTTTTAGGCGGTTTGACCCTGACGGTCTTGTCATTTTAAACGGGTTATCTTGCATGTGATATTCATTCAGGTTTGCGATTTTTTTGCCGTGCATATCCTAACAAAAATGTTTTCGATTAGTAAGTTGATCGTCATCATGTGCCTTTACAATGGCCTTGCTGCCGTGGACTACCTACCGTGGAAAACCATTTGTCGCAGGGACATGCTCTAAGATACTATTACCCAGTTACGCAAACAGGCAGAAATCCACACCGATGGATAGCAGAATACCGGCGTGTGGATAACATATACCGACAAGATTGTGAATATCTTGTAGATGTGAGATCGGCTTTTAAGCAACATTATCCACCAGGATGTGAGATTTCACAAGTGTTGGTGTCTCATAGTCCTAATCGGCAGTTTATACAAATACAAATTTTGGTGAACTGTAGATGCCAAAAAGTCCCGAGGCAAAGAAGAGGACTGTCCTCACGGCATTGTCAATCCTCAACTTCGTTCAATGGGGCAGTTGTAAAAGAAGCCGCCTCTACCAGCCAGTCTAGCTCTTAAGAAGTCAGATATTCAATGCCTTGATGATGAATCACCCTGTATATATGTTAGTGTAAATTAATAAAATAACAAATCTGCTCATTTTACATTCAACATCGGTTCATAAAATACACAGGCAAATTTTCACTAAACGGTGTACTGGGAAGTGTTTTTATTCAATATGCTATTCGAGCAATGATGAATTCGATTATTCGATTATAATTCAAAGCGCTACTTACAACCATTCTCTGTAACTCAATTCATAATTCATAACATAGTATAAAACAAAGTCGCTTCCCGCTGTCTGTCTGTCCCTATGTATGCTTAGATCTTTAAAACTACGCAACGTATTTTGATGCGTTTTGATGCGTTATTTTTTGTTTTTACTTTTTTTTGTATACTTATATACTAATAATACTCGTCCTATAATTATTATTACATACTCAAAAAAATTTCTTCGAAGAAGAAACGAAGACGGATTTTCTTCTGACTTCGAGCAATGATAGTCTTTAATAGAGACTAAAAAGTAAAGAAGTCACATTTTAATCGCGTAAATAGCTTATACAATTTTTTTATTAAATTTATACATGGTGGATCATAAATAATTGTACATAGTGCGACATGAGATTCTTGAGATCAGATTAATGTGATTTAATTAAACTTACCTTAGTCTAATTGTTGAAGATAATAAAAATACAGGGTGTCGTAGTTTTATTCTAGTTTTCAAATTTTCTATATAATTTTCTAATAAAAATTCGGTATAAGTAAGCGGGCGTTCAAGTATTACGTAATGCAAATTTTGAAGATTTTTGACCCTCCCCCCATGTAACGCGTCGTAACGTTTTTCTGTACCCCCTCCCCCTCCCTAAACGTTACGTAACAACCATGTGACCATTTTTACCTAAAAAGTCACGACTATGTTGCGCAAAGTACCTTCGTATTGTTTTAATCGCGTTTGCGGTAATAACAAATAAAGCAACTCGAGATTTTTTAACGCGCAATACATGCCTATGTTGTTTATTTTATTTATTTACATTGTTATTTAATAAACAATCACACATAATGTAATAAACATTTGCTTAAGTTTAAAATATGTTAAAATGGATTCAAATTTGTCCTAATAAACTTTTACTACTAATCTTACATTTAATTACGCCGCTTTCCTGGCTTCGTCCACCTTTGTTCTTTTCATGCGTTCTCTATTTTAGCTTTTTTTCTAATAAACTCTTAGAAGAAAATAACATATATATTTTAACCTTTGGCAATGCAATTAGAAACGGATACAATCGAGGGATTCCCCGTAAAACATAAACGAAAAGGATTGCCAACTTGGGAGATTTTAATTTAATTTAGTTTTTATTTGGGAATAATAAAAAAAACAATGTTATGTAACGCGTTGTTCGAACCCCCCTCACGCCCCTGTAACGCATCGTAAAATGAATCGTTTTTCAAGATAATCACAATAATTGAAAGAATCTTGCCCATTCGGTATACATCAAAATATTTCGCTACCCCTGAAAATTAACTTCTTATTCTTACATAATATAGTAAAAGAGTTAGAGGACGTCAAAGTTCAGTTTTTCAAGTTGATTTCATTGATACATTTAACGCCCTCTAGCGTATTTTATTTATTATTAACTCCTAACGATTTAGTGTATTCATAAAAAATGCACACTCAACACGCAGAATAACAATAACAATAACAAGTCAATTTTTTGGGGCAGTGAAATATGTTGATGTATGTACATATATATTTATATAATGGACAAGATTATCTCAACTGCGAATATCTCGAAAATCATATTGCTCTTACCGACATCAATTAGGTATACTTTTTATGTTAAAAAGTAGGAAAATCGATTTATTTAATAGTTATAAAAAAGTTATGCCATTTAAAAAAAACGTGCTGAACCTTTGGTGCCCTCTATTCATGATTTCAGAACTATAAACGAATTTAAATATCTCACATAAAAAATTCCGAATCATTAATTTCAAGCCATTATCACAATTTATTCGGAAATTATAGAGAATATGTATAACAGCTATTTAAACTAAATTAAAACTTGACACTCTGTGTCTTGGTTATTAACCCTTAATAACCTAGCGTTACATATATGTAACGCAAATTCCCTTTATAGTTTTACTTCCCTCTTTGAAAACTTTTGCTACTAAGAGATGGCTACAATTTTCATATCTAAAGACATAGCCTATACCAGATGTGCCAAGTGTTTTAGAGATCTAGTTTGTTTTGTCTATGTAGTAAGCTGATTTCTCAAGTGTTGTTTTCAATTCGTGCCGAAAATGGATATTCAGTTGGAGTAAGTATTATCTCTTTTATACTGTTTCGTAAATAACGATTAAATCATATGTAGTGCAACTATGTAGTACAACTTCAATAGTGCAACTATTGGATTTTATATTCTCTAAGAGCAGAAAGAGGATTAAGACAGGGCGGTGGACTTAGTCCGCTGTTGTTTATAGTGTACATGGACCAAATAATAAGAGGGCACGGAAGGAAACAAAACCAATGATGGTAGGGTATAAAAACATGGAAAGGATAGAGAACACCGAACATGTATTTGCAGATGATATAGTGCTAACAACGAGTAGTGAAAGAGAATTGCAGCACAACTTGGACAAACAAAATATATGGAATATGGCAATTAGTAAAAATGGGTTGAAAATCAATTTGAAAAAAACAAAAGTAATGAAGATAACGAGAGAGAAAATGAAAGAACTAAAAATACAACTAGAGGGAAAAATACATAGAGCAAGTAAACAGTTATAAATACTTAGGAGTCGCATTTGAGGAAGATGGTAAAATGGAATGTGAATTAAATAAAAGGATAGGGCAGGCGAACCTAACATATTTTGCATTAAATAGAGGATTTATTGAAAAAAAAAATTTCCAAAAAGACAAAAATGAGGATTTATAAATCAGTATACAGACCGATTCTGACTTACGGATGCGAGTCTTGGGTATTAAATAAAAAAAGAAAAAGTGAGGATAGGGGCGATGGAGATGAAATATTTGAGAAAAGTGAAGGGTGTGAATAGGCTGCAAAGGCACAGAAATGAAGATATAAGGAGAGAGCTAGATATACAACCCATTACAGAATACATAGAAAAAAGGCAGCTTGAGTGGTGGGGACATCTCATGAGGCTGCCCAACAACATACCAACTAGAAGATATGGGAGGCAAGAAGTTACGGCAAAATGAAGAGAGGAAGACCAGAGGAAACATGATACAATAAAAAAAATGGAAAAGAAAAAAGTAACAATAAAAGGGGCGAAAGAAATGGTAAGGGATAGGAAAACATGGAGAAAATTCACCAGCAGTTAACACCAAAGGAAAAACAACCATCCTACACTCTATTAGGGTAGATGGATATTTGATAATATATATAAATTATTCTCTAAGATAACTTTTCTGATTTTTTATGTTGTTACTTGCAAAATATAATGTATACATATATGTAACGCTAGGATCATAAATTAGCACTATTTTATAAAATAAAGGTTACAGTTTAAACGTTTATTTTTCGTTAGGAGAGAACTTTCTCTGCAAGAAGCATTAGAGTTAGCTTATGCCGAAGATGATGTTGATATAACTGCGATATATACCGAGCCTCCTGAAATTAGTGTGCTGTCAGACGAGGATTCTGGCGCTGAAGATGACGATGGGGATATAAATAGATTATCTGGACGTCAACTTTGAGCTGCAGTGGAGATTCAACAACGGAATAATGTCCGGATAAATAGTGATACAATAAATCAATGCAAAGATTACGATATAGATACGCAAGAACCTCTTGTCAAGGAAAAGCAAACCAATTTTGTTTGGGCAAGTGGTGATCTTCAGAGTGGAGGTAAAACTTTCATACCTCCAGATTTCTCAGATTTTGCCGGTAGTACACCTGTGGGAGTGTTTGAGATGGTTTGGGATGATGACATTATGAAACTTCTAGTTGATGAAACTAGAAAATATGCTCTTTTTAAAAATGCCCCAGATCCGAATATTAACGATGAGGAAATAAAATGTGCTGTAGCAATACTTATTTTAAGTGGATATGATGTTAAACCAGCAATAAGATATTACTGGGATTCTACATCAGATAAGGGAAACCAGTTGGTAAAAAACTATATGCGTAAAAACAGATTTGAACAAATAATGCAGTTTTTACATTTGGCAGATAATGAAGAATAAATAATAAACCGGGTGAAATAGATAAGGCATGGAAAATCCATCCTTTGATGGACAAGTTTAAGAATACATTTTTAACACACTGTGTACACAATTCGTTTTGTTTTTGCTCACATATCTTCCCTAGCGTTACATATAGGTATGTAACAGTATTTTTTGGCAAATGTAGTATTTTTTTCTACCAAAGATTAGTGGTGTTGTTTTTAGAGAACCCGAAAGTTGTGAAATATTAAAAAAAAAGACATTTTAAAAAAAAAATCAAAATTCAGGTTATTAAGGGTTAACAATACTTAGACTAAGGTAAGTTACGGCTAAATCACATTATACTGATCTGAGTAATCTGCTGTTGCGTTATGTACCATTCCCTATGACCCATCCTGTATAAAGGTATGAATTTTTAATAGAGCTCTAATCTAAGTAATTTAATGACCACCTACGGTATAATTATTCCTACGATTTTTTCCGTGTACAATTTACTGCAATGTAATCACATTTAATTGCTCCCCTCTTAATATATTTCATCCGTACCGCCCGGAGGCGGTAACGAAAAGCGTTTTTCACATCGATTTTCTGTCACCGTGGCGAACATGTAACAATAAAAAGTTGCCTAACCTAAATTCAGTTAAACAAGACATCGACAAGGTGAGACTGGACTGTAAATAATGGCCGTCGGGGAACTGCGAAGTCGGATGGAGTTAATGCTAAAATTGGGGATAACGCGCAAAAACTACCCGAAGAAGAAGGGAAAGTAAAAGGGCCACGCGGCCTTGTCCTTCTGCTAAATAAAGTACGCAAGGGAAAGTTGGAGGACAGGTGAAGTTCGGGCCGTAGACGAAAATGCCTGGAAACGTATAGTCTAACAAACAAATCATGAAATGAGTCATTACATATCGCGTGTTATAATCCGGCGAGGCTATCACGTGCACATCACACGTGGACAGTACGTGTTTCAAACAATAGTTGAGATATTCATTGGTAGAGTGGGAATTTGGGACAGTGGGACAGTGTATCAAGAGTAAAATTGCTACAAGATATGAAAAAAAAATAGAAATGCCAGCTAAGCTAATTAGGTTAACAAAAATGTCTATGAAAGGATCACGGGCTAAACTTAGAACAAATAAAAAAAATTCAGAAGAAATGGAGATTGAAACTGGAGTAAGACAGGCAGACGTCCTCTCCACCACTCTCCTTAACATTGTTTTAGACGGAGCGATAAAAGCGGCAGGAACAATAAGAACTATTGCACAATCTTCGACACAAGTGATGGCGTATGCAGACGATAAAGCGTTGCTAGGGATGAGTAAAAGAAGCCTCGAAAACTCTTTTCTGTTACTGGCAAAAGAGGTGAAAAAAGCGAGGTCTACAAATTAACCAAGAGAAAACTAAATACCTCATAATCACCAGAAGACAATTGACAAACGTGGAAGAAATCGAGAATATTGTTTTGAAAGAGTATCTGACTTTAAATACCTTTGGATAGTCATAAATAGGAACAAGACCGAAGCACTGAAATAACCCACCGCATACTAACAGGCAATAAAGCGTATTGGAAATGCAATAAGATCCTCAAGGACAAACATATTAGCCGAAAAACAAAACTAAATATATACAAAGCAGCAATTCGTCCAGTAACAATATACGGAGCTGAAACAATGTGTTTCATTGCAAAGGACAGGGATCGTTTGAAGGTATTTGAGACGAAAGTAATACGGAGAATTGCCGGTCCTAAAAGAACAGCTGATGGGGAGTAACAGAAGACACGATGACCAGGAAATAGAGGAACTGATTGGGAAAGAGGACATCGTTAGATTGATCAATGTTTAAGATAGTGGGGACATGTACAAAGAAGGGAGCCAACAGTACTGATCAAAAAAATAATTAATTGGAGACCACCTAAAAACAGGCCAAGAGGAAGGCCGAAAGCAAGATGGCAAGATCAAATAATGGAAGATATTAAAACACTAAAAATCAAGGACTGGAAAACAACATGTAAGGATAGGAAAAAGTGGAGGGAAATAATACAAGAAGCCAAACGCCACAAGGGCATGTAAAAGAATTGACATCAAGAAGTCAAGCGGAGTGACTCACCGCGACAAACGAGTCAAAAAAGCTCTACTGGAGCGCCTACCATTCGAATCGGAATGAACAGGCATATAGAGTGGGAATTTATTTTATTTGGGGCGATTAGATTGTATAGAAAATGTCATATTCAAATTTGCAGGAGGTATACACATTAAACGCGCGGAGAAACATCCAACAAATCAGCCGAAGTTAACTGGTTCCACAGATAGCAGTCTGTGCACGAACGATTGGGTGTCTTCGATCCCGTTCGGCAGTCGCAATACCACATGGCCTAGGTCAAGTACAGTGCTGCTTTTTACTCAAGATTAAATCAATGACCTGCAAAGGTTTATAAAAAAAATTACCGGTGCTATTTTTACTTTTACTCTTTTACTATTTTTACTTTTACTCTTTTACTATTTTTACTTTACTCTTTTACATGGGGCACGGGTAGCCGAGTGGGTTAAAGCGCCGTCTTTCCAGTCGCGATACCTCTGTGCGCGTTGTTCGAGTCCTAGCCGGGGAAGACGATTTTTTAATTGTCTCGCTTTCTCTGTCAGAGCTTGATATGCAACCACTAATACACTAGTGTATAGATGTGGATGCATAGATGTCAATCCAACCGCACATGCCCTAGATTTAGTAATGTTCTGAGTTTTCTGGGTTTCCTCAGAACTGTAAAGCAAATGCGTTACCGAAATAATCTTAAGTCGCTCCCAGAGCGCCATGGCAAATAATAATAATAGCCACTCCAGCCCACAGATCCCTGAGAGGGACCTAAGGGTTACTCTTCGGAGTAATTATAGGGTGAGTATTATTATTATTATTATTACTATGAAGACAATTTGGGTTCATACAGTGCAATTTATTGCATTTTAACCTCCACATAGTTCTTTATGAAGTCTGTAAACATCCTGTATATTGTTGCATAATTGGCTTCTACATATTTACTACATGGCACACTAGAATATCATAGATTATATATTTAAATATTTCGTATGAAACAAAATTGATAATGAAAATATGGCTAATTTTTGAAATTAGTACTGGATGTTGAAATAACTCAATATTATACCGTGAAATTATTAAAGAATTAAAGCAAAAAAAGAATATGTTTCAACGATCTTTTTTATTTCAACGAATTTATCGTTGTTATATTTTTGTAAATGTGTGTAGTTAATTAAGACTGAATCTGTATACAAGTACATACATATATATCCAAGAAACAATGTTCTGTTCCATGAAGTATTTCTCAGTTTCTATATATCTATATATCTTCCAGGTGTTGCAGTTATCTTGCCACTTATGTTATTATATGCGTTTAACTACATAAAAAAAAAACAGAAGTGACTTATTTGTCAACTCAACCCTTATGGAGCCTACTAACGTGACTCGACGATTTAATCCATTTTTTTTGTCATTAATAATATTCTATTGTTAAATTGATCGATTTTATTTTTTTTTGTCTATACCTCATACGACATAGAATAAGAAACTATTTTTGGATGAATCAAAAAAAATAGTCTGAGCTATAAATACAAAACCATAAGAAATTGACGAAATGTGTTGTTTCCTTTAAAAAATAATATTTCCGCGAAAAAGAAAAAGATAAAAACTTATATAAGCGGCATGAAAAAGGGCATTTCTGACATGTCCTGAGTTATTTTTCTATAGTTAAAAACCATTATTATTTATATAAATGTTGTCTGATCACGAAAAGACAGGTTAATACTACATTCTAAATAAATCTAAGGTCATATCGGTGAAAAAGGTGTAAGGTCATAGTTGTCATAAAGGTAGTATAGGTTATGTTTAACGGCTCATAAATGGCATAAGGGTTATAATAATAATTTAAGTCATATAGGTCATGCGAGTCATAAAGATCATTATGGTCATATAGATCATACAGAGAGAAGGATCATATAAGGAGAAGATTAAAACTAAGATTAAAACAGTTTTAATCTTCTCCTGAAGATGCCAACTTGGTTGGCGAAACGCGCGTCGAGAAAAGTGTAGTAGTTCGGTGTTTCGTGGAAAACGTCCAGTTTTTTTGTTTCTATGCCGAAGGTTACAGTACCCACTCCAGGATCATATAAATCATGAGGGTCATATCCACGTATCGCACTTTTAAGGACGTAACCTTATGTTTTTGCGATTTAGTCAAATTAAATGTAAAAATACTGGATGTAGGAGTAGTGATTCCACTGGCAACGCGCAGCGGTTTTATTACACAGTACAGTAAAAATATTTTATTGAATTATATATTTTTGTCACCGAGTTGCTGGGCCGTAATAAATCCGAAACTGAAGTCTAGTTATCCCTTATTTTAATTACACAGTTTTAGTTTAGTTTATTTCTTCAGGAAATAAATTAAATTATGGTCCGAAAGTTGGTGTCTTGCAGTTTTTAGTAATTGAATAAGTTGTTACAGGGTAAAACCTAGACGGTATAAACTTTTGATTTATTCACCGTCGTTCATAATCACGTTTGTAGTTTCATAGCTTTAGAAATTTGATTGTTACTCCATAATATTGAAAGAATCGTATTAAAAAGTTCTGGCAGCGAGGAACTTTAATCATTCTAGAGTTCCAGACCAATCTGATGATAATATTTTATTTTTAGTACGCGTAATAAGTTAGCATTCAGCCCATTAATAAAATTAATTAAAATTTACCAAACACGCCAGAATTTGTATGCAATAGATCATATTATATATATTTGTTCTATTATGAACTTCACTTAAATAATTATCACAGCATAGGAACAACTATGCTGTGATAATTCTGATTTGTAACAGCATATGTTACAGAACCATTTTTACATATATAAATACCATTTATAATGTTGTAATATTTTATTATTATGCAGTATGAAAGGAGAAATTGTGCCATGCAAAAAGTAATGGTAACGTAAGCTTTTATAGTGGTGATAATTTCGAATGGTACTACGGTATCAGTATGGTGCTAATTAAAAAAGAAATAAGTGTTTGGTTCTTTTTAAATTACCGTAGTCTCATTAATAGCCGTTGTGATTCGTCTATCGATTTGTTTGACTAGAATTGTTAGTGTGAAATAAATTGACACTTAACGAACCTAAATGCACACTATTTTAAAATTAAAAAATGATTAAAAACACTTGAGTGCAAAAAAACTCATTGATACCAACTTTGAAGTCAACGAACTCTCAACGATCAACGAAATATATGGCTATTTTATAAAAAAACTGCAGGCTCGTATACCGGGTGTCTAAGAGATCTTGTATCAGCCTGTCGTTTCTTTATTTATGTAAAGAAACTTCAAGAGAGATTCGATATGCTTTATTATATGAATTTCGTTTAGGCCATAATATAACCGAAATACACCGAAATCTAACCCCTAATTTAGTAACATGCAAAAGATGGTTGGCACGCTTCCGATCTGGCGACTAGAGCCTCGTCGATAAGCCACGCTCTGGTAGGCCACCTCAACCAAAAAAAGGTAGGATATTGAGCGCTTGCAAGGCAAACTGAAGACTGTCAAAGCAAACCCGTATGGAACTACAGGAGAGATGGCACGAAAGTTTGGTTGTAGCCAGACCATGATAGTACGAACTAGACCGACTCGAAATGCTAGGCAAAGTGCAAAAGTTGGATAAGTGGATACTACGATTAACATTTACACACAACTTTTCTCCTTCAGTCGTCATTTGGACTAATTGAGTAATCTAGTTACCGGGGATGAAAAATGGGTGCTTTATGTAAATCACAGCCGTAAGCGCCAGTGGGTAGACGCAAATGTTCCAGCAAAATCAGTCGGTATCTAACCTGACGTCCACCCAATAAAGGTGATCAGTTTGGTACGGCCTTCGCGGCGAGTACCTCTTTGAACTCTTGGAGGATAATACCACTGTCACCGCCGCTGTCTGTTGTGCTTAACTTCGAAATTTGACCGCCAAGATCGATTTTCTGCGGCCGTAATTAGACAAAGTTATACTACTGCACAATAATGCACGTCCCCATGTAGCAAAACAGACACGCCTTGAACTCTTGCAGTTAGGTTTTGAAGTCTCACCCACCGCATTCACCAAACCTTTCCCCTATTGACTATTATTTGTTCTGTGACCTCAGAAATTATTTTATAAGTAAATCATTTGACGATCGTCACGAACTACAAATAACACGGGTCCACAAAATTAAAAAAGGGCATTTTTCAGAGACCCCACCCATATATCCCCATGCATTTTTGCCCGCTGATTCCGATACCATACTCAGAATTGGCCCATCACCCTCCAGTTTTTGCCTAACCTCAAAAAAAAGGTTCAAAATCAGCTGTCTTCGGGAATGGAGCTCAATAAATGAAAAAAAAAATCAACGGGCCCAGCTATTCATAAGTTTTTTGGACTGGTGAAACTGAAACCACAGTGAAAATTGGCCTCCAGCCATTTGAGTGCACCATAACTTAAAAAAAAAAAACAAAAACGACCTTTTATTCGTAAAAAAGGAATTTGAGGCTATAATGATAACAAACACGTAACAAGGGGGATTTTTTGGGCCCCCAAAGTGAAATCTGACGCTGAAATTGCACTGTTAGCATTAGAAATCGGCTGATCACCTCTTTATTGTGAGTTTACGTCTAAAAAAAAAATGCTCATAAATCAACCAGTTTTTGTAAAAACGTCAATTTTCGGTTAGAATGTCGAGATTTAACTGTCACCACTATTATTTGTCTTATCAATCGTTCTACTATAATAAAAAAGGCAAAATGCCATGTCAGTGAACAAATTTTTTGTCTTGCGAAAAATGTCTTTATCGCACTAGCGTAGGTCTTATCGTAGTGCCGTCTATCACTGATTGTGAGAATGGAATAAAAATGCATTTTTCAAAGGATGGAGTTTCCCCAATAGAATATGCCAAACTGAGAGATTGCGACTTTGCGCCAGGAAAGATCTCCTGAGTTGGCTTCTGCTACCTCAAAAACCTATACATAAAGTGGTTCAAATTCATTACACGGCATCTTCTTCAGCTTCACTCTAGCTTAATATTGATTTGATTTGAAATGGCCACTAATTGACAGCGAGCGATTCAGCAACAAAGCCTGAAATCGATTTCATAGACGCCAAAAAACGTATTTATCTATTTTTATGAATTTCTTTTTCACCTTTTTTTGAATTTGATCTTCAAATGAATTTAAACTTGATGTGATGAATTTAACAGACCGGGTTCGGAATCAGCGACCCCAAAAACTCCAGGATACCTTGGTCAAGTCTGATGAGCAAGCTTGGATATTTTGCATTTATATTTCCCGCAAAGGAATATATAGTAAAATCACCCTCTACACCCCCCTAGAGGAGGAAAAATGATAGATGCAATTAAAAGGGAATTAGTGTGGTATTTTATCAAGCAAAATTTAAGATTGAAAGCGATATATCTCCCCAAGAACGCTGTTAGGAAGTGATGGCATGTTCAGAATTGAGAGAGGGGGGGAGGGGGGGGGCGAGGGGATGGTCCGTTTAGGGTAAAATCGACTTATTATTGTTAATAGACATTAAAAAAAAATTTTTTTGGATCTTTCATCCAAAAAATAATTTGCCGCAAAAACTACCCAAATCGACCCCCTCCTTTGTATAAAAAGTTTGTGTGCCACTGCGGGGGCAGAATTTATAATGCCGACTAATACTCTTTCTACAATAAACGTTGCTTTTGTTGCACTCCGATATCTTTATTAGTATGTCATAGTTGTGTTAGAGTTTCTGGATATTCTTTAAAGAATAAATACATACAGGTATTACGTTCATAAGTCCTGTAGGTGGATGAAATATTATATGATTTCCACAGGGACAATCTGTCAACAGATAATGCACAGATTGGAACAAACGTTTTCGATTCAAGTGATTCGTTTCATGTTCGAACAAGACTTTTACGTTATCTAAATTACTTTTAAATTACGACTAAAACCTTGCATATTTTTTTTCGAGTTACTTAATTTTCCTTAGGCTCTAAGCGCCGTTTGAGCACTTTTTCACATCCTCTGGATATTAAAATGCTCCGAAAGCGTGAAACAGTCTAGACGACAGCAAGTGCGACAAAAAATTCGAGACGGAAAACTTTGTTAGAATTTCTCAGTTGTTAATTACATCGGCAGAATATTAATTTAGCAGAGTTAATTTTGAGTATCCTTCAGTAGCGCGCTTGAACTCCAAATAATTTTTGTTTGTTTATTTTTCAGTGCTAGATGGAAACTGTATAAAATGACATCCACTGGAAAAATTTTATAAGATGCAACGGAAAAGCAATTTGCTCCATCATATTGATATATCGTGGTAATATTTATCAAATTGCATTTTAATAGCATATTTTAACAACTTTGTACTACTACTTGAAATGCCAAATGGGAGGATTAAAAGAGGGTGACAAACCTTAAGGACATGTTATTGTGGTAAAGAATGAGATGACTGAAAAACAGTTAATAGGTAGTGTATAAACTAAATAGACTGAATACATAAACTATAAAACTTAATAAATATCAGCTGTCACTAATGTCACTTTTACAAATGTCACATTATTCCCATCTTTAAGGTTATTCGTCCCAAATAACACTGTCTTCAGTCCTAGGCGGTGGATCCTCGACGACGAACCATTTGGGTGGATCATGTCCTGTGTACTTCACGAGCCTTTCCAGATGGACTACCTTCGGCTTACTTCTTGGAGATTGCTGTATACGGTAGACCAGGTCGTTGATTTTCTTTATTATGGTACTAGCGACCCGCCCCCTGGCTTCGCACGGAAAAAAAATGTGTTTATTTACGACATCACATTAGAAACCTCTAAAATTATCAGTGTTTCTCTACTATATTATGCATGTATTATACATACACACCTTCCTCTTGAATCACTCTATCTATTAAAAAAACCGCATCAAAATCCGTTGCGTTAAAGATCTAAGCATACATAGGGACAGACAGACAGCGGGAAGCGACTTTGTTTTATACTATGTTATGATACGGGCCTTCCCATCTTCAATATCCCACTGCTGTCACAAAATGTTATATATTTTTCTTTAAATATTCCACTTCCTCAATTAAAACACTTTTATTAACAGTTTACAACTCGTCGACCTTAACAATGTGATATTCAAATCACAACTCAGTTTATCTTAGCAACAACACCACTATTTATAGTTTTTACATGTTCTAGAAAATTTGTTTGACTTCTAGAATGTTAATCTATCATTCCATACAATTCTTTACTAACAGGTAGTGTATAAACTAAACAGACAATATGTAAACTATAAAACTTAATAAATGTCAGCTGTCACTTTTACAAATATCACAATACCATAAGATAAAAAAAATGTCCTCAAAATTTTGAAAACGTATTTTGAATTATTGCTATTAATACAAAATATTGGATTATTACTCTTAGAGCTGTCAAGGGCTGAAGTTTTTATTATTTAGAAAAATACATTACTGTCATTATCATTGCATAAAATAAAAAAAATATATACACATATGTATATAACAAGGAATCTAAATATTAAAAATTTAAACTAAATGAGTGACGTATCCACTTCCAAACATGTTTTCATTCTTCTTTCCAAAGACATTTTCATTGTTACGCAAAATACCCATAAACCACTCTGAAAATTGCATACGCTGCGACTGGTTGTGTGGTACTAATTTTTGGACTGAGCTTAGACGATAAGCGTGTATACCTATATTATGCAGGTCTCATTTCAGGATTGTAAGTAGTATAGGAGGTTTGCTGGCTTAAACGTCAAATATGAGTTTCAGGGTGTTCATTAATAATTTGTCTTACTTCCTCAACTTTTTTAGGCAGTGCGAAGTTTAACTCCCCACTTCCGCCTTCCTTTCTATTCATGCTTTCTGTTTCTCTAAACAAAGCCACAGGTTTAATCAAAACTTGGAGAAACCTGTTAAATGTTACCTCCTGCTTCAAAACATTTCTTATCTTTTTTTCTAATCGAATAGTATTGCCTTTGAAAGGATATACACAGAACGTTAAAAAATTACTACATATAAAATTCACTATAAATAGATGCAAATAATATAGCATATTATGTAGTTTGTCATTGTAACGTAACGGAGGGAAATATATATTGTAATTAGCAAACTAATTACAACAAATATTAGAGCCATTACAATTATGAATGCGTTTTATAATTTACAACATGCAATTTATGATTACATACATCTGCTTTTTGTTTATTAATAGAGTTTATACATGACACTTCGTTACCCATTGTATGGTTTGTTTTAAAATAAATCGTTTTCAATTCTATCTTCTATTTTATTCTCTACTTGTATCAATAGAAAATAACACATAACAGTTCCCTATTTTTTTTTATTAAAATAGAAATTAGTACCAGAAAAACCAAAAGCTATTTTCTGTTATGATATTTTCAACGCCAAGAAAAGTATATAATTTATACGTAAGTTTCCCTTAATCGCTTTATGAAAGATATGAATCTGGGAGAAGCAAATCAAATGAGGACCTTAAATGAAAATACTGGAGTAGAATGATTTAAAATGTATTTTTGGGCAGAACAATCCATATAGTCATCAAAAAGTGACAGTAACAATTATTTATGCACAAATGTGTAAGGTGGCCCTTTTCTGACGAGTGGGATTTGTCAATGATATGAGCCACAAAAGGGGGCTTTACACACAAGAAACACACATATTTTTTTCTGAAACCGAATTTAGTACATAAAATATTTTTTTATGTACTAAAAATCCATTATAGCTTAAAGCTATATTCTGAAAAAAAATTATCTTCAAAAAATGTCTTAAATTCACACATGAACACTTTCAACTACTTAGTATCGAAACACTGTTTTGCACACAACGTGCGTTATTGGCATAATCAGGTTTAAAAGATTAGGAAAAGAAAAAGGATTAAAACAGTTTTAATAATACTGGTATTGTTAAATGAAGGCAGATCAAATAAAATACATGCGATTACACACTCGTGATGTGGAAAAATGCATAACTTACTTAATTCAATTCTTTCCAGCAAACAGCAAACTTACTTTAAAACTCTTTTACCGCAAATTCCGCGACGCTTCCTCGGTCCAAGGTTCGCGCAACTAGATTACAGAATTTTATCGTCCCACAAAGTTGACTATATGTAATATAAACGTCCGGGAAATCAGAAAATATCTCGCGAGTTATACAAAGTTTACGGTGTTTTAATTTCCATGTTTGTTGCTAAGCTCGACAAAAAGCTGACACAAAAGATAAACAACTCTGCGAGAAAAATCATCAGCGGAAGAGATAAAAGTTTTGTCGTGTTAAATTTTCCCTTTGAGTGTAATTATTGTAATGTATTTCGAATTAAGTTTGCGGTTAGTTCTGTTGTTGGCCTTCAAGGAGCTGGTGATAAGAACTGCAAAGTGCAGTTGTGGAAACCAGGGGGGACAATGTTATAACTCTCTGTTTTATATGCCACACTAAAATCTTGTGTCACTGTTACACATGGGGCTAAAGTTTTTTCTTTGTGTTTAGTGCCAGGTGCCAGCATTATTCAAGCTTTTTCTCGTTTAAAAGTCTTTGTTACAACACATAAACTTTAATTATTTCTTATCGCGCGATATCCCCAGTGTCAGAATGTTTCAGAACTTGTTATTACTTGTTATTGCTCATGAACAGTTTTAAAACTACCCAATGTTTGGGTGTATACGTTTTCTTATCAACATTGTAACTATTTTCAGGATGTGGCAAGTTTGCATGATCAAACGAGGTTAATTTGTTAACATTATCAAATTAGAATTGTTTATCATGTGGTGCGTATCTAATAAACGCTATATAAATTTTCTGTTGGACATTATTGTTACTCATCTTTTATCACGGGGAGATTATTAGTAGGTTAGGTATGCTCTCGAACAACATTTAGACCCACCGCACACGACAGACAGTCGGTCACCGACTTTTGAAGGAATACACCCCAGACCAATCTTTTTAATCGGGCCGTCTTTTTAGTCTGTCGTCTGCGGTGTCTCATTTAGACGTATACGTTGCATTCGTACAGACAAAATTGTAGGTGACCGATAGTCGGTCGTCTGCGGTGGGCCTTAAAGTTACATGTATGCAGTGTCCGGACATACGTGGTGTTAACCTTGAACGGCTCTTATGAATGGATTGCTTCGTTCATAATTTCCAGGAGCCGCGTGCGCGGTTGCTCCTAGGACTGAAGAGTTTCTGTTCATGGGATGTTTTCACTGGTATGATAGTAAAGACCAAATATTATCGATGAAGTACAGTGTGTATTTTATTGTCAGAAAATTATTATTACGCATAGAAAAGCTTGCCATAACACATGTTAAACTGCATTTAACTATCCAGCGCTCCCGCAACTGGATAGACGTACTACCACGCATACGCAAGTCCCGGCACGTTGCCGGGCACGGTTATGGGCAAAAAATATACGCGTATATAATTTACAAGGCCCTTAAAAAATACAATATATACATTAATTATCACGGAGTTTTATAGTGCCGACCCTATGTTATGGCAGACACTTCCGGACCCTAATTATTATTTAAATGAGAATTACACTGTATTCAAATATATTGAGGTTTCTGAATATAAACGAGTTATTTTAACCACGTATATCCAAATATACTAAAAAAGTGTCACTAATTGATACGTAAAGTTTACATCCGCTGAACTTATGTTTGAGTGTGAAGTAATGTTTACTTGAACAGCCATTCAAGGTTAAAATCACGTATGTCCGAAGTTATACAGAATGCCCATTGTGATATTAGCAGATAGTAACAGATTGTCCCCACTCCGCCTTTTTCGGCGAATTGGAACAGCAGTCATTTTGTAAGTTATTTAGCAAGTCTCTTTCGGGAGTGTGTATGTGAGAGTCGCAAACATTATGAATCTATGCCGTAATGTTTTTCGAAATCCCGTCGCCGCCTGCCTCCACCCGTCGACTTGTCTGTCGGGCCTCGCCCACTTCCGTCCAGTCGCCATTTCTCTTATATTTTTTTCATTTCTACTAAAACTTTCGTACTTCGTCTACCCCATGACAACTGGTTTAGTAACTGTTTTCCTATCTGTAGGCCAGGCCCGTTGTCAAAAATACTTAGTTCTTTGCCAAAATTAGTAACAGCACGAAAATATACATAAAAAATCGGAAACGTTTACTAAACTCCGTAGAATTAAATAAACTACTTTTCCACAGCTGAATTTCGCCGCGTCATGTTCAAAATGGCGTCCAAAGTTGGCCAAAAACACTTTTTTTTTGTTTAAAAAAAAACTATGCGTCCTACAAAAAAAAGTTGTAGAACTTATTAAAACAAGCAATTTAAGCATAATCCGACTTTAATAAATAAATAAATAAATTTTTTATTGCAACAAAACAGCTAAAAAATCGCGATTTTTTCAATTGCTTATATCTTTGAAAAAGATATAATATTTTTCATGAAACTTGGGGAATGTATAGTCCTCGATAAGTAGAATAAGCTGATATTTTGAACATTGCAAAATTCCTGCTAGTTTTTGCAAAAATCGCATTTTTCGCAAAAAAATGCTTTTTTTGAAACTCCAATAATTCATACACAAATGCGCTTAGAGAGTTCAGTTAGGGCTTAAAAGTTTCTTCAATACTTGTACTTTCGTGTACAAATAAAGCGCGAATCGTAATATGATCGTTGTGCTAAAATAACCGCGTTGGATAAGTGGCAAAATCGGACGTTCGCCGGGCGGTTTGACAGTCGTCGCGGTGACAGCGAATTTCGGTGATGACATTAGCGAAACCGGGCGTCCCAACCCGGAATTTCGTCTCGCATAGCGGAAAACGATATTTTTAACACGGCAAGTAGAACGCGGAGCGACCCCTCGAAAAATTTGGAAAAATACCATAATATCGACGCCGTCGAAAAAAACCGGATCGAAAGAGAGCCGCGGCCGCTGTTCGTTGCTTGCCGAAAAACGGGCCGTTTTCCGGTTTGGCTCACCGCCATGGAACGTCTTGCATCTCGGTCGACAGCATCGCCATCTCGTGAATCCGTATACCGACTCGCATTTTTCATCGTCTCCAGTCCCTCTCGTCCCTCTCATTGTCTCCAGTCTTCTTGAGACAAGTATCTAAATACGATC
Source organism: Aromia moschata (assembly GCA_029963805.1). Taxonomy (NCBI): domain Eukaryota; kingdom Metazoa; phylum Arthropoda; class Insecta; order Coleoptera; family Cerambycidae; genus Aromia; species Aromia moschata. Next base: position 267,509 of record JAPWTK010000537.1, on the reverse strand, counting down.
TGTGCAAAATTCAGCCCTTAATATTAAGAAATGAGGCAGTGGCGATTTTTCGAAAAAAAAAAAACAAATTATCTCGGCTCCAGAAGGTCGTATGGTAAAGTTTTTTTTTTTAATTGTAAAAAAATAGCAGCTATCGAATGGCAATAACGCCATTTCGATATAATTGAAACTTTTGAATGAAGTGCATTTGTATATGAATTATTGGAGTTTAAAAAAAACATTTTTTTGCGAAAAATGCGATTTTTTGCAAAAACTATCAGGAATTTTGCAATGTTCAAAATATCAGCTTATTCTACTTATCAAGGACTATACATTCCCCTAAGTTTCATGATACAATATTATATCTTTTTTCAAAGATATATCAAATTGGAAAAAATCGCGATTTTTAGCTGTTTTTTGCAATAAAAAAATGTTGTTTTTTTATTTATTAAAGTCGGATTAGGCTTATGTTGTTTGTCTTAATAAGTTCTACAACTTTTATTTGAACCTTTTTTTTTGGACGCATAGTTTTTTTTTTAAACGAAAAAAAAGGGTTGGCCAACTTTGGACGCCATTTTGAATATGACGCGGCGAAATTCAGCTGTGGAATACTTTTCCACAGCTGAATTTCGATTATTCAATTCTACGGAATTTTTCCGATTTTTTATGTATATTTTCGTGCTATTACTAATTTTGGCACGTAAAAATGTATTGGGCTTGGCTTACTGCTAAAATGACAACGGGCACTCTGTATATTTATATAGTTCCACTTGGTTGGTTTCTAAGGTAGAAGATATAACGTTTGACGTTGTTATCTGTACTTATTTATTATTAATAAGTATAAATATTAATATATTTTTCATACACTAATTTGTATAAGAGTTTTTTAAAGAGTTTTTCTTAATTTCGTGAAGACCAGAATCAGGATAAGTAAAATGTATTTTAGAAGAGTTTTCTAGTAAGTGATGTAATCGTACTTTCAGTTTTGATGCTAGAAGTTGTCATGTACGTACATATGTGGATTACATAGAGTGAGGAGTTCATCGCGTGAGGGATTGACGGTAAACCGAGAACGGTTTTAAAATAATCCATTTTTCTTATTTCCGGCGGAAGTTGATGAAATTTGGGGTTCTAGAATTTTCGTAATTGAACTGGTGTTCCTCAACATATTTTAGGTGGTAAATGGGATATAAATAGATCCCATTGATTGAACAATCCAACAGACTGAAAGCTGTAACAAATGAACTTCAAGCGGCACATGGGACCAATTTTATAACTCCATTAGTAGAAGTGATGAAAATGCGAATACGAAATGTATTTTTCCATTATGTACTAGACTGGCTATATTAGATCCGCTGTGTTGTCTTACTCATGCCCACCATCCTTTAAACACATTTTTTCACCACGGTGAACACCGTTGAATGAGACAATTGTGAAAACATACCTGGTGCTGCCAGCTCTTTTCGAATCTTATTCCGTAAGTGATAATACTAATACCACTGAAAACAGCGCGTCTACTTCTTGCGTTGGGTAAATCAGAAAATCGATATTTCCAATTGCTCTATTGCCCATATTCAATCCGCTATTTTAAATTGTGAAAATATACACCAGTTTTTAGAGAAAAGTGCTCTTTGGAACAATGAATAGATGGTTGCATAGATGGCAAATTTTCATAGTGTCATCTTTCACTTTTTTTAAGATATTCTAAAAATATTTCCACCATATTCAGACTAAATAATTCATATTTCTCATATACGACAATTTTTTCACTATTGTCTGGTTTATTCACATCTCGTGCTAGGCTGAGCACTGACAATTTTTCTAGATTCTCCTTTCCTGAGTGTCCAAAATTCCCATCGAATAATTTTATTGCTTTTTCAATTCCGAGCCAATTGTTCTTTTCGACCAATACAAATCAACGGGATAATTCAATTAACATCCGAAACTTATCTCGTTGAGGAGTTTGAACAGCCCTTCAGAACTGTACCATAATTAATAACTCTCAAATTAATTATTCCCGTAAGGATCAATGGAACAACGAACCGTCGCCTCGTTTTAATTCATTAATTCACAAGTTATTAAGTTTCCTCGACCCGGGCCAAGTTCTCGCTCCGCGGCAAGTTTTGGTGTATTGGGTAACGTCCGAAATGAATCGTAATTACGTGGAGTCTTTTTTGATAGGGCGGGTATTGTTGAAGAAGCTGTAGCAGCTTCATCTGGATCCAATTCGAATTGTGACTTAATAACTGGACACAAAGTAGCAAAAGCCGACGAACCATTATGTGCAACATCTAAAGTATTCAAGAGGTATCCCAAAGCTAAAGAGAATTAATTAAAAAATAATCAGCGAAAGAGAGCAAACAATGTTACACTCATTAATACACTCGAAAAAAAAAGTTTTAGGCATATGGAGAAAATACAGTGTGGAACAGCCAAATGGATTAAATTCAGTAGCTCCATTATTTTGCATTTTTTTTTTTAGAAAATCCTGAGACACGTCAATTTCTAATTCTAAAATGATATCTTGCAACGTAAAAATGTCATCCCTAAATTCAACCCCCTTCAGGTGACAGCTACTACCCCTAAATTTTCAAATTGGAAGTAGAGGCGTGTGATACTTCGTTTGAAAGAAAATACAGAAATTAACAAGAAAAAAAGATAAGTTTCTCCAGCGTAGGAAATTCGTTACATTAAAACTTTTATAAGTAACACTATTTGCCAATTTTAGGTTCTAAAATGTTAATAATAACAAAAAATTAATGTCTGTAATTGCCGACATTCCCTACTATAAGATAAAAACTTACTAACAAATACGTACAATAAGGGAACAACACACGCAAAACCCTGAGAAAGTTAATGTTTGGGCAGGAATAATTGGAGAAAAATATCATTGGTCCCTTCTTCATTGACGGCAATTTGAATGGAGAAACTTATTTAGCGCTGCTCCAAAATAATGTACCGACGATGGCAAACCAGTATCTAGCTGAAGGAAACCCATAACTTCCAGGTAATGCAATATGGTTCCAGCAGGATGGTGCACCAGCACATTACGAAGTCAATGTCCGGCAATATCTCAACACAATCTTTCCAAATCGCTGGATAGGGAGACGTGGTTCTGTAGAATGGCCTGCGCGATCACTTGATCTCACCCTGTTAGACTTCTTCCTATGGGGATATGTAAAAATATGGTCTACAAAACCAAACCCGACGATTTAGCTGACTTAAGAAGAATAACACTTGCAATTACGAGGTCGATTACCCCGCAGATGTTAACTAACGTTAGAAGACATTTCTATTTACATCTAGGATGCTGCCAAGATGCAGCAGGCATGCATTTCGAACATCTGCTGCATTAATAATGATTTGTTTTTTATTTTAATGTAACGAATTTCCTACGCTGGAGAAATTTTTTTTCTTGTTAATTTCTGCAATAAAATTTAAAACCATAGCAGTTTTGAATAGAGAATGAAAAAGACCCTTCAAATGAAGTATCACACGCCCCTACTTCCAATTTGAAAATTTGGGGGTTGTAACTGTCACCTGAAGGGGGCTGAATTTAGGGATGGCATTTTTACGTCGCAAGATGTCATTTTAGAATTAGAAATTGACGTGTCTCAGAATTTTCTTGAAAAATGCATACTGATCTTATGAGCTACTGAATTTATTCCATTTGGCTGTTCCACACTATAGAGAGAAAACTTAAAGAAAAATTAAGACAAGCTGCTACAAGAACCTGATTATTAAAATCCATTTTCGGAGTTGTTCATCAAAATATCAAAATACCATTAGTAACATCCGATGAAGCGGAAGATGATGCATTTTCAGTTCATGCTGATTCTGACGAGAACGTTAACGAATGGATTCCTGAACCGGACCTACAGGATTCGAACACCTGGAGAGACATCTTAGATCTGATTTTCAGATTTCGACATCCAGAGAGACATCAAACATTCCGTTTTAGTACAGTTTAAAGTAAACTATAATATTGTTGTATTCTATATTGGAAAAGTGCTGCAGGTTAAGGATTCAAAATAAGTGAATTATATACGAAAGGCTCAGAAATTTGAACAGAATTATATAACAGAGGTATATCATACATTTAAATGTATTTGGAACACATATTCCATTATCGATATTAAAAAAATTGAACTAACTTTTTTTTTGTCTTACAGATGCTTACCATCCCCTAAACACATTTTTTTGCCACTAAGTAATGGATAATACTAAATGATAATACAAATAACACTGAGAACAGCGCGTCTACTTCTTGTGTTCGGTAATTCAGAAATTTTCAATTGCTCTATTGGCCATATTTAATCGGCTGTTTTGAATTTTGAAAATCCAGTAGCAAATTTAAAATCAGACACCCAAGAATACATCAGGTTATAAAGAAAAGTGTTCTTTGGAACAATACATGGATATTTCCTCCATATCTAGACATATTTACTGAACACCAAGGCAACCATTTCTTTCATTGTCGTCTTGTTTATTCCCTTCTCATACGCGGCTGTAAACTGACACTTTCTTAGACTTTCTTTTCCTGAATGTTCGAAATTCCCATCATCAAAATCATTTAATTGCCTTTCCATTTCTGAGTCAATTGTTCTTTTCGACCATCACAAAACAACGGCTTAATACAATTAATATCCGAAACTTATCTCGTTGAGAAGTTTGAACAGCCCTTCGGAATTGTACCATAATTAATAACCTCTCAAATTAATTATTCCCGTAAGGATCAATGGAACAACGATCCGTCGTTTTAATTCGGTAATCCGCGAATTATTAAGTTTCCTCGACCCGGGCGAAGGTCTCGCTCCGCGGCAAGTTTCGTCGTATTGTGTAACGTCTGAAATGAGTCCTAATTACCTGGAATCCTTATTGATACGGTCGCATGGGCGAATCTTAACCGAGATTGTTCGGAAGCCAATTACTACGAGATGCCATTGTTAGGATAATGCTTTACACGTCGATGGCCCCGAATGGATACAAACGCTCTCGTCTCTATCGGGACATCTTTAGACACGTGAATATATAAGTGAGAACTTTACTTTTAATAACATTTAATGAACATCTCCAACAGTGCGTTGTTGTAGGAAAGGAGTAGATACATAAAGATGGTTAAACAGAAACCAAACAATGTTTGGTTGCTAGAATAGTATTCAATTTCCATATTACACTCGTACATATGTACTCCTGAATAATAAATACTTTTTTGAGTATAATTTTTCCAATGTAAAATAATGAAAATTGATGCGCGAGAATGTGAAAGTAAAAATATCGATGATGTCATGTACAAAAGAGACGTCACTGTTGCTTGTAATTACAGTGTAAGATACGAAATTTAAAATAAAAATTGATGATTCCAAGGATTTTTCCAAAATATTTTTGGTTTGGAAAAAATTGCATTTTTAAAAAACATTACATCCTCGCCAGTGGCGGTTGGTGATATTTCAGTTAGCCATATCTTGAAAACGACGCATGGGACCCACTTCACTTTTTAGGTGATGACTGTAGTACACCTCTTACAGAAAGGATTTATAGTGAAAAAACCGTCAGCAAAGTTTGCGAAAAAATTTTCAAAAAAACACCCTGGGATCTCAGTAACGCTCTGTGGAATATTTGCAGATATTTTTTTCATAATCTAGAAACAAATATAAGGCGAGGTTTTTCGCTTTGTTACAAATTTTTTTTTTCAAAAAGTTATGGCCATTTTAATTTTTGGAAACAAAATGTTCCTATAAAATTAAAATTAAAATGGCCATAACGTTAAAAAAATATATTTTGTAACAAATCGAAAAACCTCTCATAATATTTGTTTCTAGATTATGAAAAAAATATATACTGCAAATATTCCACAGAGCGTTACTGAGATCCCAGAGTATTCTGTAGTTTTTTTTGAAAATTTTTTCTCAAACTTTGCTGACGGTTTTTTCACTATAAATCCTTTCTGTAAGAGGTGTACAGTCATCACCTAAAAAAGTGAAGTGGGTCCCATGACTTGTTTTCAAGATATGGCTAACTGAAATATCACTAACCGCCACTGATCCTCACTATATAGTACTTTCATATAAGTTATTTCATTTCTCGTTGCAACACGTGTGCACAATTTTCTGGCGTATTTTTAAAAGTACTTAGTAGGTTTGCGATTACAATGCAAATACTAATCAAACTTACATTCTATACAGTATTCATTCAGAAAAGTTCCCATTTCCGTATAGGTACACATAATTTCACAGAACAGTTAAAAAGTATATAGGTATGTACATAAACCGACAACACAAAGTGTGGACTTTCTCTGCCACCCCTGCAAAGAATTTCATATGACATCTCGAATTTGAATACAACGTTCGAAAATTGTGTTTTTTTTTTAAAAACAAAGGTTTTAGTGCACTGAATTTGAACTTTCAACTTTTTCTTTAAATTTTTCTTGTGTATGAGAGTACAAAGTATTTTTTAGTGTTAAGATTCCGTAAAACAGACCTAAAAACGGATTTGTTTTTTGTTTTTGTATGTGGCTCTTATTTTCGGGCGCAATCGGTCGAATTTATTACTTCGATATCTCGCTTTCGAATAAACGCCCACGAGAGCGGCGGCGGCAAAACAGGACGAGGAGAGGGCACCGAAGGATCCGACCGACACCACGGTCTTGTAGCGGCTCAATGGGGCGGTATGTAAATGTGTCAGTTTTCACGCCCTGATTGACTCGAGAAGGGGATCTCCGCCCGCGATAAGCACCCTTACAACCCTCTCAGTTACACACAATGACGATGGCCCCCTACCCCAACCCTCACGCTAATAATATTCGGCCCGCGCCCTTGGCGCACGATGACTGTTCTTGTCGTGCGACCGGACTTAGCGACGGCTTTTGTCTGACGGGCAGACAGCGGGAGTCGGCTAATCGAGCGAAGTTGCGTTTACTTGTCCGCGCGTCGGAATAAACTGAGCTGCGTTATTCATCCGACGAAAACATAGTTCGAGTGTTCATATTAGAGGATATGTTTCTGGTCTTAATTTAGATAATAAAACTTCGAGCATTCTGATTTTACTATACAGGGTGTCTACGAAGATAGGGTACACTCATTAATCTTTGAACGGAAAGAAATTAGTACCGTTTCTAGTATTCACTATTGCAAATCACACGGAATTTGGAGTCTTACAGCATTTTTCATAGATTTCTATAGCCAACTACATCTGAGGAATGAATTGGAACTGTGGATTTTTAAATGGAACTAATTTCTTTTGAATCTATTCACATCCGATGAATTGGAGCTTTATCGCCACACCATTATAATTTGCCAATGCTAATATCCGATGAACAGATTTTATTCCCACCAAACATTTAATCTCCAAAAACATCTATTGGATAATACAAAAGTCAGCCCGATTCATCTGAGAAGACTGTGCTGATCGGCCTTTCCTTAGTGCTCAGGGGGAAAGATAAGAATATTTTCCCCTTATCATCGGAAATTTCCTGCCAATGTTCCCTCTCCTTCTGACTTCTTGGGTGTCGGCCCTTCCTATCCTTCCGTCCTTCTGTCTGTGGCATCAGAAATTGCTTGCCGGGCTCGTTCTAAGGATCCCGTCTCCGTCCGTCTGTCTATGGCTGTCATCGAAAATTATCTGCATGTCGCATTCTGACGATTTCTCCGTCAGTCTGCCTGTTTGTGCCTGGCACTGGAAATTTCCCGCCGATGCATTCTGATGATTCCATATCCAACCGTGTCTGTGTTGGCATCGAAAATTACCTGCCAGGCGTATTCTAACGACTCCATCCGTCCATCCGTCTATGTGTACCTGCTGTCAGAAATTACCTACTAGGTGCATTCAGGTAGCTTAGTTCGTACTCGGAGAAGCCGACTTCCGACACATTTGCATTCTACAGAACCGTATGAATGAATGAATACGAAAAGTGGGCGGGAAGACCCATGCACTTAGGCCGCCTGACGGGCCCATTGTGCACCCACATTCCATGAGTGTTCACCCAGGTATGCCGACCTCTCTAGCAAAGGCGCATATTTTCCTGGGTGAACACTCTTAACATCCTCTGGGTTCAGAACACAGCTCCCAAAGTGCCGTTCTCTAACCCTTGCAATTGCAAGGCACTCTGTGAGGATGTGAGATGCAGTCTCCTCATCCTCCATGCACCATCCACATTCAGGATAATCTATGACCCTTATCATGTGGAGGTGCCTTTTAAGGTGACAGTGGGCTGTAAGGAGTCCTGTCACCGTTCTAATGTCTCTTCGGTTCATACCTAGGAGACTTTGAGTTAATTTGAACGAAGGCCCAATAATATGGGCCTTCGCCTGCCTCATACCCGTGGCTTCTTGCCATGATTTTTCGAACTCCTTGCTTAGGAGCTCTTTCATGAACTATCTCTCTTTCTCTTTCACAGAACCGTATCTCTGGATATTAGTTTGGGTTAAATCTATTCTATTGTAACACTCTACTGTCAATAAAGAGTATTATACGAAGTATTCATCCTTCTCGACCCCTGGATGATTCATTTTTCCACAAGCTACCGAGTACGTTACAATGGGTTAACTTGTGCATTGTTCTAATTTAATAAAGTTATTCTAAGTAAGAAATCATCAACAACCAATCTTTGTTATACATTTTTTTCAAAATTTCAGTTTTTATTTTTATATGTACAGTACTGTGTACATATAAAACAACAACAAGCCTCAAAGCTTAAGCTTGAAAAAAGCAGATCTAATTTGGTGATAGGTGAGCTTGGCAGAAAGAGTGGTGCTACAGAAGCATAAGCATCAAAGTGTAATAGACGAAAGTAACAAGTAGCCTTCCGCACGTTTGCCATGGTTTATTATGAAATTGTATCAGACAGCTATCACGGGAGTACTGAAATAAATACGAAATGAGGCGATCCCCATCACATGCTACGCGAGTTACCTATGTGTTGGGTTGCCGTATGCCAACTTTAGTGTGATAAAGAAGCGTGTTAAAATATGTCAATTACTTTTATACAGCATAACCTTTATACAGCATAAATTTATACATACAGGGTGATTCCTAAATTGAGTCATATTTTTTAATGGCATGTAGAACTTAAAACATTTTTTTTTTTAATTTTCCAACCATTTTTCAATAAACTCGAAAATAAAAAAGTTACCTTATTAATTTAGAAAATAACACTTATCCGGTCCTGCCTTCACGAAACCCAGTAGAAAAATAAACTTAATGTTTATCTTTTTTTTTACTCGCTTTTCCTACTATTTCCTTATATTAAATTTTTTGTATTTAGAATTCCTCTGTATAACCTTTTCTTTAAATGTACGACAGGACAGGATAAATTGTATTTTTGAAATTAATATTAAAGCAACTTTTTAATTTTTGAGATTTTTGAAAAAAAAATATTAGGAAAACATGTTTCTTTCAACAGTTCTATACGCTGTTAAAAAATACTCAACTTATGAATCACCCTGTATAACCAACAACTTTTAAATATCAAGTATATTACATCACTATACTTGAAGTGAAGTGTGGCGTAAATTTAGGTGTTTAGTTGAAACTGGGGTGTTATTTGAAAAAAAGTCAGGAGGTAGCTTCTTAACCCATTAACACCAAAACGGACACAATTTTCGTCCTTTTTTGGAGCGTCAATTTCGAAGGGAAATTAATGAATTCACTCAATAAAAACCACTTATCCTAATGTGTTCGGATGTGATCTTTCGATTTCCGGGGTCAGAATTGTGATTAAATGACCTCAACTGACTCTAATCTTTTCAAAATGGCGGATATTGCATAAAATCTCATGAAATATGAATTTATCTCTAGTATTAACGAGAAAATAATGTTATTGTGAGTTTTTCTTGATCCACAGTCATTTTCTTCAATCAAAACAATACTACAGAATATATTTGACTAAATTTTCAATTTTAAATGATGGCGGATTCAAAATGGCGGCCAGATTTCTCAAGAAATGGCGCGTTTTTCATTATAAAAAGTAAATAGGAGTTTGTAATTATACTTTTCCTATGTCATCTCATGTTTTAGTAACATTTTGAGTTATTCCTGGCGAAAAAAATTTGAAATCCAAGATGGCGGACATCATTCTTGAAAATTGAAAATTTGCAAACGGAAAAATTACGTCATATTTTACGTAGAATTCTGATGGAAAATATCCTCTCAATCTTTTTCATAAAAATTATATCTGTGTAAAAAATTATTTGTCATTCTAACCTCAAAAACGAGATTTTAGGTTAGGGGTTAGTTTTACACACTTAGGGATGTAGGCGCATTAAAGAATTTTTTTTTTTCGGAACTTCGCATATAAATAGAAAATATATATTTTGAATTCGGGCGCATTGACGAATTTTTTTCCGGAACTTCCTCGCATATTTATTCGAAGGATAGTACGTAGAACGTACTTTCTGGTGGGTGTGAGAAAAATCGTATATGCACCACGAGAAACAAGTAGGCTGTGTACTTCCGGCGAGTAGTTTGCGCCCGAGCATCCCTAAGTGCATAATATATAATTCTCATGATTTCATCATGAGAACTTCAACACAGGAAAAAAACCTTGTTTTGAGGTTAGAATGACAAATCATTTTTTATTGAGATAGAACGCATTTTTTAGAAAAAGATTGAGAGGACATTTTCCTTCAGAATTTTACGTAAAATATGACTGTAATTTTTCCGTTTTCAAATTTTGAATTTTCAAGAATGATCCATCCTGAAATCCATCTTGGATTTCAGACTTTTTTTACCAGGAATAACTCAAAATGTTACTATAACATGAAGTGACATAGGAAAAGTATAATTACAAACTCCTATTTACTTTTTTATAATGAAAAACGCGCCATTTCTTGAGAAATCCGTATCTGTAGTATTGTTTAATTGAAGAAAAAGCACCGTGGATCAAGAAAAACTCACAATAACATTATTTTCTCGTTAATACTAGAGAGAAGTTCATATTTTATGAGAGTTTATGCAATATCCGCCATTTTGAAAAGATTAGAATCAGTTGAGGTCGGCAAAAAAATTCTATCATCAACTCCAACTATTGCCTCCACCTCCCTCCACAATCCGGAGTAGGTTAGAGTACTTTTTGGACTAAAAAAAAATATATATAAAAAAATAATCCCCAAATTGTCAGTACTTTTCTCCATAAAGTCAGCCATATTTTTTTTCTAGAGCATTTAATCACAATTCTGACCCCGGAAATCGAAAGATCACATCCGAACACATTAGGATAAGTGGTTTTTATTGAGTGAATTCATTAATTTCCCTTCGAGATTGACGCTCCAAAAAGGACGAAAAATTGTGTCCGTTTGGGCGTTAATGGGTTAATGCAACACTGGTTATAAGCTGTAATCAGACATTTGAACACTTTCCCACTTAACGCCGAAATACTTTTTTGCATACAATTTTGCATCAATTTTGCATCATCGGGATATGATTAAAACCAAAGTTAAATCTAATTGTCCTTGTTTATTAACCAGAACAGTGGACTGTTCGGTATCGACATATTATCCATATTCATGCTACTATTACATTTAACAATTTCTTAGTTTCAAATACATATAACTATCATCAGCCTGTAACTGTAACATCATAACTTTAACTGTCGTAACTGTAACATCATACATTACTTATACATTTGTACTTTTACATTTCTTATACATTTTAAGTCTCGAACGTCTGTCCTATAATTATTACCAAAACTGTATTTTTCAGTTTTTTCGGGCGAAATTACTCTGCACGTGTTAACGTGGGAAAATCTCGTGGAATATGAATCGTGCGATTGACACATACTGCTGTACTCCTTGGTAATTCATGCCGATTGCAATTCGCAGCTTGTAAGCGAAGGTTCACGTCACTGACGCTGGCAGGAATATCACATGGTGATATTTAATATATGGCACGGTTTACACCATTTTAACATCGAGACGTGTATGTACAATACAGATCGTGTGCGATCCGCATGCGGATATTATTGACATAGTAAACACGTTCGTTGTGAGATACGTATCGATCGGCTACATTGTGCTACTGTTCGATATACATAGTACATACATATCTGTACCTCAGAGTTAAACTATGTTAAGTCACATAATTCCTATTTAGAGAAAAACGTGTGTAAAGTTTTTTTAAGCATTTTTTATATTGCATGAATAATGTTTGTTGTACACTCATACTTATACGTATTTAAAATTAAAGTTTTTCATTAGTTCCCGATATAATATTCGGTTATTACGCAAAATAAATATTTAGTTTTTTTGTAAAGCGACAACATAGTTTACCTTGCACAAAAAAAAAACTGAAAATTTGGACATGATATATATGAAGTCCAGTTATGAAGTGATGTCAAAAAAAGGTAAATAAAACTAAGTTACATTATTACTTTACGTTACATAACAAAAGGTGCGTCGAATCTCTCAAAAAAGACTTTTGAAATAAAAAAAGTCGTATGTCTCCATCCCCGTAACATTAAAGGGTTTTTTGACAGATCATAATTTGTGAGACTTTTTTCCTTTCCCGCTCAATAACTGAGCCATCCGCTCCCAAGTGAGTATGCCCTTTGGTCAAAAATGTATTACTTATGGACTTCAGATTTGGTTTCTTTTCCAACATAATAGAGTTGGATCCAACATAAAAGAGCTCTTGTGCTCATTTTTACAGTTTTTATTCAAGAACGTGATTATTTAACGTTTTTGTCGAACCCACAACACAAACTTAAACTATAACTTGCAAGCAACCTATGCAAGACATTGAAATGGCGGATTGCCCTGGAAGAAAACGCAGTTTAATAGGACTCCATTGAGGAAAGTTAGGTTATTTAGACTTAACATATTAAAGTGGCGTAATCTCCTTGAGGCAAACAATATTAAAGTCACTTGACTTACATTGGCTTTAAGGAGCTAGTGGACTTAACATTATTTAAAAAGGTCTAACTTTTTTCATTTATTATCACAGAGTTTTGATTTTACTAACAAATTAAAAATTATGTTTTTGTTATAGACTTAACATAATTAACTGAAATATTGCATATTTGGACTTAACATAGTTTGGCTCTGAGGTACAGATATGTATATGTCTACGAGTAGTGTATGTAATATGTAGGTAATATTTCTGTGTACGAAATGTCAGCGCAAAATTAACACTCCTAAAGAGAATATGTAGTTGCGATATTCTTTCCATTTATATGTATCGTACGGTACATCTAGCAAAATCCGCAATTTACTCACTGAATCTCGAGGAATCATTAATGCAGAATGTCCAGTTTCCGAAAAATGTATGCCAACTTCTGAAAAAGTCACCACCGTGTCCTACTGTCAACAAGAATGCCGCGTAAACTTGGAACACCATTCGGTTATCAAGTACGGATTTTTATTCAACGTTTTCCCAAGGTGTCGTACGAGGTGTATAAATTAAGTAATGAGACTTGCAAAGTAGCTCCCGATCTAGCAATACTGCGGAGACAGGAAGGGAGGTAGGTTAACATGTAATACACCTTCAGTACAAGTTTGTTGTTAGTGAACAAAGTTAAAGTCATTTTTTTGTTCATTGTGACGTGACTGTTTTCGCAAACCGGAATTCTAGATATGGACAACTGAAATATCACCAACCGCCACTGACGCCTATGGAGACGGCGTTTTTTTTTTCAAGAGCGCCTTGGATCTTGTGCGTTAAGATCGTCCATTGACGACAAGAATTATCGGGTAAGAGTTAAATTTGAATCACACCACTGTCCATCAGATTTTGACAACGGATGGTGCATCACGACAATGCGCCTTGTCACACAGCCGTTTCATTTAAATGAGTTTTTAGCCAATAAAAACATTCCTTTGGCTCCTCAGCCTCCTTATTCGCCTGACTTGAGTCCTTGTGATTTTTTTCTTTTCGTGAGATTGAGTCATCTCAAGGGACGTCATTTGGGGACCATAGAAAACATTCAAACGGCTACAACCGACCAGCGGAAATGCTATGAAATGAAGTTATTCCAGTATGCGAGTTCCAGCACTGCTATGAGGAATGGAAGAACTGTCTCCAGCGCTGTGTAGCTTCTCAAGGAAGTTATTTTGAACGAAACAATACCGAATTGTAATTCTATTCGATTAAAAAATAGATAAAAAATCAGTCTCCTTACTTAATTTACACACTTCGTATGATGGAATACCTGTACTTAACAAATGATATGTGTGCGATATACAGGTGACAATGATACAAACACTAATAATTTGGATACTATTGACAAATTAACTTGAAAAGTAGAAATGCTATTAGAAATGCTATTTAGAGTTTCTCATCACCGAACCATCTCTTAAAATAATTGCTTTCAGCGTCATTCCATGAATGAGGTTATCCTGAGTTCTTAGGCAATCTGAACACATTCCGCTTGTGTGAGTCTGAGTTCAGTCAACGTGTTAATCTTGTAACACGTAAGTAAACGTATTACGATTCACAGCTAATATTCAGATACGTTTATTCAGCTGGTCAGTCCATGATACAATTAACGCGTTACAGTCAATAAATGGTGGGAAAGGTGTAACAGGTTCCCGTGACACCTCCTCAATATAGCGATCAGCTGTTAATGTACCATGTAATATGAGAACCAGCTCTATACAAACGTCCAAAGTGATGCTACCCCATACAATTACTGAACCAAAAGAGATGAGTAGAGTGAAAAGAGCATTACATCATTTAAACTAACATACTGAGAGATTTTCAGGTAAATACCATAAATAAAAATATTTCTTGGAAAACACTGACAACAATTAACAAACAACTAAAGTATAATATGATTTTTGATTATTTGTCTTGTCTAAATTTCTATATCCGCTTCTGTGTATTATTTCTAAATATTCGACTGCATTTGATTGTCTACTGACTGATCTTACTTATTGATGTTAGACACTAACTTCTGAACATCCACCCTATAGTTACTAGAAGAATGTTTTTAGTCGACAAACGTATTACAGTATTTGTTGGTTCAACTATAAAGGCTTTGTCCGCGTCTGTCTGTTGTGCGGGATTAATAAAAACCGTAACGGTTATGAATGAGAGATGGGGGCATTCGGCTTGCGACCTGACACGTTAGATTAGCTGCATTTTTACAGTATAATTTACATTATCCATAAATCAGGAACGCATTTACCGGCCGCCCGTTCGCCGGTAATGTAAACATATTGACGGGGCTTTGATTTATAAGTACAGGCTTAATGTAACCTGCGGCCCACGCTGCAGCTTTACAGAGTGGGCCGAAAATTAGGACGATTTTTCACAACAGCCAGCAATTTCCGGAGATGGTCAACACACGCGATACGATCAATCAACGCATGTTTTTTTACGAATTTTAGTATCTGTGCAAGAAGCAAATGTGCAAAAAAAAAACGGACAATATAACGTCTTCTAGTGAACTGTCCGAGCAAATTCACATATTTCAGAGACATGCAGTTTTGACAAATACATATGATGACTTTGGACAACTGCATATCTGATTTTAATGGAACTTTGTGGTCGGCATTTTTTTTCACATCATAGAACAAAGAAATATATTTCTTAGTTTCCAAAGACAGGATTTCTTCCATAACACTCTAAACTGAATTTAGAAATACAAAATTCTGCTTGGAATGTTTATTTACCAGATTACTTAATTGCATCAAAAAATATCTCCGAATTATAAAGAAAAAGATCATTGCACGTTTTTACGAGTGTTTGTATCTCTAGATATTCTAGAAATTAGCAGAAAAACAAACAAAATAACGTTTTCTAGTTGACAGCCCGAGCCTCTGTTTTTTGAAACACATTGCACATTGCTGCACATAATGACTTTGGACAACACCATAACCAATTTTAGTGGAATTTTATGGTCGCCATTTTCACCATTTTCACCATTTTCACCATTTTCACCATTTTAATACTTTCAAAAATAATGTAATAAGAAACCTATTCATTTTACATTTACGGCATCGGACATGTAACAGAACTCTCTAAACACGTTTCTCATAAAATTACATTTGAAATTTCAATGTCTGAAATTTCAAATTAATTAAAACGCATCAGCCATTACGGACATCAAAGCGAAATAATAGTTCGGTATTATTAACTAACGTTAAGCTGACACAACAATTTCATAAATTTTGAAATGGAATTGTAAACATGACAGGTAAATGTTAGTTTACGTTGATGGAATTACGGTTTCGAATTAATGAAAAATATTAACAGTGATACCTTTGATAAAATCCCATAATCATTGATGGCTTGCCAAATTAAATCCGTAAACTGAGAAGCTGTAGCTATACTAAGTTTGATATTATACAGTAGCTCTATGGGAGTACTATCGATGGATATTTTTATGGAAAAATTAGTCAAAATGACAAAGACAAACAATATGCGTTCAAAAAAAACTAAGTCAAATGGTTTATGGAAATTTGAAGGCATGTTGTTTTTTGTTGCACGTGCTTTTTCTACAACTGTGACTAGAAATGTCAACTGTCAGTCATCCATCTTTCAATCATTATGTCACATTCATTATTTTACACGTAGAATTTATAAGTAATACTTGAAATAATTCCTACGGAAAAAATATGATTTCTCAAGAACGCAAAACTCAACAAAAAAAAATAAATAAGCGAAAGGTAAAAAACAATAGAAATATTCAATGAAATATTGTTTAGAAGAGTTTCGCAATGAGTAATTTTCGATTACATAATTCTGTATGTCTGTATAACGATTCGCATAATTAAGCAACTGTATGAAAATGCACAGTTTCGGATAAAAGTCAATAACAGATTATCAAAACCATACGAAATTAATGAAGGTATTTTACAGGGGGAGCCACTTAGTCCTACCTTATGTGCTTTGTTCATTGCTGACATTGAAATTTTTTTTAGAAAATCTGGAGCAGTAGGCATAAATATTGATAATGCCAATGATTTACTGTTACTCCTATATGCAGATGACCTTTTTTATCTTCGGAGACTCAGAAGTGGATTTAGCAAGGAAACTACATATCCTTGAAAAGTACGCTAGCCAGAATAAACTCAATATTAATAACGAAAAATCTAAAATAGTCTGCTTTTCCAAGGGCAGTTTTAGACGTTCTCGAAGTTACAGGTTTTTGTTCAATAACAAAGAAATTGAAATATCAAATAGATATAATTATTTAGGAATTTCTCTTTCATGTTCATCGTTATTTAGAGATCAAACTATGGTAGCAGTCTTAAAGGCTAAGAAAGCTGTCGGGTCTGTCATGTCAACGTTAGCTAAATCAAAAATCGTATCTTGGGAGTCTAGATTAACCCTGTTTAACTCAATAATTTTGAGCACTCTGTACAAGTTGGATTCTTTGGAAGATTGCGTTCTGTTAGTGAAATTGAAAGGGACAAGTTGGATTTTTAAAAGACTTATGTTACTAATTAAAACAGGCTCCTGACATATAGTTACGCGTTTTTTGTCTTTAAACAATGCCTAAATTGGCTCTTAAAAATCTTAAGTATGGATGAAACCCGCTTACCCACAATTATATTTATTAAACTCCTAGCTTTACAAAACTCTGCTAACTCCACTTACAACTGGGCTGTACAAATGAAATCAATATTTGATAAGCTTAATTTTTCCGAGGTCTGGGACAATTTGACTTGTCCAAAAATTCAAAAAGAAATTTTAGTGCAATTCTGGAAGTGCATAGATCGTATTTACATAGCGAAGATTTATCTATGTTAGCGGCATCAGGGTACTCTAGAATCTACAAATGTGTCACTATGCGTACAACTCCAGCTAGCTATCTGCTATATAAGACTCCTATAAAACTACTAAGGTTGTATAGTCAAATTCGCCTTTCCTCGAAGTTACGGTTATCTTTAGCTTATAACGGTTGTTATTACGTCATCAATCAGGATGAAACCTGCACATTGTGCAATTCTCTACAATCTGAGACACTCGAACATATTGTAATGAATTGCAGTCTCTACAGAGTTATTCGACCACCGGAACTTAGCGGCTTACAGAACTTTGATCAGTTTATACAAATGTTAGATGACCCGGATTACTTGAAAGTTATTGTGAACTTTTTGATTGGAGTTTTGAAACTACGGGCATTTGTGTTAAACGAATGAATAAGAATTATTTCCTTTTTTTTGCGTAACTTTTTTCCGTCTTTGTGCTCATAATTTTTGTAATCATAATTCCTATTCTCATGGACATGTATTAAGTTAACTTTATATATTAAGTGCTATTATCATACTCATTAGTATTATTATTTAATGTATAACACACATTTTTTTTTTTTTTTTTTCTTTGTATTAGTGGTACAGTTTTGTTTGTAATAACACAACCACTGTACCTTTTTTTAGTTTGTTTATTTAATGGAACTCTTGCTGTTTGATTTTTATATCAATAGAAGCAATAAATAAATAAATAAATACATATAAATAAATAAATAAATAATTTTCGATTACAATATTTTCCTGTCTGCAGTACGACGTTATATGAATGTTTTTCGAGAAACATCCGACAAATTGTGGAAAATGCTCCTAGGACTTCTGTCTCTGTTATTTCGCAATTTACTAAAGTATCTGTTGATACTTGAGATACTGTTTTAAAAAAGACCTACACTTCTTCATATACCATTTAGTTTGTCACCAAGAACCTCTAGAAGTTGATAGGCCACGTAGGGCGGCATTTTGCGACTGACATCTAAACAATGTCAATGAAGAATAATACTACTATATTTTTTTCTCGTGAATCCTGGTTTCACCTGAGTGGATACATGAACTCTCAAAATATGAATATGTGGAATTCGATGATGTTGGAAATTTTTTTAAGCCCCTCTACATTCACAGAAAACTGGTGTTTGGTGTATTTATTAATACAACAAGAATGTCTGGACAAATATTTTGTTATGCCCCTCTCACTGGACGAAGGTATTCGAATATTTCTGAATTATTATAATAACTCAAAACAGTAAAAAATGTCGCTTGGTATATTTATTAAATCTGGGGGTGATGAGTAATGAACGCCCATCGGTGTGTTTAAATGGAGGTAGACGTAGTACACCATATTACTAGACAGCATGCCCTAATACTGACTCCCTCAACGAATGCAGTTATTCCCGGAACACACACTGACGGTAAGCCCATTAAGATCATGGAGAGAGATCCATGAAGAAATCCCGGGAAACAAGAAGCCCGGTCGCACACTTGATGCAGAAACATGCGGTCTTTTCAGATGCGCAAATATATATGCACGTACGCGTACGAATCAACCTGCTAGTAGTATGACAGCTTGTACTTACATAAGTTGGGATATTTACTATCATTAGCGCGTTCTGACGCGGTAATGGATATTCGTACATTCACACATTTCTGCATCCAATATGAGTCCAGGCTAATAATTCTCTACCAACACTGAAACATGTCTAGTCCCATTTGAGCACACTAGAGGACGATCCATACGCAGCACCGTCCTCGGGCCAGGCAACATGCCGAAACGCTCGTTCATTGTTATTTGCCATCAGATATAGCACGCTGATGACATCTAATAAGGTCGAATGTAATGCGGATATGTGGTTTCTGCTGGCGAATGACGATGAGTGGGAAATTACTATTCTCGTTTTAGTTGCATTAAAACGACGTTTGTAGAAGATTTAGTACGTCCAAAATTGTTATAATGTCGATCAGCGCTAAATAAACAATAAGTGGTTTTCGATTATCATAACAACAATCCTAAATTATAGTGATAAAACCTTAACCTCTTACAAAGTCAGAAAATTTTATCTGTGATATTATATATTTTTTTTCTAATAAAAAAGTTTTATTAAAAATATTTTGTTAAAAGTTATGGCCATAAGAAAAAAAAAAAAAAAAAAAAAAAAAAAAAAAAAAAAAAAAAAAAAAAAAAAAAAAAAAAAATAAAAAAAAAAAAAAAAAAGAAAAAAAAAAAAAAAAAAAAATAAAAATGAGGGAGACATAGAAAGATACAAAAATCCTAATTGACTGATCACGAAAAAAGGGGAGAAAAAAGGAAAAAACAAAAAGAAAAAAAAAAAAAAAAATAAGTCAAGACTTAATAATAATATGGTTTTTAATAATACAGTTTTTATGACATAAACATTAGGTACTTTTATATTCAATAATTACTGCCATCATTAGTCATTATTTTGTTTACAGAAGTTGTCTTTAACAAGAATATTTACGACAAGAATCACGTAATACTTAAAACTTTTATATGCACTAAGTTTTTCTATTGTGATGACTGTGAAGGATTCAACTGAATTCTTGCAGTCTATTCTGAATATTTGTGTAGTGTAAGTTATTGGTTTTACCTAACTAAAGATTAAAGCGTGGAGCACTGATTGTCTTACCTTATGCTAATTAATTAAATAATGTACCTACATTTTTGTAAACATGTATTTTTCCCTATTGTTTTATTTAAATACATCTGGAACACAAAAGAGTTTATTTTTTTATTTCGTTCACTCAAACACTACGTTATTACTGTTATTAGATGTTTAATGAATTTGTTCATTTGTTTTGAAATACACTGCAAAATAGTTTTTATTCCTTTAAAATATTAACTGCAGCACGGTTATTCGCTTATTTACTTACAGTACACTTTAATATTAGCTCTTGGCTAAAAAAAGGTTTGGAGTAACAAAAATGTGGTGTTTTTTTACCAGCTGCTTCTGACGGATCTAAATAATTAACGTTTGCTGCCAGCGTAGCCAAATGAAGAAAAAAGTGGTTACAGAATGAAAAACTATTTCATTCTCCTCAAATTCGCGAAGAATATTCCATTTTTAGATACCTACGCTTTGTTTTATATGGCAGTCTAATTAGAATGAAAAATGAGTTTCTAAAATAGCGGAAAATTAGAATGCATTGTTTTCTTTCGTTTCGTTGTGTTCAGGCTGAATATTTCTAGAAATATAAAATTTTAATACCTAGTCTACGAAGTTATTGTTAGATGACTCGAATGAAACTTTTTCAGTGATGTGGGAATCATGTTGTAATAATAATTAAAGCATAAATATTTAACTGATATTTATGTACGAAGTGAATTCACATATAAACTGAAATTGTGTTATTGATAGAAGCCAGGCATATAAATTCAATATAATATATGAAGTAAAAGTATTATGTTTACAATTCTATATACTGGGTGTAAGAGGATCATGGTACACCCCCCTTTTCTCCTTTAGTTTTCAAGATAATTTATTGAAATTTGGGATATCCTATATACATAATAAGCGGCACTGTCTGACATACAAGTGATTTTTTTTCCACTTCCGGTTTCGTCGGAAGTGACACTAACTTTCGATTTTTAAATGTAACACCCTGTATATCATTGCATTCTTGAATTCTGCATAACTTTCTGAATCCAACGATACCAAATAAGTGACATTTCAAACGTCAATATTTTTTACAATTATAATTTTTAGTTTTCCATTGAAATGGGCCATGACGGTTCCGATTTATTCTAAACTAGCTACCCGCCCCGGCTTCGCACTGAAATATAAAAAATGGTTATTGTGGGTTATCACTACGAGATAGACATATACCATCCCGGACTTTTTTGTAGACCTTTTTAAGGTGTACAATATTGTAGTACATTATTTTGATCTATCTCGTAGGGTTCAGCCAGCGTTTGCAATGTAAGCGTAAAAAATGTGTTTATTTACGACATCACATAAGAAACCTCTAAAATTATCAGCGTTTCTCTACTATATTATGCATGTATTATACATATAAACCTTCCTCTTGAATCACTCTATCTATTAAAAAAACGGCATCAAAATCCTTTGCGTAGTTTTAAAGATCTAAGCATACATAGGTAGGGACAGACAGCTGGAAGCGACTTTGTTTTATACTATGTTATGACCCATGTAATGCTACAAAAATCAAAATCCCGTCAAAGATACTCAATTATGTGATTTATGAGCAAATAAAGTTCATCAAATCGTTTCTCTTAGCTGTAATTTTGTTTGTATTTATCGCACATATTAATACGACATAAGAATAAATTACTTATTAATAGCAATAATAAATGGTACTACGGTACCAATATGGTTCCATTTGAAAAAATTGAGTTCTGCTCCAAAAAACAATTTTGATGTTTAATGATGAAGTTTATTTGCTTATAAATCACATAATTTAGTATTTTTGACGGGATTTAGATTTTTGTAGCATTACATGGGTCATTTAGAATAAATCGGAACCATTATGGCCCACTTAAATGGAAAACTAAAAATTATAATTGTAAAAAATATTGACGTTTGAAATGTCACTTATTTGGTATTGTTGGATTCTGAAAATTATGCAGAATTCAAATATGCAATAATATACAGGGTTTTCCATTTAATCGAAAGTTAGTGTCACTTCCGGCGAAACCGGAAGTGGAAAAAAAAATCACTTGTATGTCAGACAGTGCCGCTTATTATGTATATAGAACATCCCAAATTTCAATCAATTATCTTGAAAACTAAAGGAGAAAAGGGGGTGTACCATGATCCTGTTATACCCGGTTAATGTTAATCTAGTACAATGTTTCTATTAACCTTGGTTAATTCGTTTCGGTTTATATGCTGGCAATAACATCATTTCTCACCTCGTATATAGAAATAGTCAAATTCCCAGCTTTAGTAATAATACATAGTAATTGTTAGGTTCGTAAATGTGTGTTAAGGGTCGAATATAAATCTCTATTATAATGAATGCATAAACCATATTTTTTAAGCGCCTTGTAAATGATATACGTGTGTATTTTTCGTCCCTGCATACATACGCCACTGATTTATCCTGCCAAGGCGCGAGGTCCCGCGTATTCGCAATAATACACCATCCCGGTGCGGGAAGGCAGGATATTCTAACGCAGTTTAACACGCGAGACGGCAAACATTCCGAACCCTAGTAATTGTAGGTATATAAAAATTGTTATATACATATACCGTGTGTGTAAAGCCGACATCGGCCAATTGTGAGAAAGGGCAAACGGAAGTGATACGACAAATAAGAAGCAACCGCCCACGCATCGAAGGTAGTGAGGGAATAGGACCCTCCCTCTAACCACCTGTGCTGGTCGTTAGAACGAGATGTGTAGCATTTGTTCTTTTTCATAACTGGCCGATATTGGCTTTACACATACTGTATACACACAGAAAACCCTCTAATACATTGTATCCTTGTTTAACAGAACTTTGGAACTGTGATTGAAATAATACTTGTTTACACTTAAATGATACAGAAAAAATAATGCTGTAAAGCAATATAATCAAAAATACAATGTCGGCTACTGTATAAAATAAGTAAACATATTTTGGGGAGATTAAATAAAAAGAATATTAGAAAAGTTTAATTTACACACCACCTAACAAATGACAAAGCAACGAAAGTCTATATACATTGGGTTTTATTTGAGTTTTTTACATTGTTCGTCTGCTGGTTACTAATCTGACAGTAGTTAAAAGTTAAGTACAGTTATAACAATACAAAGCAGAAATGAATTGGAACTAACACGAAAAGTTGAAAAGGAGCTTTATATTTATGAAAAAAATAAAAAATAAAAATGTTGCCATTATCAACGTTTGAACTTGCTTTATTATATCTATTATTACCTACGTTGCCATCTGTAGATTTCCCGTCAGATAACACAGCCCCACAAAAAAAAAATTGATCAAACCCAGAAGGTAGGCTCCTCTACCCCCATGTATTTTGATGCGCTGACACCGATTATGACATTAAAAATTGCTTTTAACTATTGAATTTTCCGCTAGCACTCCCTTACGACCCCCTGACATTAAAATCATTTTTAATATCATATTCGGTCAAAAATTGGTCAAACCCAGAAGTTAGACCCCTCTACCCATATGTATTTTGATGCGCTGAAACCGATTATAACATTAAAAATTAATTTTAACTATTGAATTTTTCGCTAGCACCCCCTTACGACCCCCCTGCCATTAAAATCATTTTTAATGTCATATTCGGTTTTAGGACACTAAAATACATAAGAACACACATAAATCTTTAATTCTTATAAAACTTCAATTTTAACCCCTCAGGAGGGTCGTGAAGGGGTGCTAATCGAAAATGGTACAACTAAAATAATTTTTTATTGTCATATTTGGTTTTAGAACGTCAAAATACATAAGAATACACATAGATTTGAAATTATTATAAAAACTTTTTAACCCAACCCCCAGGGGCTGTGAGCCCCACATTGGTCAAACCCAGAAGGTGGACCTCTCTACCCCCATGTATTTTGATGCTCTGAAATCTATTATGAGATTAAAAATTGATTTTAACTATCGCATTTTCCGCTAGCACCCCCTTACGACCCCCTGGGGGTTAAAATGGAAGTTTTCATAAAAATTTAAAATTTAGGTGTATTCTTATGTAGTTTGGCGTTCTAAAACCAAATATGACAATAAAAAATGATTTTAGTTTTACCATTTTCCATTAGCACCCATTTACGACCTTCCTAAGGGGATAAAATTAAAGTTTTTATAAAAATTAAAAATTGATGTGTTTTCTTATGTATTTTAGCGTCCTAAAACCGAATATGACATTAAAAATGATTTTAATGGAAGGGGGGTCGTAAGGGGGTGCTAGCGAAAAATTCAATAGTTAAAATTAATTTTTAATGTTATAATCGGTTTCAGCGCATCAAAATACATATAAGTAGAGGGGTCTACCTTCTGGGTTTGACCAATTTTTTTTTGTGGGGCTGTGTAATTAGTATTTAGTCAACTAAGATTAGCACAAAAAACTTACTAGGTAGATTAGGTATTTGTTTTGTTACTTTTATGTGCTGCTAGCCTGCTAGCTATAGAAATAAAAAAGAGGTACCTAATGCCCTTTAGAACTCAGTTTATGTTCCACTTACTTTTAATACTAAGTGCCTGTGAAAGTGTTCCTAAAGTTTTCATAATTTCATTATCAAGTAAATATGGTTGACGGAACACATGCTGAGTGAAGTACTGTGTTGTGTACGTCGTTCTCTACATATCGAGTTTGTATTTGTATCAAAAGACATATCCAGACAGAACATACATATCATATATATTAGATATATTCAGAATACATCTGAACAAAATCACGAGGAATATGAAACCATTGTCGCATGTACGCATATCTCCGATCATATTTTAGAAGCTCTTGAAATATAAGATGAAATTTGCTGCCAAATCAGAAATTTTTGACCCGGTTTGACTCTATTGTAGCATAAATATTACATATGAAATCCGGAGCCCACACCCGGGATATTTGTCTACTTGACGCTCCAGACGATATTCTGGTTTATCTGAAATATTCCACCAGAGATAGAACAATGGAATAAATAAAAACTTGCCGGTCCCGACGATATTTATTAAAGTGCTTGATAAACGTGTTTGGTATTATATGATGCAATCTCGCTGGGAAGTTCAGAGATAAGGGACTCTGTATATACTACAAATTTTCCTTATAATAATATACTGGAAAAAACACTATCTAAAAAGTTTTCTCTTGGATTTATTTTGTACCTTTTGTGTGCATCTCAACATCATTTGGAAATGATAAAAAAATGCATGCAGTCCTCTTACATTTAGTGCAAAAAAATAAATAATGAGTTTCAGCACGACCGCATCAGATGATCTATGTTTTCTTGTGGCAAGGTGTCTCAGGCGCATTGTATGCACATCTCAAGTTCATGCAATGTTGCTGGAAGACTGTTGCAATCTTTCATTATTATATTTTATATTCTTACATAAAATATTGACCGATGCAATCGTATACACGTTCCATAGACGATAAATCTGGCAACCTTGAAGGCCAGTCACTAAGCCAGTCTTCAAAAAAAACGGCCGAACGATGAGCTGCAATATTTTGGTGCAACAAAAGACTCACGCACATATCAGATATTTTCATGCCGATTTCGTAAAGCGAAGAGTCTATGATACTACTCGTCATGGTCCTGTGTTCTTCTCCATGTTCTCGTAACCGTAAATATACAAAAAGGTTATCAGTGTTTATATGTCGATGACAAACTATTATATAAATAATATATATTTTAATCTCGATAGAACATCACACCACAGAAATTATCCTTCTAGGAATCATTACGGTTGTATCAGAGAAACAGTACACACGAAAAATACGTAGGACACACCACCAAATCCTGTGACAGGTGCCAGTTGCCACAGGCGAGATTCGAATCCACGCGGATGGCTCTTCGAGTAATTGCTATCTCCAACAAAGCACTTTACCCATTGAGCTATAGCTGAGCAGTGAGTATACTTTTTTTTCTTGATTTATTTTTCCCTATATGTTATAGGTAGGACTCAGCTGAAGAATAATATCATCCCTTAAAGTGATAACATCCCTTAAAGTTATTAAATATTTGACGCTGAAAAAAACGCACTGATCGTATTTTAAAAATTGATCGATTTAACCAGACCGATATAAAGGATATACCGAACATTGTTTACAGAGTTTTAAGATAAAGTAAAACAGCCGATAAGTGTTCGTATTTGTAAGATTCTGTAGTTGGTGAGAAAATATATGAAATCATATACATCAGATTATTTAATCTGAATTTGGAGTCTAACTATTTAGGGAAAGTAGTAGTTGAGAAGATAAAAAAAATAAGTTGAGAAGATACCTTTAAATATTTTTTCTTATTTTAGAAGAGAGCAGTCTACGAAATGCTAACAGTGACAAAGTCATCAAAGACAAAGACAAAGCTATAATATACAAAAAACTTTACTCAACCAATCGAAATAGGACTATGGAATTGACCATCTGAAAAACAATATACGTATGTATATGTATACGTTATAGTTAAAATGCAATAATTGCTTATATAAACTGTATGGAACCAAATAAATATACTTATCACCTAACACTAGGACAATATCGGACTATTATTAAGTCTCCCAATTTTTGCAGTGAAATATTGAACTCTATCATTTGATGAAAATTGTAGAAATATAACTCACAGTAATATCAAAATTGTTCTGTGAAAAAATAAACAAGTCTATTGAATAATACATATGTGTGTGCTAAATTCCATATGAAATTGCAAAAATCTGGAACTTTTAAATTAGTCCAAGATCGGTCTAGACATTTTCCTCCGAAATTTTTGTATTGATTAAAATACATTATTATTTAAGATATTATTTAATATGAAAAACATAAAAAAAAAAATACCTCATTAGCGCAACTAACATGCAAAAAAAAATCGGCAATTGATATGTTTCACAAATACATGTTGTACGACATTTATTGCCATACTGATAAAATTAAAGTATGTATTTATTCCATTTTTAGTTAAAATTACTCCAGAGATCAACAGCGACGACAAATTTTGAAACATGTAGGAATAACAAAAAAAATCCCATGTGGTGCAGACTTAGTGGCATACACTGTATATTTTGTTCAGTTAAATTACACACCAATTTTTATAGATATGATATAATATATATGATAGACAACATGTTAATGATATAATAATTAGTCTGAAATGAATGAGAGAATCAAAGTATCATAATCGAATTAGGTCAATGTTACTCATAAAACTTCAGAAACGTATCAGAATTGTTTACCAAAATTAACCTTTTAACCTCGCAGTAAAGGACTCGTCGTTGAAGAAGACAAAAACATTTTCCGGCCATTTTTCATGGACTTTTTGGTACGCTGATCCCGCGATATCATTTCCTTGCGCGGTGCAGCCATATAGTTAATCTAGTAGTGGAGCTTAGACACTTTGGCTCATCGATCAATCCGAATTCCCTTGTCAACGGCTCTCTGGGCACAATGCTCCTAAATCCCGTTATTCTTCCTGAAAAGATGTATTTTACTACCACTTTACTCTAAATTTAAACCTTCTAAAAAGTTATCGTCAAAGCGGATCTTGCTTTCGGAAGATTAAAAGTTCGGTGCATCGCTCTTCGAGAGCTTTATTTTATTTTCGGGTTTAGAATTTGAAAGGACGCAGTAGGCGTTGGATGAATGCAGAATTACGAAAAGGGGTGTATTTTTCGTGTATACAGGATGGACGAATTCTTCGTCACAAGTCCTAATTAAACCAATTATTAATTTCATTCAAGATTAAAACGGTATATACGAGTATGTATGTAATAGGGGTGGTTGTTAAACGTTGAAACTCTCGTATCTTCCTAACAGAGCGTGCGACCTACATCAGATTTTAAGTAGTTATTGCTAGACATAAAGAGTATATTACTTCAGACGAATCTTGCGTAAAAAAATCTATCTCACTATAAGATCTCGGAAACGGCTTCAGCAAAATATTTCTGCGATATATTTTTTTTTTTCGTATTAAAGTAAAGCAGTTCTTCATATCCAACAAAATATTTGTATTGTTGTGACATTTTCGAAATCTAGAGATCTGTTAATAATGATTTAAATTATTATTCCATGCCATCTTTTAATTTCTGATGTATTACAATAGATCTAACTAACATTTTTTTTTAAAGTTTAAAATAAATAACATATTTTCCTGTATGAAGATGCAACAAAATTTCAAAATCCACCAATCACCTTTGCTACATATAGATATGTATGTATATACCATTTCAATCTCATGAAATGAATAATTAATATAAATGAATTTAATAGTTGGTTTTAATAAGATTTCGATGAAATGACAATTAACATTTTATTATTACATTGTTTTGAAGATATCTGGCTGCCTCAGGACTTTTGACGAATCCTACATATATGATGCAATTAGAAAGTCATATATTTTTTTACAATTGATCAGGGAGTTTAGAGAGCCTCATGAGCACTTCGGTTATCAATACTAAATGTCTAAATCTCATCCAGATCGGTATTTTTACTTTTGCATGAGGTTCAAACATATTTGAATTAATTGTCTTACCCGTACCTATATAGTAACGTTATTAAATACCTCCATTATTAAGTAGAATTGGTAATGACTTAAGGGGGAGATCTCATCAGACTCGACCCAAAAATCTTTTTTTTTTGGCTTTTTTTGATACCTTATTATGTGTAGAATATGATCCCAAAACGATTTGGCCGGAATCACTTTTATAAAAAAGTTATTCCATAATAATGGAACCTACAATTTTGAGAAAAATTATGCAAAAATTGATTTCTCGCAGTAGAGCATATTTTATCCTAATATATTTGAATTGGGAGCCTATATTCATATTCTATGGTAAGTATAGTTACCCCAAGTGTCACCAGCTGATTAGCCGCAAGGTATATTAATTCATTTTTACATACCAAAAATCGATCGAAGAACGAATTTCGTTAAAAAACCGAATTTTTTAAACGCGTTTTTCTCAAAACTGTGTTTTTTAAACTGGTGGGACCTGTAACTCAAAAACTAATTGTGAATCTACTTGAGTTTTTTTTTATTTGAAAGTAAATTAAATTTATTGGAGCTTATACCTAAGAAAACATTGATTTTGCTGTTATTTGTTCTTTTATAACGATTTGAAAAGCAAAAAAAAAAAGTGAAAAACCGGTACCGAAAATTTGCAAGTCCGCCATTTTGTTGCTTTTTTACTTTTTTTTGGTTCATGTACCAAAAAATATCAACAGGGTTTGTCCAGAAAGTAATGTCAGTGAGCTTCGAAAAATGGTTTTTATTGGTTCTATGTGTACAAATATTTAGAAACTTTCAAAATATATACCTCCTGCGTCCACACATCGGTTTCAGCGGGTCTTCCACGCATCAAAAGCCGCACGGTAGTCGTTTTCCGGAATCGCCTTTAAAGCGTCGGTGCAAGCCTTCTGAATGTTTTTCACCGTCCCAAAATGCTGTCCTTTCATTGGGGTCTTGAGGCGCGGAAACAGAAAATAGTCTGGGGGGGGGGCACATCGGGGCTGTAGGGAGGCTGGGGAACAACGGTGATGCCTGCCTTGACGAGGTAATCGGCCACGAGGAAGCAGGTGTGCGATGGCGCATTGTCGTGGTGAAGCTTCCAGGATTTTGAGATGTTTGGGCGGACGCGATTCGCCCTGCGTTTCAGCCGCTTCTGCACCTCGACGTAAAACTTTCCGGTTACGGTTGTCCCCTGCGGAACGAACTCATGATGGACCAATCCCCGGCAATCAAAAAAGACAATCAGCATTGTCTTGATCTTTGACCTGGACATCCTGGCCTTTTGGGGGAGGGGTGTTCAAGGCCATGTTGCCTCTTACGGACGTATTTTCCCCCTTGTTGGGTCATCAAGGAAAGCGGGGTTGTCTTCGCAGGTGTCCAAAAGTTCTTGGCAGGTTTCGACGCGCCACGCTTTTTGATCGTCCGTTAGCACTTTTGGCACGAACTTCGCGCACACCTTCCTCATTCCTAAAGACTCTGACACAATTTCGTGAACAATGGTTTTTGTAATGTCTAATGTTTCGGAAATTAAACGGACCAAAATTGACTTGATGTTGCAGCCGCGAAGTACGGATATGAGAGTCTAAGTCGTTTGTTAGCAAGTGAGTGCAATGATATTCAATCAAAACGAGTTGAGTCAAAAACGAAGATGACTTCCCAGGTGGTGGGTCAGTTGGTTTGGTACCAGTGGCTGGTGTCGGTATTGGATCCCTAAGCTCACGGAGTAAATGTCAGCCAGTTAAAGCGCCAAGGCAGTAGTCTTTTGGTTTTGTGTCCCTATGCGTAGGCTTATACAATCTTCGCTTGTGTACATTTTAGGTTCTCTTTTCAAAGCAAGACGTCCAAAAACATCATGAAAGCATGTCTCGAAGGTACCAAGTAATCGATATTGGCGGAAACTTGACCACCTATTAATATGTTTGCATTCAAGGAGACTACTCTTAACATAAAAAAAATCAATGATCTTTTTCCACAAGATATACCCTACACACTCTTATTAATAGACTGTACATATGTTTCAAATTCATTTCAAAAGATAAAATAATATATTTACACTTTGGGTATTTCTAAATATAGTAGAACGTCGTTTATCCGGATTAATTGCTGCACATGGTGATCCGGCTAATCAAATTCACATAGCTAGATCATTTAAGATTTTGAAGCTCTTCTGCATGTGATGGTACTGTGTCGTTTTCTATCTTGTTCTCCTTTTAGTAGTTCAGTTTCATGTTCACTTTCCTCATCGCCTGTTTCCAATATGTTTTCCATAATTTCATCATCTGTCATAATTTGAAAGCCTTACATTTAGTTCAGCGTTACAGTCCTTGCAAATGCATCATTAACTGCATATGTTCAAAAATTCTTTCATGTTGTTTTTTGAGCAAATAACCCGGTCCCGAAAATAATCAGGACAGCTGGTTGTCCGTATAGTTGACATACGGATAATCGACGTTTTACTGTACTGTGATATCAAGTTAAGCAATAATTTCATATTATACGTATATTCCTAACACAAAAAGTAGCTACAACAATTATTCCCTTAGAATACATAAACAAGCAAAAACAAGCTCGCGCAGAAATGATTTCTTTCAATTCCACAACAAATTAAAGACAATATTTCCATAATGTATGGCCTTATCTGTAAACAAAAATTCTGAGCAAAAAATGAAAACATCATCTGGATGTAAGCTCACATCTCCTGTTGTTTTTAAATTTGAAATTTCCAGCTACGGCTCAGTTGTTCTTCATCTGTCCATAAACACACGGAACGTATCGCAGTAAAATACACATTCTCCGCTTCATTTTGCAATTTTCTCGCAACTGGCCAATAAATATTGAAAAGAAACGGCGGACGGGTATCGGCGTGTGCAGGGCAGGTCCTAGCCTATGTGTAATTCAAGAAAAGACATACAAATACTTAGGTCATGGGAAATTACATTTTTTAGTGCAAACATTTTCTAATGTGGACAACAAATATTTTCTTTGGAAAAGAATGCTGAGATCAAGTCACCTATTTGTAAAGGTAATATGTTAGTTATTTAGCGTGCCATTATAAGTAATAGACTTCATCACTTTTAGATTGAAAAAACTTTTCGTGGCCATGGAAATTTTCATTACTATAAAATTGTCTCGAAACCTTTTTTTAAGGTATGTACGTACGCACTACGTTTATACAAAATTATTACATTATTTATATTTTCCTTTTTGAGAACCAGTTGCTAGGGTCATGCAAAAGAATACAGGGATGGCCCGCGTTGACGTGGGAATAGCAAATATTGCCAGCCAAAATAAAAAATCGGGCTAAATGAAGGTAAAAGATGTCGAAATTACCATCCTGTATACCTACACATCTACAAGGTCGGGCAAAAACTGGAACTGGAATAGTGTAGATAGGTATCTTTTTAACCATTTGTTTTACAGGAATTTTTTTAAATACTTTTTTTTCCTATCCGAAAATTTGGAGACGGTTTTTTTATTTCTTCGATTGTTTTCTAGCTGTGGCAATCATCTTTTTTTTTTTTTTTAAACAGCACTCAATGTTTATTATCCTTGCTTGTGATTTTTTCTAAATCTGTAATAGTTATATGTTGAATTATTTCATCCCATCATTTCGTTTTTGATATTTACATTAACTGTGTCTTTAAGAATACAATGAAAAATTTCCAAAAAAACAGGCATAAAAATTTTCCTGGGGTGAATCTCTTAATCCTGTGGGTTCAGAACACGCTCCCAATGCCTTTTCTGACCCTTGCAATTGGGGCAACTCTCTCAATTCTGAAAACCATCACCAACAGGACATCTATACCCTTATGAGGTTTGGTAAGTGTTTTCATACCAGGAGACTTTGGTTACTGGAACATTTATTTGCCCGGGGCTTCTGCCAGTTTCATTCGAACTCCGTTTTGGGCTTTTCATTGTAGCTTTCTATTACCCTACTTAGGTCTAGTACTCACCCCCCTGAATATGATGTATGTCCCATGAAACCTTTTTTTTTATTGCCAATTACAAAAAATCGCAGCAGAGAATCTCAAATGTCCATAGCTGTTTATTCGCCACTGGTCATGAAGACCTTGCCTCTATCACGATAATTGCAGTGGTAGTCAAAATGTTTACCATCATTGTTACATCACAGTTCCATCTGCCCATAAAAGAGTATATATTCACAAACACCTCACCCTTTTTGCCCTCATTACATTAACAATTTGAGTTCTTAAATCGTTCACATCATTTGTTAATTCTTTATTATACTTGTTCTTTACGTAACTCCGTATTAAAAAGTCACAGGGAGTCAAATCAGGTGATTGGACCAGCCATCTAATTTAACTCTCTGTGACTTTTTGTTATGGGCTTACATTAGATGCTACATAAGGAATTGCCAAATAAAGTGAAAGACTTAGTAATAATGGTCGACATTTTCAAACTATATGCGATTGATGTGATGGAGGTAAATTGGTCTTTGTGGTGGAGTCTTCACTGCATAATAGTTTATAATATGGATTGTCATCAAATATTCAATTACTGGTTGTATTTGGGCGACTTACCAAATTAAACAAATTGCGAAAAAAATGAACTCATGAAATTTTATATATGGTCGTACGCAGAATAGTGAATTAATTTAAACAAAAAACAAATTTAAAAAACATATATTGCTATTAAAATAAAAAAAGGTGACTGCACACAGTTGAAAAACAATTAAAGAAAAAAAAACATCACCAAAAAATGCAGAAAATGGCATAAAACAATTTTTATTCGAAAATGCGAATATTTTCCCTGAATGCCAAGCCAGATTTCGTAAAAATCGTAGTTGTATGGATAATGTATTTGTCCTCAATAGTTGTATTCAAATTCACATACATCGCCCAGGTAGAAAAGTTTTTGCTGCGTTTATTGAATTTAAACGAGCATTTGACTCAATAAATCACCAACTTCTCTGGAGCAAACTATTTAAACTTGGGGTTAACGCAAAAATAATTTGCATAATTAAGCAACTGTATGAAAATGCACAGTTTCGGATAAAAGTCAATAACAGATTATCAAAACCATACGAAATTAATGGAGGTATATTACAGGGGGAGCCACTTAGTCCTACCTTATTTGCTTTGTTCATTGCTGACATTGAAACTTTTTTTAGAAAATCTGGAGCAGTAGGCATAAATATTGATAATGCCAATGATTTACTGTTATTCCTATATGCAGATGACCTTGTTATCTTCGGAGACTTAGAAGTGGGTTTAGCAAGGAAACTACATATCCTTGAAAAGTACGCTAGCCAGAATAAACTCAATATTAATAACGAAAAATCTAATATAGTGTGCTTTTCCAAGGGCGGTTTTAGACATTCTCGAAGTTACAGGTTTTTGTTGAATAACAAAGAAATTGAAATATCAAATAGATATAATTATTTAGGAATTTCTCTTTCATGTTCATCGTTATTTACAGATCAAACTATGGTAGCAGTCTTAAAGGCTAAGCCAGCTGTCGGGGCTGTCATGTCAACGTTAGCTAAATCAAAAATCGTATCTTGGGAGTCTAGATTAACCCTGTTTAACTCAATAATTTTATCTTGGTGGGGATTTACATGAAATTGAAAGGGTACAAGTTGGATTTTTAATAATAAAATAAAAAATTAATATAAAACAACTCCTGACTATATGTTACGCCTCGAAGCAGGCTCCATAAAGTTGGAGCATAAATTGGCTCTTAAAAATCTTAAGTATGGATGAAACCCGCTTACCCAAAATTGCATTTATTAAACTCCTAGCTTTACAAAACTCTGCTAACTCCACTTACAATTGGGCTGTACAAATGAAATCAATATTTGATAAACTTAATTTTTCCGAGGTCTGGGACAATTTGACTGTCCAAAATTTAAAAAGAAATTTTAGTGCAATTCTGTAAGTACATAGATCGTATTTACATAGCGAAGATTTATCTATGTTAGCGGCATCAGGGTACTCTAGAATCTACAAATGTGTCACTGTGCGTACAACTCCAGCTAGCTATCTGCTAAATAAGACTCCTATGAAACTACTAAGGTTGTATAATCAAATTCGCCTTTCCTCGAAGTTACGGTTATCTTCTAAGCTTATAACGGTTGTTATTACGTCATCAATCAGGATGAAACCTGCACATTGTGCAATTCTCTACAATCTGAGACACTTGAACATATTGTAATGAATTGCAGTCTCTACAGTGTTATTCGACCACCGGAACTTAACGGCTTACAGAACTTTGATCAGTTTATACAAATGTTAGATGACCCGGATTACTTGAAAGTTATTGTGAACTTTTTTATTGGAGTTTTGAAACTACGGGCATTTGTGTTAAACGAATGAATAAGACTTATTTCCTTTTTTTGCGTAACTTTTTCCATCTTTGTGCTCATAATCTTTGTAATCATAATTCCTATTCTCATCGACATGTATTAAGTTAACTTATTTATAACTTATTATTAAGTATAACTTATTATATATTACTAGTTAAATATATTACTAGCGACCCGCCCCGGCTTCGCCCGGTTTACGACATCACATTAAAAACCTCTAAAATTATCAGTGTTTCTCTACTATATTATGCATGTATTATATAGATAAACCTTCCTCTTGAATCACTCTATCTATTAAAAAAAAACAAACCATCAAAATCCGTTGCGTAGTTTTAAAGATCTAAGCATACATAGGTAATAGATAGATAGATAGGGACAGACAGCGGGAAGCGACTTTGTTTTATACTATGTTATGAAGTTCTATTATCATATTCATTATTATTATTATTTAATGTATAACACCATTTTTTTTTAGTTTTTTTTTCTTTTGTATTAGTGGTACAGTTTTGTTTGTAATAACATAACCACCGTACCTTTTTAATTTGTTTATTGAATGGAACTCTTGCTGTTTGATTTTTTATATCAATAGAAGCAATAAATAAATAAATTAATAAATAAATAATTTCGAAAATGTTTCCTATAAAACAAATTGTTAAAAAGATGTCGGCATTATTCGTGATTTTTGTCGGACCCTGTATATTAACTATATTTCGTCGTTTTATACAACACAGTATTATTACTACTGTTTTTGTTTTCTGTCAAATTATCTTAATTATAATGATAAATATAAATATAAAGACAATTTTAATAAATCCTTTTAGACAATGAATATTGATTATATTGGTGAAGCAAGCTCTGGTGAAGTAGAGCTAACATTGTGTAACAAAACGATACAATGGGCAGGCAAAAAGCTATTTCTAGTTTCAGTTTTAGAATATTCTTTATTTCGGAGAAAGCGATAGAGACCGCAGGGGACAGCTCGTAAACTTCGTTATCATGTCAATTTTAAAGATGTTTAAGAGCGTTTGCTGAATAAGCTGCTCAGCCGTGACGAATTGGTCACTAGGTTCTTTTTCTAAAATTGTTTCTTTCGGGGAAATAACTCTGGTTTGGTACTTACATACGTTACATCTGGCAAACAGAGGCAAATGTAAAGCGAGTGGGCAGCGGTAGGCATGCGCTGGCCATGCGCTGGCCAGGAATAAAACTCGCGGAGGGTGGCGGCGGTCGAGATAAGTGATGCAGAGGAAATGATTCAGTAGAAAATGGGATGTAAATTATATATGGGAGGTCAGGTTTCCAAATACTTATATATATGTAAATACTTGGTCACACCGTCAATCGTGGGGTGTCAAAAGGTGGTTAATGCGAGGTCAGCTCGGGACCGTTGAAGGGTTTAACGTCTCCTCCGCCACTGGGTGGAGACATAGAGACTTAGAAGTCCGAGGTCATAAAACAGGGTGGTAGACCCGAAAAGGGCAGTTCTTTTCTTCCGCTCAATGAGTTCTTACGTTGTCGTGTTGGCTCTGATTAATCCTTGAAGTTTACTATTATTATTGTATTTGTTCAGGAATATTCTATTTGTATGTGTTGATCAAAGCGCCTTCAAGAATTAATTAGTTATTATCGGAAATAAGACATGTGACCGGGGATTGGTTAACGGCAATTGTTACAATTTGTTTCGGTTAAATTAAACTCCCCTACATATGTGTACGTATGTGTTTTATTTCGCGCCGGACTACCAAAGGGGACCTAACACCTACAGTCGACTAATTACGGCGTTATCAGGTAAGCTAATGTTTCTCTTGGACGAATTAATCAACGAATCCACATAGTATAAGTATGCAGATTTAAACAAGGCCGTTCGGTAAATCTGAAAGTAGCAAAAGCAATCCGCGGCCGCGCGGTTAGTTCCTAGCGGCCCTGGATCGCACCTTTCCAGCTAAGGCCGGCCCTGAATGCAGGTAATAAGTAAAATGCTCAGCAGAAATCTGGGCACTGGGGTATTTTTAGTACAATTTTTGTTTTCTGTCAAATTAGCTTAATTAAGAATAAAAATTTTAATAAATTCTGTTTGGCAATGAATATGTATTATATTGGTGAAGCAGGCATTGGTGAAGGCGAGCCAGCGTTGCCTTGAAATAAAAGAAAATAAACTGTCTCCTGCAGCTGAGGTCGGCCCTGGATGCACGTAGTAAGTAAAAGGCTCCGCACAAATCCGGGGCAATGGGGTATTTATTTTTTAACGATAAAATAACTGCAGCGTGCGCAAACATTTTTACTCATATTTTACCGTTATTTTATACGGCATTTCATCCATTTATGCGACCATAATTCATTGTTTCCTGCTTTACGACATTACCGACGGAGAACCCACGACCCTCTCTGCGCTCCCAGGCGATTTATCGCGACCAGGATTGGGGTGGCAGCCTTAATCCACACGTCTCTCGTCATCTTTTAACTCGGCACTGATAACTAAGACGATGATTCTTCATTTCGCGCGAGGATACCAAATGAAGAATTATTGTGGCCGCAGACGGCGATGACTGCGTGTCTTGTGGATTTGGAGCTGGTTTTAATTTCAATGTGTTTGTTTGTTGCCACCAACACAAGTACATTATTATTTTTTACATCTACAGAGGACAATGCACGTGTTACTGCTATTTCTATACTTTTAGCCGTTGTTTGCACAACCCGTTTACTAGCTATCAATATCAGAAAAATCTTTTATTTCGTCCACTGTTAACCACAGAAATTTATTGCGTATGTCTTGTTTGATATTTCCCATGACACTGGAAGATCGGATACATATTTGACAAAACAACATCTAAAGTG
Organism: Aromia moschata; assembly: GCA_029963805.1. Taxonomy (NCBI): domain Eukaryota; kingdom Metazoa; phylum Arthropoda; class Insecta; order Coleoptera; family Cerambycidae; genus Aromia; species Aromia moschata. The sequence goes on along the minus strand of JAPWTK010000537.1, from coordinate 229,558 downwards.
AATATTGTCGACCACGTTCCACGAAAGGATACCTACATGTGCAAAACATTATGCACAAATCAAACCAAATTTTTTTTTTCTAACTTTGTTGATGGATATTCGAATCTAAATGTTTTTCACACTCTCGGAGTTTACGAAATATGTAATCTGTCTATTGTAAATTCCTCGTAATTTTCATGCCACTATTCACACTGACACTGCAAAAAATCAGATAATGCATAAATATAACGCTCTAAAATAAATACGTATAGGGTGCAAAATAAGTATATATACCTACAATTAGTTAGCGTACGTATTCACCGGCAAAAAATACACGCGTACATAATTTAAAAGGCGATTAAAATATACGATTTATATTTTAATTATCATAAAGTTCTATAGTCCTGACCCTGCGTTGTAGCACACTTTCCGGACCCTACTGATGAAACACTGGAAATAATAATTGAAGTGTGGTGCCAAGTGTTTTGTTTAAAATGCGGCAGTTTCCCGTATGTCAGGTATTTAAGTAAGTTTATTTACATAAAATCTATTATTCCCATTTTCACAGTTGGCAACAAAGGTTAATGAAGCAATAATTGTAACCTTATTTATTTATTTATTTATTTATTATTTATTATTATTATTATTTATTTATTTATTTATTATATTAATACATCCAGTAGCTTTACAGCTATTTAGCGAGTATATGATAAAATAATGTGTATTTAGTTCAACAAAAAATCACTAATATTATTTTTAAAGTACCCTATTTTATGAAAAAAATATGTCAATGCCCTTTAAATGATTGTAGCTCCTGCACATAACAGATATTGGGGAATTAAAATGGTGATATGAGTTAGAAACCGTAATATGAAAAGTATTGTCACTTCTAGAACATAAACGAGGTACATTAAAATTAATATAACTTTGGTTTGCTATTTCACGTTTTTTTTTTTTTTTCAGAGAAACAAAAGAAAATTCGTCAAGTAAGAGATCATACTCATAGTTTCTCACCGGATTAATACCATGTTTTTTGTAATACAGGAATTTTAAAAACTTTTTTGGACACTTTCAAGAAGTGTTATGTACTTTTCTTAATACGGATTCCAATAGTACTACCATACTCTAATTTACTTCTTACTAATGAATAGTAAAGTGTGCTAATTGTTTGCATAGAAGTAAAATCCTTGCTGTTCCTTATAACAAAACCTAATGATCTTATAGCCTCGGAAACAATATTATTAATATACACAGAAAAAGTTTATTTTGAATCAAAAGTAATTCCAAGATCTTTAGTTTCTGAAATTCGGCTTAGACTATCAATCAATTACTATCAATCTGATAATCATATGTTATCATATTAATTTTACGAATAATTGACATTGCTTTATATTTTTTTAATATTAAGTGACAATTGATTTTTGGTGCACCATTCGTTTAGGGATGTCAAATCGCGCTGTAACTGGTGACAATCTGAGTTACACTCTATTTTCTTAAAAAATTTCAAATCATCCGCCAATAATAATTTTGAGGACTTAATGTGGTCAGTTATATCATTTATGAAAATAATGAAAAGGAGAGGACTAAGATTGGATCCCTGAGGAACTCCAGAGCTAGCAATGAATTCATCGGATTTGACACCACGATAGTCTACATACAGCAATCGATTACTTAAATATGAATGAAAAAGATGCAATAACCCAGACGAAACACCGAATCCACTCAACTTTTGGAGTAACTTTTGTACATTTTCAGGTAATGTTTTTTGTTTTAATTTTGTAAATAATTCGTTTATTGAACCAACATGGGTATTTAAAAGAACTGGATTTTTTCAAAGGAACACATAACGACAAAATATATTGAAGCGAGTTATTAAACAGATTACATGCCTCGTTGACATTCTTACACCTGAGAGTTCGGTCCAGTCAATTTCACACAACAACTGGTATAGTCTATTGTAATAAGCATTTCTGAAGTTGAACATGTGCCGAGATGACAAAAAATTTGTAGTCTTACTGCTGAGGAGGGATAATTTTACGCAGAGACTTGGATGATGTGGGTCTGTGGGTACCAAAGGTTCCTCGTTTTTAGCAATTTCACAGTGAATGGTGTGGGAAGAAATCACTAAATCCAATTCACTTATATAGTGAATTCACAACATATTCACTTATATAGTGAATACATTTTCGGCGAGTTATGGATCCAGATTTTACAGATTATTTATAGATTAAATTAGTTAATTAGACACTAATTTCTAAATCAAAAACTCGAAGAAAGTTATTCACAAATAACATAAGGTTGTAATCATTACTTAATGTTTTACTTAACGTACTTGCCAATTTTATTAAACAGGGCGTTTTCTGCGAAAGATATCTGATTTAAAAAAAAAGTAATAGAAGGCACTACTTAATGTTCAATAATCTTTTTTTTTTTTGGGGGGGGGGGCCGGGGTAGAACAAATAAAAATTGTTCGTTGTCGCTGTTAGATGAGAAGCATTATTCTTATTGGATTTTTATTAACTATATTTTTTGCATTCTTTTAGTACGCACTGAAAGTCATAATTCTCAATTTCGGATTTCGAATATAACCACAATCCAAAACAAAATCATGCATTTAAATTTATATTGATTTTATTGCTTTGTGCGAATCTGTTAAAATAAATAAATAAAAACATTTATTTTTCAGTCGCATCAAAATTAAGAGAATTTGGGCGTGTTTGAGATGTTACCAAATGAGGTCGATCAATCATTATTTGTTTGTTAAACTGTACTCCTTCCTTGAAAACATGTACTCTATTCAAGGTCACAATTTGTTGTCCCTCTAAAAACAAATGGTAAAAATATGGTAAAAAATGATATATCATTACGGATTGGGGCCATGCTGTGTTCAGAACAAAGCCGAAGGATGCTCTAAAGAAGAACAGAACTCCGTCATGTCCCCGCTAATTCGGCTCAACTCCGCCGTGACGTTGCCGTAAATAAATTTACTCAAGTTTCCACTAAAACTTCCTTCTAGAAAATAACTTCTTAGGATTGTACGCCCTTGTCGGGGAAATTGTTTGTCGGGACAAGACGTTCATGTAAAATGATGTTTTAATTGTAACATTAAAACGTTCCAGGTCGTTTTATTGTTTGGTTTTAATTATACGACTGGCGCGCCACTATGGATCCGGAGCGTTCGCAATTACTCAAAAATAATAGGGGAACCGGAATACCTGACGAAAATAACAAAGCAGGAATTGCGATGAATCCAACAATTGTAATTATATTTGATGTTTAGATAACGGATAATTTATGTATACTTTTCTTTATAATTATTGTATATTTTGCGTTGAACGGGAAATGCTGCGTAACTCCAAGGAAAGTGTTTATTCTGTTTAATTCACGTTTATTCGGCAGTTCTTGTGGCTTCATAATTAAAAATTGTTTTGAATATCAACAGTGCGTTGTTATATAATTATTCTACAAGCATACAGTGAGAGTAAAAAGTAAGGAAAAGTGCTTGTATATCTTGAAATATTTGTAATTCAAAGACAATGTTTTAATAAAAGTTTTCGAGCATATTTTTTTACCAAAAACCGGAGATTTTCGATTTTTATGAACGTAAACAAGTTTTTTGTTATGGCAACCGATGTTGCTTTTTTGAATAGTGTAGTATGATTTTCTTTGTATTTTCAGAAAGAAAATTTTACGGGATCATCAAATTATAATAGGGTTTAAGAAAAAAAAACAACTTTTTTCAGAAAATCAGTCAGTTTACTAGTTTCCAATTCGGCCATGGAAATAAGCGAATGGCATTTATGGCTGTCAGGTAGGGACACCATTCATTGTCAGTTATCTACATTTTGTCAGCTTTGTAAATAGTTAAAGATAGGAAAACGAGTTTGTAGTTTAATAATAAATTTATTATTATTATCGCTTGTGTTTTCAGAAACACCGACCGTCTTCATTGCTTGAGCGTACATTGCCACAACCAGTAGTCTTCCTGCATTTCTTCTCGTTAAAAACGCCTAAAGTGAATATTGTCAACCACGTTCCACGAAAAGCTACATGCGCAAAACATTATGCACAAATCAAACCAAAATTCCTCTTTTCTACCAGTACCAGTAATATTTTGTTATGATTTATATTCGAATCTAAATGTATTTGACACTCATTACGAAATGATCACTATACGAAATATATGACGACGATTGCAAGGAATACATCAAATATGTGATCCACCTATTGTAAAATCCTGGTAATTTTCAATCATATTTTTCAGTATAATCACAAAGGGTAACGATTGTGCTATTATTGCAAAAATCCACACAAAATCAGATAATATGTAAATACACAACACGAACTCTAAAAGAAATACGTACACGGTGCAAAATACTGATGTGCACACGTTTATTAGTTAATCACTAACGACACACATAATTATTTTAAACCCGGAGTTCTACCGTCAGTCCCTTTCGCTTCGAGCTAACTTACGGAACGCTCGCTACGGTATACGGATAAATTGCATACGCCCTTACCTCGAACCTGCCACGGAAGAGTCCTAGTGCGTATTACCAGGTATGATCAATGGCGTACGTATGCACGGGCAAGAAATACACGCGTACATAATTTACAAGGCGGTTAAAAAATACGGTTTATACTTTATTATCATAGAATTGTATAGTGCCGATCCTGCTTTGTACCACAGTTTCCGAACCCTAGTTATATGATACCAACAACTTCAGCCCAAATAACCAGTAGGTACTCCGAATTGTAGAATACAAGTTTTTAGGGCACCGCTTGACAACCAGTTTGCTAACATCTTAAAATTACTGGTACTCTTAAATACTTTATTGCCTAAAAATCGCATAAATTAATTTTGATAAGTTTTTGACACCAACTTTAGAATCAAATATTTAATTAGAAATCTGCAAAAAAGCATAATTCTCTATAAATCGCATTATCTGGTAATCATGCTACGGGTGCAGGTTTGTGATGCTATGGAATCTGCTACCTACATGTATTATAAATACATAAATTTGGGTGAAAACTTATTTCAGAAAAACTTTACGATTGTTTTTAGACTTTACGAAATTTAAGATTAAGAATTAAAAATCCAGATAAATCGTTTTATTTGTGATAATTTTGAATATTTATTTATTTATTTGAAGTCTATATCCACAATTTAATGTTTTCCATTTTTTTTTATTCTGAACCACCAATTATTTTTCTGACTAAAGATAATAATGATGTATTTTATAACAGTAATCAGTTTTGTGAAATGACAATTTTCTTTAATTTCAGATTAAAAACTTTATTTTCCAAAACTGTAAATTTTTCAGTGAAGTGAAGGAAAAATTAGAAGTATAATTATATATTAAATATATTAACAAACACGCATCAATTAAAAAGCAATCTAAAACTGGTTAATAAGTAAAAAAAATGGACGTTTTCCACGAAACACCGGACTACTATACTTTTCTCGACGCGCGTTTCGCAATGATTAATAAGTAATTAAAAAACTCATTAAAAAGCAAATAAAAACTCATTAAAAAGCAATTAGTGCACTTTGTACATCACAGAAGCCTCATTTCGCCCCTACACATACTAAAGTAACCTACATACTGAACAATTTTTGAAAATATTTTACTAAATATACACAAACAACGCTATTTTTCTGACAATATTTTTGAATTTGAGAGGGATTGGAATGTTCTATTCCTTTTTTTAAATCCCTAAGGTTTTTCTGGATTTAAAATTTAAAGATAATACATTTTCCTATATATATGGTGCGTACTTCTTGGAAACATTGTATAGTGATTCTCCTAATAGTTTTATCTTTGAGGGGCTCGAACACTTGTGCCCCATTGGAGTCGCCGCCGCTGAGAATGGCTGAGTATTCCTAAAATTACGTGCTTCCGAACGACCTCAATTACTGGAAGATTTCACTCTGGATTGTTATTCATAAGAAGCAGCATCCTTAACATAATCGATTTTATTCGGCGCAGAAAGGTGCTATCGCCTCGATTACCCGGAACCACACAAGGGGAAAGAGATTCCGGAACATTTATATCTAACCCGTGACCCACTTCCGAGGAAATGATATTTGATTGAGTGGGAATTCATTGTTATATCTGCATACACGACGATAATCCCCTTCTGGAATAACTTTAATACATATTCGACGGATTTTGATGAGCACCTAAAAGTATATGAGGCTTTTGTTTGAAGCAGATACACAATCGTTATAACCATTATTTGTTGTTCGATTTATTACAGTCCATTGACCATTATATGCAGGCTGTTTCTGAAGCTGGTTTTTTCTTTATACCAACGAAGTAGGAGCTGAAACCAAATGAAAAAAAAAGCTTAACAAAAGCCTTTCAATATCTGAATGAATTTTAATAAATATTATCTAAATATGAGATTGTGAAGCCAATCATATTCTTTCCTTTATCACCTCGGAACAGCATCGTCTCTTTTATTACCTTTTTGGCGTTAAATGTTTTTGATAAAGTCACATAAGTCTTAGTGAAATCTTGTACAAGAAATTGTGTATGGTTTTTGTCTGTTATCAGGCCCCAAAAATATATATTTCTGTATAAATATTCGGAGGGTATTTTTACAAGAAGAATTCGAATTTGACATTTTTTGCGCTAATATAAGTAAGGTAGAGGACCCAGTAGTTGACAGTACACTAGTAATTGACACTTTACAATTAATAGTCATATAATAAGCACAAATCAGGTTTATTTGGCATTCTGAACTCGCCTGGGGTAATGGTGTGCCATCTAGTATATGAAACAACAACTACAAATCCAGTCTATTCATTGTTGGTTTTGTGAGATACGTTTGTATGAGGAAGTGCCTAGCAATTGTGTAAGTTTAAAACTTTCTAAGCGAAATAATTAAGAAACTGAAGTTCATTATATAGGGTAACAAAATATGTTTCCCTTTTTTCCTAGATTTTCTGTTATAGTTTTGGATGAATAAAAGTTAGTATTTTTGCTGGTCGCATGGTTATATTATTTGGTTATGGCGGGATATCACATGGGGTGTCAACTACTGATGCAGAATATCTTGCAGATTTAGTGCTTGACATCCATGTCAAGTACTACCTCAAATCGAATAGTTCTCATTTCCGAATGATATATATGTCCTTTGCTCTCTCATGGCCCACGTTATCTATGAAATGGATTAAAAATTAATTTGAAATATCGGATCTAGTAGTTGACACCCCATGTCAATTACTAAAACACATATGTCAACTATTGAAACATTTCTTCATTTCTTTATTTAGATTAGAAAAACGCCTCCTGTGAAAGGAATATGGCGATGGGTGGTGTGGTAAGTAAAGCACTTTAGTCGGCTATATGTACAGTGATTTATTTACATATTTACAAGATATGCAAGACCGGAGAAGTCCGGTAAATCGCGGAGATAGACTCCGGTGTGGAGCCGATGAACGGTAAAGATGAACTGTCGAGACTCTGTCCAAAACTGAACGTAAAATCCTTACACCAACAATCAGCCACCGACCAGGTAGGTTCCCCGAAACCAGTCTCCAATAAAAAGTTGTAAACTGAATTAGGGAAATCCCAACCGCAGATCAGTTTGGGAAAACCAAACTATTATGCGGGTGTTTTTAAAAGAAATCAAATAGGCTGTACCACGTATTTACGTAAATCTACAAATGGTACATGCCGAAACGTGAGAATTAGGGTTTTACAGAAATTTACATAAATAAGTAGATTCGTACCTACCTTGTACATAATTCAACTAAAATTAGACCCTACCTATTAAACAACAATAGACCCTACAGGAAAAATGTTGAACTATTCTCAGGAACAAATGGAGAGAGCTATTTGCGACGTTCTTCGAGGAACGCCAATTGCAACTGCAGCCAAAATACATTCGGTACCTCGCATAACTTTAATGTATAAAGCAAAAGGTAAAACGCCAAAAGAACGTCGAATAGGACCTGAAACGGTGCTTACTAAAAATGAGGAACTGCCAATTATTATTTTTGTAGATGGGCATGCTTCCCACCTAACTCTTCATACCAACAAGTTTTGCGACAAATATGGGATCCTACTTATAGCGTTACTTCCAAACTCCACTCATCTTATACAGCCTCTGGATGTGGCAGTATTCAGAGCCTTAAAAGATGGTTGGAAGAAAAAGGTCCATGAGTGGCGAATAGCACATATAAGTAAACCTATATTAAAGAAACATCGTTTCTCACCATTAATGGATCAGATATTAGATACCTATATTTCACCATCTACTTTTGAAAATGGCTTTCGAAAATGTGGACTTGTCCCATGGAACCCACTGGCGGTTGATTTTTCGAAAATTCCATCACTTACTATACACACTATTGTATAGAGGTTTTATAGTCTTACATTCAAAAAGAAAAACCTAATACATTTCGTCAAAGCTTAGAAAACTGGAAAGGAGATTTGAGTGGCCTGTCACTTTTTTGTTGTGGAAAAAAATTACAAATGACTGCAAATTCCGAAAGAGTGAATAATAAAGATAAAGAGAGTGACAATGGTGACAATGGACAAAGTGGTGAAAGATGCAACTACCCTGAAGACGAAACACCTATGGATCAAGAAGGGGAAACAAACAACAACCTAGTAAATAAAAATGATGTTATGAACCACGAAAAGGAGAGAAATAAATATAAAGACTGTGCAGACAAAAATAATCCAAATGATGAAGAATACAACAATCTAGATGATGAAACAGCTATGGACCAAGAAGGGGAAACAATCAACAATCCAGGCACTGAAAATAGCGGCCAAGATGATGGTAAAAGTAATGACGACAACGACAATTATGACTATAAAAAGGTCACCTCTACAAATATTGAAGTAGAAACTAGCGCACAAGTGGTACTTCATGAAGACATAGCTCCTCCAGATCACTTAACACCCTTAAAAAATGCAAACGATATTGAAAAGGTGAACGTTCCTTCACCATTCAAAAGAGTCTTATTTTGGCCTGAGTACCCCGACAAAGTAATAAAAAGAGGAAAAAAAGGAAAAGATATCCAGTGTTGTCAGTTCAAAACAGTGGCAGTTATACTATGAAAGAAAAGAGCAAATAAAGAAGGATAAAGAGAAACAAAAATTAGAAAGGGCAGAAGCAAGAAAGTTAAAGAAAGAAATGCAGGATACTGCAAAAAAACAAAAACTTGAGAAGAAAGAAAAAATTAAGTCAAAGAAATCAAGAAAACACAAGAAGAGTATGCGTGACACGTCTGATACTGAAACCGAGGATGAATGGATTGTGTCAGGAAGCAGCTGAGATGACGTACATTGGCCAGGAGATTTGAATATGACCGAGGAAGAGGAAGACCAATTAATTCATGAGCAAGAATCCATAGAAAGCAATGCAAAATTGACATTTAAAAAGAATGACTTTATTGTGGTGTATTTTCCTGGAAAGAAAAAGTATCTTAAATATGTTTGTATGATTCAGGTAGTTTTTGAAGACGGTGAAATTGAGGTGATGGCTTTGAAATCTGTATCCCATGATAAAAGAAGATTTCAAATGGGTACAAATGATGTTAGCGTTGTAACACAAGCA
>JAPWTK010000537.1:170000-215000 GCA_029963805.1 Aromia moschata | reverse complement strand
AGTCAATTACAAATTAAAATTCCGTTTCATTTTTTGATTTCGAATGAGCAGAACAGTCGGAATCATGTCGACCGTTATTCACCTTACTTTTTGTATGGGCCTCTTTTGAGAGCTGTGTAGAGTCGATTCCATTTAATATTTTTACCTGAAAATTTTATGAAGGTATATTAAAATGTTAGTAATCTGTGGAAAAAAAGTGTATTTTCATGTGCGTCAGAAAAAGTTCCAGAGAAAGGAAGAAAATGACCGTTACAGTAGACGACCTCCTTGTGGAATTTAGTTTCACGTTGGGATTCACGGGGTATGCACCGTTGTTTACGCTTTCGTGACATATGTATATATTATGTACATATGTACATAATCCCATTGTATTGTGTGTATGAAAACCATATGATTAAAATGCAGTGTACAAACATAATTGCTGATTAATACATTCAAAATTGTCATTGGTATCGTAGATTTAAAAGTAAATAAATTAATGACACAAGAGTCACAACCTGACCTGATAACCTCATCGACCTCATTGACTCCAATGACCGAAATGACGCCATTTACACGACTGAATAATTCCATTGACCCCAATGATCTTATTAACTCCAATGAACCGATGATTCCAATGATACCATTAATTCCAATGATCCCGTGACCCCAATGACCCTATTTACCCCCATGATTCTGGAGGCAGGCGAAAAACAGATGAACTTTTTAGAATTGTCTGCGTCGTGTAATTTTATTTCACTACTTTGCACAGACACCTTCAACCACCTCAACCTCCACACACAATCCTTGATGCACCATTGAATGTGGGCTTGTTGGCATACCTAGACCTTTGACTTCAAATAACCTCGTAGAAAGAAATCCAATGGGGTTAAATCACATGATTTAGTAGGGGGTCAATTCTTATCACCGAAATGAGAGTACACGACCAAATGCTCACCGTATTGTTGAAACCACATATCGTCCACATCAATATCATCCAATTTAAGTAGAGAGAACTCGGTTATCATGTCGCGATATTGAGCACCAGTAACAGTAACTGCTTGACCAGCCTCATTTTCGAAGAATTATGGTCCAATGACGCCTCCAGCACAAAATACGCACCAAACAGTGACACGTTATGGATGCATTTGTCTTTCGACAATCAAAATTCAAATCTTGCGTGAATTATGGGACATTATTTATATGTGTCTCAAATTTGAAGTGCATATCTTGCATCGTTTGCGAATTACCTATAGACAAGGAAAAAGTGTATTATCCCCACTTGTCCTTCAATCTCTTATGCTCAAAATCTAATCTGATCCAGACGCCGCCATACATATGTACCTAAGTGTTCCAAATTATTATTAATTTGATACTTTGAGCTCTCTCGAGTTATCATGTACACAAAAAAAAACAGACAGACAAAAAAATTGTTTCTCTAAATTACTTTTTTTTATCGATACTATACTTCCATTTCACTACCTGTATGTAGAAGTAATTGTGCACGCCACTTATTACATCAAATTAATAAATGACAACGTCCTGAAGGCAGTCAAGAACACAAACAATTTTGGCCAACTTTCTGACCCAAATACTTCCCTTTGTGATGGAAGCAGTCATTAATAGGACACTAACTTCTGGCTCTTCTATACGTAGTATGCCTTATTTTCTTAAATTAAGTCGTATAATGAAAAAAGCACCCCCAAGCTGCCGTTACTTCCCGATTTCATAAAGTCGACAACAAACTTCTGTATCCTGAAAGAAAAGCGAGAGCGTCGTCTAACCGGATCTAAATCATAGTAGAGCTGAGATCCTCTCAAAAAATAAATTATAAGGGACTCTAATCCACACCCATAAACGGTAATCTTATAATGCTCATAAGAAACATTGTATATATAAATCAAAAGTAATATGAGAAGGATTAATTTCTCGTAGAAGGAAAAACACTCACGAGGGAGATGTATTACACATTTATACGGCCGGCCTAAGATATTTTTTGTGACATAAAATACGTCTATTGAGTTTTTCCAGCGGAGTTCATAATTCACTCGGCCTCATGACAAATGCTCCTTTACTTCACCTGTCCTTACTGCGGTTTCTACCACGACAAATCGTTAGACTTCCCAGAGAAACTCCGGTCCCGCTGGAAACGTCGTATATCAACCCCAAATCAGGGATACGAAATGTCTGAGTTTATGCATGCTCGTTGCACCTCGTGGAAAAAAATTTCCGGATATTAACGACGTACGCATGTTCGCCATCTAAAATTATTATACAATATGATGATAAAGTTTGAAGGAAAGTTCATGGATGCATTCATTAACAATGTTGACCGTTTTTTTTGTGTTTCTTATTCAAAATACATTATTTTATCAAATAAAACTTCCATTTCTCTCAAAATTAGATATATGCAAGAGTATAAAGCATGGGAAATTCGATGCGTTTTTTTTTGAAACCAGATAAATGCGGAAGATACTTCAAAAGTAGATATGTACACGATTTTCCTGGCTTACTATTGTTTTCATTTTTATCAGTACCGCTTTCCACTGAGACATGAGCACAAATATTTTACAAGACAGGTTCAGTCTTGAATATGCATCTGATTAGGTAGCTGTGCGAGGCGGTTTCGTTAATAATTTCGTAATTTACCACAAGAAATGAATACGATGCATGAAATCCAGGACTTTGATCCAGGAAATAAACTCTCTGAGACGAATATTGCTTGTGATCATGATATAAACAAGAAAAGCAATGTCATTTTCATGCAGCATATATATAGACATCAAATAATGGATAATAAACTATTTTAAATTCTTATAATAAATAACATAACATAACATGTTATTCCATAAAAAAAATTAGCAAAAATCTTGCTTAATTATGGATATATCTGGCTTGGAAGAGAAAGGCGTCTATTAAATATTGTATTCAAACAAGCGATGTTTTCATAGTTTGCCGTTTTCAAACGACCCTTTTCATTTCAAATCACGTAAGCGATTTAAAAAATCCAATGTGAAACCACTACGTGATTGTGATCTAAGAGAGAAGGCTGATATTTTTATAATGAACTTCTATCTTGTCCTGGGGTTTTCGGTAATGGCTAGATTATGAACAAATTATATACTGAAAAAGAAATGGCCTTGTGAATCTGTTTAAAAATAATGCTATCTAGATTGGTTTGATAAAGAAATTCAAATTTACTAGTGTGTATATATCGAGTTTAAATAGGTATCGAGTTTTTAAAAAATAGTATTTTTTTTTTGAAAATCATTCATTCATTAACAGATTTTCAAAAATTGAATTCTTCGAGAGTATGTTGAAATCATAAAAACGTCCGCCCTGAAAATATACCTACTTTGAGTTAAATATCTATTTTCAAAAAACGGTCCTTAATTTTAAGAATTTCACTCGGACATGTGGATTTTGTTGTTTAAAACGTATAGAAAATTATTATGACGTAGGTATTGATTTTCGGGAAAATGACGTCATTTATTTTAAATATCAACCTACATATTTTCGTTTGATTTTGAGAGCTAAATCGTATTGCCTAAATGGTGATTTAAAACATTGGTACCTGGTATAATAAATGTGTCATTTTATTGCGAAAATGATACATTTACTTTCAAACCTTAGAATTATTGTTCAAATAGTAACGTGAATCAGTCAAATATCATTCATAATATCACATCGCAATGAAACCAATATAGAATCACGCTCCGTCGAGAATACCCGCGCTATTTAATTTCGTCTACTAGGTATATACCGAGTGTTTCATTAAGCGTATTAGTGTCATTGTGATTTAGAGTGATTGGACAACATAAGGGCAGATTGAAAATACCAAAAGAACGCAAAAATAGACAAGATCCATTTCAAACATGAATTCAATCCTTTTCATGTCCTAGTGGAACTGCCCAGCCTGTTCATAATTCATGGTTCCAAGTTTGGAGGATGAAAATCCAAATGCAAATCAAATTCTCGGATCGGATCTTGACCGAAATTCTGCATCCCATCTCTCTGTAGCAGAAGTTGCTGACTAAAATTTTGGCATTTTTGTTTCTTTCATTGCCTGGTCGTGTTTAACAGCTTTCAGTGGAATCCAGACTTCTAACTTTTTGATGTAATAGTTTTCGGTCCAAATTGTAGTATTCAACTAATGTAGGTATTGTTAAATGATGTATAAGTCATAAGGTCAAAGGCCAGAAAAGTCGTAGGCATATGGACTATAATATATAAAATGTGGTATATAATTTTTAAGGCCCTAAGTGTTGTATCCAAATCATATAGTTTTAAGAATGTAGCCGTACATTTTTTAGAGTTTAGTCTAATTAAATGAGAAAAAATTATATGTTCAAGTAGGCAGTTTGATTCCTTAAGCAGTGATTTTTTATGTTCTTGTATAGAGATATATATATATTTTTTATAAATAATATAAGCATTTTATGTTAGTCTTGTGAAAATCTTCAATAAAACGTTCAAACGTTAGTCCTTTTTTTATTTAAATTTATAAAAATTTTTAAAAACAAACCCTATGTTGAAGAACCCTATGTTTAAAAAATATGTTGAAGATGCATTCATGTTTAATTTTGGTTTTTGAAATTTGATACCTGAATTTAAATCTAGCACACGCACAATCACACTTTACCTCGCGATGTCATTGTATAAAATAGTATAAAACGTTTATATTACGTTAATAAGTCCACTGTCTCTCATTCCAACTGCCTTTCTGTGTGTTTAAGACTAATTGTCAAGAAGTTCAAAAAGGTTTTGCAGAGATCATATCCGACAGAGAGAAAAATATATTTATTTATTTAGTTATTTAATTATTATACATGTTATTTGACCAATACGAGTATTACAAAATTTACTTACATGTGCATACACTTTTAGGTTCCTGTTTTGAACCCGAGCTCTAAAAATATATCCGAATACCAAAAGTGAAATACGTTCTAGTCTTTTATAAATAACATAAATTCCGTCCATCTGAATATAGCGATTTTGCTATACTAAACATTTTTCCGACCACTGCTTAACTCATTTTGTACTTAGTTCGGATAAATGTGGTCACATCATAACGTAAAGTAAAATCAAAATTCTATTCTAAAAGGTAACCTAACGTTCAGTTCAAAGTTTAATCTAAGACCTTTAAGATATCTTGGGGGCACGGGTAGCCGAGTGGGTTAAAGCACCGTCTTTCCAGTCGCGATACCTCTGTGCGCGTTGTTCGAGTCTTGGCCGAGGTAGAGGATTTTTAATTGTCTCGCTTTCTCTGTCCAGGACTTGATGTGCAACCACTAGTACACACTAGTATAGGTGTGGATGCATAGATGCCATCCAACCGCACATGCCCAAGATTTGGTAATGTTCTGAGTTTTCTGGGTTTCCTCAGAACTGTAAAGCAAATGCGTTACCGAAATAATCTTAAGTCGCTTCCAGTGCGCCGTGGCAAATAATAATAATAGCCACCCCTTCCCCGCGCAGATCCCTGAGAGGACCTCTGGGGTTACTCTTCGGAGTAATTATAGGGTGAGTATTATTATTATATTATTATTATTATATCACAAAATAATGTTTTGGTCCTATAAAGTAATTACTGAATCTTGTAAAATGCTTCAACTTTTACGAGAGAATTTTGAAGAAATCTTAAAACTGTAGATAAATTGAAAAGAAAGTAATAAAGAGCGGTTATATTACCTATAAATCAAACGAAGTTTATATTACTTACCTGGACAAGGTTTCCTGATAATTAAGTATGAGCAGCGTCAATATCAATATACCATTTTATCAGATGAAAATTAATTTCAAGTAAGATAAAATTTGAGAAGCATTATGTCTTCCTTATTTATTAAATCAAAACTTATAAGAGTTTGTAATGTCGAGGTTTAATAATGCAGTTGGTTATGCAAAGTCTCATTTACTACAGAAAAAGGTTGTGTTATATAAATGTCCAATATAAGACATTTTTAATGCCCGCTGAGTTTTAAGGGGAGAACCTCATATAGAACACTGTTTTTTTCAAGATTCAATTATAAACAAACTAAAACATTTATTGACTTGCGGTTAAGTACATTATATTATTTACATTAAAGAGTAGGAGGTAATATTATTTTTATTATTAAAAAAAATGGCGGCGCTGCAGCTGCTCGAACTTGGTGTCTTCGATTTGCGCCATGCAACGCCCAGGTCGTTGGTGTTGTATAAAATCAGAATACAAAAAAAAATTCTTAATATAAGCTTCTCCGCTTAGCATGTACCGAATTATAGCAAAAGATACGAAAGAATAAAAAGTTGAGGACGTTTTGAAGAAAAAAAGTCACTTTTCTTATAAACAAATTGTTAAAAAACATATTTCCAATATTTTTTTTAAAGAAATTTAAATTATATCTATTTAAGGTATATCCTGAGGTCAATATGATAACGAATTTCTGTGTAAAATTTCAAAGTTTTCGGACCAAAAAAGTTCAGTTTGCAGGGCTTTTTACGAATTTCGTTCTTATCTAAGCTTAATCTGCTATTCCAGGACCGTAAAGTATTATTTCCCGTCGACAAAAGCGCCATCTATTACTTCAATACTAAACTAGAAAACTTATTTGCCCAAAAAAAAAAAAAAAAAAAAACAGAATATGAATATACTTTCGTTCGTATACCTCCGCTCAGCGCGTTTCAAGAGCATGACTTTGATGGCTTCACAAAGACCTTTACTATTTTTTTTTGTCTAAAACTTTGGGAATATATTCTTCAGATTTTGAAAATTTTTTAAGCAATAAAAAATGCAAAAAAAAATTATGAGGATTATTGAATAAAGCCTAATAACCTAGTCCTCAAAACTGCAGATTTTTTTTCATGTAATGAATGTGATATCATATCAAATTGTGGTGACGTGAAATTTTGGCAACTGTTTTATTTTTTTGCGATGCCGCCAAAAAGTTCAACTTATTTTAACTTTTTAGCGGATTTTATATTTAAATATTTGTTTAGAGGATATACATAGCAATCCTTTACTGCCATTCTACTCTAAATAACCTCTAACTGTCAAAAAAAAACGGAATACAGTCTAACGAACTAATTTAGTTAGAGCTATTCTTAAAAGTTTCTAAATACACTACAAATAAAAAAAGCGAGATCCGCTTTAGTGAGGAAAGCCCAGTTTAAGTTTTGCGAATTATGGTCACGTGTAAAATTTCGCCTTTTGAAGATCGCCCTTATGAGGACTAAGCTTTACACAACATACATATTTTAAACATCTCAGAATTTAGTTTTTCAGTACTCAGAACTTAGAATTTAGAATTTAGGTTCAAACAAGAATAAAAAATCGTAAGTTCAACGCATTTGGTAGATCTAATGCAACTTGTACGTCAGATCTGTCTACAGTTTATTATTATTTTTAAGAGTTTATCATACCACACTTGGATTCCAATAAAAAATATCTTGCCTGCGAGGTGTTTTCAAAGTTAATATGATCCATATATTAGTTGAATGTATTTCATAGAATAGCTTTAGGAATGTACTTGCTTCAAATAGCTTCGACTTTGCACATTTTTATTCAACTCCTTCTAGCACTTTGCAATATTAAATCTGAACAATCTGCACCCTATATTACAACACACTAACGATAGATAATAATAAAAATACGAGCACACGACAACAGATGCAGATAATTCAATATTGTCAATGCTAAAATACATCAAAGAAATGCTTAAAGTTAATAAAAAAGTAATAGTTAATAAAAAAGTAATAGTTAATAAAAAAGTTAATAAAAAAACGTTTCTACTATGTACATATACAGTGTACAGCTTTTAGTTTACAGACTTTATCTGCTCACCCAGGATACTTAGCAAAAAACTTTATATACAAAAGTTACTTGAATTCATGAGGCCTATAAAATTACATATTCCTTTTGACATGTGCTAGTGACATTGAGGTTATGTCAGTGTCAGTATAAGTTTTTTAAATACAACACCCTGTATTTTTCGACATTTTTGTGTTTATCGAACAATTCTACACATATTTCATGTAACATACCCTATACCTATCTTCAACCGTTTTCGAGATTTTCAAAGTCAAACAGCTATTATTTTACAATACAAAGAATTTTCAGTTTGCCTTGTCAGTTTTGAGACAATTGAGACACGCAATTTATTAATTGTTAACTTGTCAAAAACGAAAAGTCGCGATTTGTCACTCTCGGTTTAATACCTAAAAATTAGATTTGTCTTATCTTATTAAAGTAGCGCTTGTCAGCTTTTTGATATGCCGTTTACATACAGTCCTAATGAATATGTAGATATGTTAATAATATATGGAGAATGCAGACGGAATTCACGAGAAGCTGCAAATTTGTATACAGAACGATTTCAGGAACGCACTTCTCCATCACATACAACATTTAGAAAAGTAGAGGCAAAGTTACGAACTGGTTCATTTCCTTCGATTGTAAAACATGCCAACCATAATACTCCTGCTAGAAATGAAGAGAACGTGATCAACGTTTTGGCATATGTAGCTGTAAACCCGCACGTTTCCCTTCGAGTTTTGGGAAGATAAATTGGAGTTAGTAAAGATACAGTACGTAGAATTTTAAAAGCACATCGATATCATCCATTTAAAATTCTTTTTTTTTGTGCCTGATTTTTACGGGGGCGAAGTTCGCCCTCGCGAGGTGTCCCTCGGCGCTCTTCCACTTAACCCCCGACACTCACACAGTAACACCCATGTCCTAATAGAGTTGCCAAGTCTATTAGGCGGGACTCGAACCCACTGACAGAGGTTCAGCAGATGGCTCAGATTGCCACCTCTGGCACCACCTACTAGATGCCTCTGTCCGACAAACTTTCACAGAGCAGATACGGTGTCCCATCCGAAACGCAACCCGATCGAGCGTTGCTGCACTCGAATTATCGGAGTTTGGCGTTCAGACGAATTACCATATGTTGTTCTTCAATCTCAATTCGATCAATCGCTTCAATTCAATCTTCAATCTCATTTATCACAAGGATTAAAGCCAAACGACTTACAAAGACGACTGGATTTCATTGCACGATTGCACGAGTTTTCACAATAATGGTATTGTCAACAAACATAATGCTCATTATTGGTCCAACCAAAACCCGCATTGGATGACAGAAATACGCTTTCAAACGGTTTGGGGAACCAATGTATGGTGTGGAATGTTTACTGGACATTTAATTGGTCCTCATTTTTTCGAAGGAACCCTAACAGGACAAAGATATTTACATTTTTTTGCAAAATGTGCTTCCAGATTTAATGGAAGCTATTCCTCTTAATGAAAGACAAAACTTAATTTATTTACGAATTCTGACGGTTTATTTAAATGCGCGTTACCCCAATGGGTGGATTGGAAACAGAGGTGCTATTCCTTGGCCTGCTCGTTCCCCGGATTTGACAACTCTTGATTTTTTCCTGTGGGGTTATTTAAAGGAATTTGTATATCAACTGCCGACGGCACACCTGGATGATTTAAAAAATAGAATCCATATGGGATGCCGGACTATAACCCCGGAAATGACACGTGCAACATGCAATAGAGGATTAATACGCCATTTAGAAGCTTGTGTCCAAACTGGTGGAGCTCAATTTGAAAATTTATTAAACTAATTAATTGCTTATAATTACGGAAGTATCCCATTGATCTGATTAAAATTACTTTTAACAATGCCTCTCAGTTATTTCAAAACTGACAAGGCAAACTGAAAATTCTTTGTATTGTAAAATAATAGCTGTTTGACTTTGAAAATCTCGAAAACGGTTGAAGGTAGGTATAGGGTATGTTACATGAAATATGTGTAGAATTGTTCGGTAAATACAAAAATGTCAAAAAATACAGGGTGTGGTGTTTAAAAAACTTATATTGACACTGACATAACCTCAAGGTCACTAGCACATGTCAAACGAAATATATCATTTTATAGGCCTCATGAATTCAAGTAACTTTTATATATAAAGTTTTTTGCTAACTATCCTGGGTGAGTAGATAAAGTCTGTAAACCAAAAGCTGAGACACCCTGTATAGCTAATAAGTATTGAATCTTTTAAAATTTATTTTAACCATTAGTATTTTGTGTCTATGAATATTTGACGTAGAATATGATATTGCATTTTCTACCAGCGTACGCGTGAAACAAATTCTATTAAACTAATAAAAATCTGTAAAGCTGCGGCTTGAATATCATCCTGATAAAACATTTTCAACGGCGGCGTTAATGCATCTGCATGGAAGACGATTATTCACTGTACATCGCACCATTAAAAACAATAAAGCGCTGTAGGTTGAAAGTTGACTGCTGCTAAATATTCCATATCCAGACCTAGACCAAAAAGTTGAATCAATCATTGTCAGAAAGGGGTTGCTAAGATCTTATCGATTCTGAGCGTTACCGTTAAACATGCAGTGGATACATACTGTTAGATCCAGCCTGGATAGTATTACATTTTAATATATTAAACTTTCACACTAGGATGAAAAATTTGAACACTGATACTGCATTAAAATTTCACTATAATAGAAATAATTCCACAATCCACGCACTGCATAGATTATAACTAAAGCCGGCAGATCCGGGCGGCGGGCCATATCAACGGGCCATATCTCAACGTAAATAACAGGTTAAGTTTAACACATCTCTTTAAATTGCAACAGTTTATTGTTTTCATGAATTTTATTTTTGCACTTGGCACATACAAGTAGTAAGTAGTATGACGCGTATAGTTATGGTATAGTTGTGATCTGCCGGCTTTAAAACATTGGTCTCGTGAAGTAGTGTGTCCAACATTGAATTTAATTGTATTTTGTTTCTTAAAAAAAATTAAAGGTAAAAGCAAGCCTATCTGAAAATTATCAAAAATATATATATCTTAAAACGTGAATAGAGCTAAAGATAACACAAAAGCAATTATGACTGGCATTCGATGAAGACATGGACAAGCATAAATATATGTACAGAAATTATAAAAAAATACCTAGACTGGACTGGACAGAAAAATTATTTTACTTTGCCCTGCCAAAGTTGTTTAGGGATAGTTTTAGTTTTTTAAAGTCATCTTTAACATCATTTTGATATGTTTTAAAGAATTAAATTAATTACAAGTGAAAGGTTTCAAAAATATATTATTAAATAATATCAATATCAGTTTTGGTTTGTTGCATTTTAGGTCCAGGAATTAATAACTATTTGATTTTTGCCAACGTTTCGGAGATTTTCTTCAGGGCTTAATCAATGTTGTTATTAAATTAGTGTCGCATAAGGTTGTAAGTTACGAACATTGGTAATTATATCTAAATACATATGTAAGAAGGTTTTTCAAAGACCTTTATTGCTCTAGTCATTTTTAAAGTGTGTTGTCGTGTATATAATTCTTTGTTTCTGTTCTGTTACATTTTTTTACATATACAAATAGATAGAACCGCCAATGTTCGTAATTAAGCCCTGAAGAAGGAAACATAAATCTTCAAAACATTGGCAAAAATCAAATTGGTGTTGTTAATTCTCGGACCTAAAATCCAACAAACCAAAACTAATAAAGAAGAGGATCGCCACACATATGAAGTACCCACAAATATGTAATATAGATATCATTTTGCATTTTTTAGCGATCTTTCGGAGTGATTTATCTCCTAAAGAATGTTCATATCGTCAGCGTACAAAAATACGTTAGTCATTACAAATCTGGTAATATCATCAACAACAAAAATCTAAAGTAGCGATACTAAGTTTAGTACCTACATTGTGAAAAAACCCTGGAGCTGTAATAAGTTTTAGGACAATAATAATTATTATTGTTCAGATTAATTACAGAGGCACACAAAAAAAAATAAAAGTCGAGTCTAGAAGGCAGACCTACCTACGTATTCCCATGCATTTTGATACGCTGAACACGAATCCGATGGTTGTGTTGTTGGATTGACTCTTGCATTTTTCCTAACCTCAAAAAAACACCTTAATAATGCCCGAAAAATTTCAAACCAATAAATGAAAAGCTTAAATGAGCTAAATACCATTTCAATACGTATTTTGAGGCGCTGATACCGAATCTGAGGTCAGAATTGGCATATTAATTAGGAATGTTGACATAACCTCAAAAACATCTTAAATGACAAACAAGTAAATAAAAAGGTTAAATGTCACCAACGTGACATATCTGTCAAGCCCACGTGGACTTCGTCCACGTATCAGTAGGGTCAGTGAAATATCGCACATTTTTATGCATTCATTTAAATAGGAGGCCTTCTTGTTCTAGTTGTTGAATTGACTATGGATACACTTTAACAGATTGTATAATACATAGGACATATATATGTATATTGCTAAATACATTTCTGTATGGTAATATGAATTGAAAGAACTTACTAGAATTTCATTTATTTAATTGGTTGTTTTTATTGGTTTAGTTAATTTTGTAAACAATAGAAGTGTGTTATTATCGGAAAATTAGTGACGCTATGGAAAATTCTGAGGCAAACGTTTCGTCCTAATTACTGGTGTTGTTTATTAGGTCCACTTAGATGGCTGTTTAGTATTTGAACCACGTATCGGAAAAGGGAGAAGTACTCCTTGAGTTGGGGTGTGCGTCTAAGGAATTGAATTATATGTAGCATACTATAGGGGCTTTATAGGATAGGGGATGATTCAGGATAAATATTTTATCATTCTACTCGCGCGGTTTAAATTTTATAGGTTCTGTGATGAGCAAATCACTCGCGCACCTCTTAGTTTTTATTTCCGCACTGGTCTGCGCACTTTATTGAATATTTTTAACGTCTAATGATGATGGTTGGTGAATTTAATAAAAATGGATATTTTGTCAAAAACATTACAATTTTCGTACAAATTATAAGACAAAAATACATGAATACGCAATACTCATATCACAAAGTGGAATTCTAAAAAACGTTGTATTATTTTATTGTATCTTTATATTCTGCATATGCAATGAATTTTTTAAGACAGGGTACGAGTAATCATCAAATCCAAAATAATTCTGCAATTACAAGATGCAAAAACGAAAAAAAAAATAAATAGTTTTGTAATTATTTATACATTTATACGAATATAAAAAAGAGTACGAATATTGAAAGAGGCTATGAAAGAAAACATTTAAACAAAGTGTCACTTTCACGTGCATCTTCTAATCTGTCATAAAATTATTGTCTATTATATTATAGCAAAAGTGACAACCACCTACGTATAGAATAATTATAAAATGTAAAATATTAAATAAATCACTTAACGGTTATATTAGACTGATATAAGAGACAGACAAACTCAAAACAGCAATTTTTTATTTAGTTTTGAGGTTTTTTATTAGAACCTAAGGAAATCAAAAAACCTTTTTAACGATGCCACAGAATTGGTATATTTCTGGAAAAAAAAAAACATTTTATACCTTATTCACGCCAAATTCTAGTCTCAGATGGAAGGAACATAATGGTTTTTGCAGATTACAATTTCCATTAACTATTTCTAAATAAAATGGATTTTTAAAGATAAAACAATCACCCTGTTTATAATATATAATTGCACCACTGTGAAAAAGAAAACAGTTCGCCTGTATATTATGTAAAAAATGGAATTAGCTTATTATTTAAAATTAATACCTATTAGCCATCGCGACCACTTGAGGTATATTGTAGCACTGTCAGGTTTTTAGAACACCTTATCCAGCTTGACCCTTTTTATCAGACTCCACAGACTTGATATGGGCTTTTTTGTAGCTGTTTCCTTTATTGGAATTTCCTTCCCTAGAATTTAAAACATCAATTTTGTTATTGTTTGTCTCTCACAAAAACACACTACGTAAACTGAGGTTTCATCTTCAATCTTCCGGGATCTGTCTGTCTTACTACAACCCTGACAATCTTCCAATTTTGGCTCTTTTGTTCTGAGAATTTGGTCGATCGTTCTTTTAAAATATGAACTTTTTCCTGAAAAGTTTGTCCACCAATACAACGACTTGCCATTTCTCCATTTACGAATTGACGTTTTTGTGCATGGTTGTGTCGTGCCACAGAATGGTTCTCGTCCTATTAGAGCGTCTGAAGTGCCTCCTTTGGTTAGTTTATCAGCCTTTGCGTTTCCTCTATGTCTTTTGTGTCCATGTAGCCTTGTGTCCATGTAGCCTTGTGTCCATGTAGCCTTGTGTCCATGTAGCCTTGTGTCCATGTAGTCTTTTGTGTACAAATCACTCTGTTTTGGTTTCATAGTTATTTTAGCGCCTCCTGGCAGTCCCATGTGGCAATTAATTAGTTTGTCTGTATGCCAGTTTTTCTGTATTTGGATTGAGAGTGAGACTCCATTGTCTTAGTCATTTCCGTCTAGTGTTTCCACTCGAAGGTCACACTGTGGAACCACATTGTCCGTGGTCAGTCTTAGAATAGCGTCTGTGGTATCAATTCGGTGTACACTTTCTGATACTCTATTCCGTGCTGCGGGCTTATTGGCATTGGGCCTTGGATCAGCCTATGTATCACTGCTCGGGCTTCTCCTTGAATGAAATATATGTATAGTATGACTATATGTAGTGTTTGTCAATCTGGTAGAACTAACCTGATCCTCCCTCCTTTGCCTTGTTTTCGTCTACAATACTACTGATATGTAGATGATTATAAGTCTTATTCCTCGTATAAATCCAAAATCTTCCGCATGATGCTATACCTTCCCAAAGCCACTGTTGATTTTTGTGCGGTTTCGGTTTCTTGCGAGAACTCCATGTTAACTTTTCGGCAAATATGATCCCATCTATTTTTTAATATCCAACTACTTTCCTAATTATTATACCAATTTTTACTATTGTACAGTATAAACAACTAACTAGACACGTGTTCGACTTCGATCGCTTTGTAAATTTTACGTCAGATCCGTACACCATACTCGTCAACCGTCGAAATACATAAAAAAATGCATTAGCCTAGATATTAGTCGATAATCTTGCAACATCGGCAGCTCGGGTCATTTAATCAGACTTGATGGATCGCAGGGCGCTTTTCCCCTGAGAAATCAATCACTTCTCTCGACCGAAAAACTGCTGCCAATTGCCCTGCGCTGCTCCCGAAAAGCGTAACAAACTTTCCGGTTAGGTGCGTAAGTTTGATTTATTCAACTAGGACGACTTACATACATATGTATACTTACATAGGTACGTTCAACTTGTAATGCATGCAAAGATTCCTCACGGGATTTCCAGTGGACTTCCTCGACGGGAAATTATATCACGGAGGAGAACGGATGCAAAAAGTTTAGGCAAAAATTAAAAAATACGGTTCGCCCTAGAGACAGGAAGGAGTTGGGCTTGAGAAAGCTCGCCTACAATAGGAAATCAGCAAGCACAAACTTCGCGATTTGGAGAATCGGTGAAAGTTTATAAACGTAGAGTTCTAAAAAGTCTAATTTTGTGCCCGCACCAGACGTTTTGAAAGCAAAGCGACAAACTTTGTCCTCACTCTTGAGTTTTGTAGATGTTGGGTTTTCATTTTTTTTTTAAAAGCACGTTCAGATTTTATAGTTTGTATTATCATATGTATTTAGTGAAAGCACTAATGAATGAAACCAACTCCATATCCGTGAGTTGAGTCACGGTGCACAGTATATCCGTGAGTTGAGTCATGCACGGTGCAAAGACAATAAAGAAACTGACAAATTGGTTCAAAGGGCGACAACTCTAAGTAGGTATTTTCGGAACAGCACCCAATAGTGCTCTGCCATATGCAGAAATAATACAGATGATCAAAGGACACATCCACGAGGAAAGAAAGAAGGTATAGGATGAAACAACCGGCTTTTAATTTGTTAGGGAATTCATTCAATACCCCAGCGACGTCGCAAAGACACACATATTTGGCAATGACAAGGAAAAACTTACGCCATGTAACAGAAATTCTGACAAATATTCCAACTGCATTAGAAAAAAACTATTTGAACTTGCATGAAGTTTGAATAATAAACGCTATATAGAAGAGGTGATCACTGAAGAATATGTCTTTCGTTTTTCATGTGACGTCCATACAGACCTTCAGATCATATTTTAATATTATATGACTTTATCAGAATCAGTATTAATTACAGGAACCGTACATTTTCTCCATCAAGGTTCCATAACACTAGCACTACAAATAGACACACATTGGCAACTCATATTGAGTATAAATTACTAAGTAACTTCTTAATAGGAACTGAGGCAGAATTGAATTTTGTTTCTTTGCAGGTTTGCCAAAGATTACACAGCCCCACAAAAAAAAAAAATTGGTCAAACCTGGAAGGTTGAAACATGGAGGTAGGAGACCCCTCCACCCCCATGTATTTTGATGCGCTGAAACCGATTATGACATTAAAAATTGATTTTAACTATTGAATTTTCCGCTAGCACCCCCTTACAGGTTACAATTGAAGTTTTTATAAAAATATCAAATTGATGTGTATTCTTATGTATTTTGGCGTTCTAAATCCAAATATAACAATAAAAAATGATTTTAGTTGCACCATTTTCCATTAGCACCCCTTTACGACCCTCCTGAGGGGTTGAAATTGGAGTTTTTATAAAAATTAAAAATTGATGTGTATTCCTAGGTATTCTGGTGCACTAAAACTGATCAAAACGATGAAAAATGATTTCAACCACTCAATCACTCCCTGGACCGCCCTATTACCCCCTTGTACCCCCCAGGGGGTCATAATTCACTTCTTATAAAAAATTTCTTTTACAATTACATGTAAAAGAGCATTAGAAGATATGTACATTTTAAATTTTTATTAAAAGCGCAATTTTTCCCTACGGCGGTCGCAAGGTGGTGCTACAGGGAAATTTGGTAGTTGAAATTATTTTCTATTGACATTTCCTGGTTTAGTGGACCAAGATACCTCATAGCACGTATAAGTTTTAAATTTTTATAAAAAGTTCCATTTCGAACCCCTACAGAGGGGATCTTAAGCGGGTGCTAGGAGAAAATGGTACAACTAAAATCATTTTTAATCATATTTAAACATATTCGGTTTTATAACGCTAAAATACATAAGAATACACATACGTTTTTTATTCTTATAAAAACTTCAATTTAAACCCTTCAGGAGGGTCGTAAAGGGGTACTAATGGAACATGGTACAACTAAAATTATTTTTTATTGTCATATTTGGTTTTAGAACGCCAAAATACATAAGAATACACATAAATTTGATTTTTTTTATAAAAACTTCAATTTCAGCCCGTAAGGGGATGCTAGCGGAAAATTCAATAGTTAAAATCAATTTTTAATGTCATAATCGGTTTTAGCGCATCAAAATGCATGGGAGTTGAGGGGTCTACCTTATGGGTTTGACCAAGTTTTTTTTTTTTTTGATGAGCCTGTGTTGAAAATTGTCAGTACAATCAATTTTTATTTATTAAAATAGATGATGCCGATGTTATTATGACAGACATATAGGAAATTATTGATGACAAATTTTGCCAAGAAAGGTGTTTCCACACGGACCTGTCTAATTTCAAACAATTTACTACGCGTTGGAGGTTGAAATGCACTACTATTATTATTCCAGCAATTATATATTTTAAAGCACCTGATAACGTAGCTCACGAAATGTTTGCCATATTCAAAGACTACTTTGTTGTTTTAAAAGAAAAGTCAACTTTGTTTTCGTGATGATTGAATTGCTTCACTTCATAAACTTTTATCCTTAAAGATAGATTTATCTCATTTGGAAGTGTGAACCGTAAACTGAAATCTTTGCAGAATATGCCAATAGAGAACAATACAATCCAGTTTTATTAGCTAGTTTATGAAGTTCTTGAAATAAACCAGGATTGATTCGAAAATGTGTTTTCAATCAATTCAGTCCATTCTTTTAAAACTAACGGTGGAAATAGATTAACTGATCCATAAAAATAGTATTTCACTGATAAGCATTAAATTAGCAATAAAATAACTCCTGAAAACTATAATATCCTGAAAATAAGATAACTCCTGGATTTATTTTTTAGTAGTCTCAGTTCTGTTCCAATTGTTTTTAAAAGTTATGTGTAGTGCTTAGTAAAGAACTTATTAAAAAAAACAAATACTAATAAAAAGAAAAATGAATGGCAAATAATTATGACAACATTGTGAAAATCGCTTGTCGAACTGAAGCGAAAATTAGAGTTACGATTTCCAAAATGTAGTGGAAAATCCATTATACTTTTACTATTATCAAGTATTAGTTTTAAAACAGTAATAGTGGAGAGTTTACATCCTTAGTTTTTGTAGATTTGTTTATAAAATGTCGATTATGATTGATGAGATTAATTTTGAATCAGATCAGTTTTCTATTGATTTAGTTGTAGCCAGAATAACAAGTAAAGTAAAAATATCTGTGTTGTCTTATACTCTTTACAAAGCTGCGGTGATGGCAGTTTCTACCGTTTTCTCCAGTAAGTAATCAAGTTAAATTGTTGAAAAAGTTGGAACATAAGAAGGGAAAGACAATGTCCAGATTGCAGAGATAAAACGCATTTACTACTTATGTGAATGAAATTTTCATCAAATCGAAATGCACTAAAAGTAAAGTTTGAATTAATCGAAGAGCAAATTTTAAAGAAATTAAATTTATATTGTATGGTTTATATATTATACAATGATATTAGTCGGTTAATAAAAATGTCACGGAGAAAACTTTGTCACATTTAGATGTTTTAAATGAATGTCATTTAAACTGTTTTAGATTGGGAGAAAAGGATTGATGAAAACACCACATATACCTAACCCCATAATAAATGTTTACTTTACATTTTTTTTATTTAGATGTTTTTAAATTTAGAGTTTTAAATTCGTTCTGATGCCAACAAACAAAATCGACAATTTTTAACTATTGAACCAAAATTATTCAAACGTTACAACTTGACGTTGCCACAGGGTATCCATATTTCGATAGGACTGTATTGGTAACTTCTAGACCGTAACGTGTTTTTTCTTCAGTTTTTTTCCTAAACTGCTGCACATTTCCTGTATCTGAAGGCATTGTCTTCTTGAGGTAATTCTATTTTAAATAACCTTGGTTACTTACGGTTTAGAAGTTACCAAATACAATCTCATCGAACAAATGGACATAATTGTTGGTTTTTGTGGATAAAAGTGGACACACGTATTTTTTTTAATGAAATATCGATATCTTTATATACCGGTATTTTTAATAAATCTTATTTTTCATTATTTTTCAATGAAAAGGATCGTATACCAGTTCTGAACAATTCCTAACACAGTGGGGTCTATTACTTCTACGAAATTTTTTACTCTCTAATAACATTAGAGAAGGACTTGTATTGAAGATATTTATCACCATATATCTTACGTGTACATCAGATATTGGCCATTTATGATAAAGGATAAATAAAAGTGAAACGTCAGATAATAAGCAACCGCATGCGCATCGAAAATAGTGAGGTAATGAGACCGACCCTCTCACTATCCTAGTTGTTAGAAAGAGAAGCGTAGAATTTGTTCTTCTTTACAACTGGCCGAAGTCTGATGTACACATACGATATATCAACATATATGTCATACTGTTCAAGAAGACATTTGTTTTTGTGTTACGCTCTATATTTTTGCGACCGACAAATCGTACTTAAGTACAGGTTCGCGTTGATACCACTGCTGTAAACCTATCGGGTATTTGGCTAACTCAGTGAAGAAGGGGGAGGTTCAAAATGATGGTAACAGGGCACCAGACAATTTATCAATTAGCCACAAAAATACCCACACTGTATAAGTTAACCCTCGAAAATTGTCAAACAGGGTCAACCGCACAAAAAATTATCAACGAAATAAAATGTCAAGCGTAATTTAATTGATTTAATAAATACTAATTAAAGTCAAGAAAATTAGTGGTAATTTACAATACAATCAATACTAAATAAAAAATATCACCTGGAAGACAACTATTGCGCAAAAAAAAATTATACAAATCTATCCTAACGGAGATAAGCAAGCCCTATCCGCAACCGTCAACGTCAGGAAAAAAAATACTTAGGGCGCAATCATAAAATAGTGCAGTGCAAGCAAATTTCCAATAAAATGCAAGTTAAAACCGCGGCTTAATGTTAAAAGCGTCGCTTGAGCTCAGACGCATAGTTTTTCATAAGCACTTTTCATAAGCAAGTGTCGTATAATGTATGCCCGAAGAAATATACCAGAAGTAAGTACCTTGGTTTCTGGTTGCAGGATACAGTTTAATACGCAATCACAATGAATAAATAAAAGAAAAGTACTTATATACTAAATCCCCAAAATTATACACAATATTTACAAATTCAAGCTACGGCAAGGCCTACAAAAAAAATGGCAGCCAGTGTAAGCTTGAATATGACTGGCTCTACCAAGTTTATAAGCTGCCTAAGGTCATATACAGAGTAAAAAAAAAATAGCAAATAAGATTAATACGCAGCTAGGCAAGATTTAGCAGGGTGTTTGAGCATTAAGCAAAGTAAAATTTATCTAAACATATAACGTAACCAAAATATTCAGTTTAACATTTGCGTGAATCCTGAAGGTGGGCCAGAGGTCTCCGCAACGACTCTTCAACCAACAGGGGTGAAGTTTTCTAAGTAGATCCACTGCTACTATGGTACTAGAACTGCAATCTTGATGTAACCTCCAAACTGGGACTTGACCTGCCACTAAAGTTGGTACCAAAACTGGAATTGGTAGTAGTACTAAAATTGGAACCACAGCTGGTAGCAAGACTTGAGCTAGAGCTGGTACTAAAACTGGACCTTGAGTTGGTACTAAAACTGGACCTTGAGTTGGTCCTAAGACTGGACTAGAGCTGATACGAAAACTGGAACTTGAGTTGGTACTAAAAACTGGAACCGGTACTAAAACCCTGAAATTACCAAAATACCTTAGTATTTTATTAAACAAAGTACATAAGCAACAAATCATAGAATAAATGCAATAAGCCGACCTATTACTGTAAAATACAATGTTTACTAAGTAATTTTAATTCAATTATTCGTCGAAGTGACCTTAATTTATAAACTGATGAAACATATTATCAACAGGCGAAATGTAATATAGAACGGCTTTTCTGTAAGTCAAAAGAAGAAAGGCTACTTTAGACTTGAACAAAAAAAAAATATTCGTAAGCTGAGACTCAATAAGTCTTTTATAGGCTTAAATCAATAAAAAAAAATAATACTAATTTACAAAAACTTACCCACTACCAGACCTGAAATATTAGGTATTTACCAAAAAAAAAATGATTTATTGCCATAATTTTGACAAAATAGGGCCAAACGCGTACATTCTAACAAGTTCGTTGCTAAACGACTAATAACATTGTTATTTATATTGAAATTAAAACATGGTTGTTTTTCCGAATATACAAGGAAGGATTTCTCTACGTGGCAACGTCGCAAATCGACGATATGCCAATAAACTATAATAAATTATGAAAACTCGAAAGTATTGCAGAATTGTATCATAAAAACGGAAATATAATAAGGAATGGACTTACCCTTAGCCACAGGGGTTTCTAAATCTCGCGTTTCCTCTTGACCAGTCTTGAGGTGATGGAAGTTTAGAGGTTATCACCGTTGTTGTAACTGAGCACAAGAAAATCACAATCTTAGCACTATTACACAACAGATGGTTACACAAATATTTTAGATAGCGACTTACCGTGAGATAACAGATGAGGTACCAAGAAGATGGGGTCGAAACCAAGAATCGCAATGGCCGGTATGACGTGAGTACAAAATCCTCCGAAGAGATACAAATTCAGGCCCAATCCACAAAAATACGACAACCAAAACGTCTAATGGGACCAGAATCGCAAATTGGTGGTTACGAAAAATAATCCTAATTAAAGATGGTTATTATAACCAACGATTTTCGAAACCATCACTCACACACCGCCTTTGCCGGCGACCACACCAGAAAAGATGCTTCTTAAAAGCCAACTCTAGCGCAGGCTGTCAATTCCTGCAGCAAAAAAACCATCCTTATCTCCTATTGGTCCTAGCCTAACATACGTCATAGAAGGAAGTTCACATTAACGATTAACTAGACTAAAATCGAGACATTTTTGGATACAACGTGATTACATGATCGTTCACAAGTGAGGAGCTTGCGTGCAAAACCGGCTATATCCATTTTTGATTTTTTTTACGGAGAAGGCAAAAACTTCTCATTTCATGACCCTTAAAGTTAGAAAAGAGAAACAAAAACACACCTCCTCTATCCAGTATACTGATTTGGCTTGATTAAGATAAATTAACTTATACCTTATAGTTTCCTTAAAATTTTGAAAAAAGCGTTGGATATAGTCGGTTTTGCTTCGAAATCTTGTTAAAAGAAATGAAAACCCCGGATAAAGCTAATTAAAAAAACAAAATATGCTTTAAAATTTAATGTAAAACGAAGCAAAACTTAAAACTGATATTACATTATTAATGATAATACTAATAATAAAAAAAAAACAAAACAAATATCCTAACTTCTAAGGTTATGGAACATATAAAATTCAAAAACTAATGTTTTTATTACATTTTTACTGCTGTTTCTTCATGAAGGCAATCACATCCTATACCATCATCTTCTGAAGCACCAGATCCGCTTTCCTCTGCAGCTGCTTCTTCTGTTTGAAACAAAAGTTTCTTGTACCATTCAAGGTCAACACGGGATTCCCAATTCTCTCCGAAATGTTCTTTCATTAGATGAGATAGACTCGACTTCTTTTTTTCCGGTATACGGTCTCTAAATTCGACTTATTTTAACTCCATACGTTCATGGTATTTTCCTTTTTTTATTAGAGTTTGAGCTACATGAAACTACTATTTCTGTAGTATTTGTGTAAAGACACTGTTATTTGGGCCTGCTGTTTGTTTTTTATGTGTTTTTTCTTAATAGTAATTCTCTTGGCATCCGAAATTCCTTTAATTTTTTTGTATTTTTATTTTCTAGATCCTTAATATTGTATAGCCAGACATGTCCCAATCGTTTCACATATAACATACGTTTTAAAACGTATCATTGAATATAGCCAGTTTTGCTTCAAAATTGGGATATAGCCGGTTATGCTTCAAAACATCACCTTTAATTGGAATTTTAATACAGAAATAGTTGGTTTTGGACTAAAATGATTGCGGGAATCGATAGAGCTCTATGAGCAGTTATGAGATTGTACAAAAAATAATTTTCGGTCAAATATGGATATAGCCGGTTTTGAACGCAAGCTCCTCAAGTGTCAACCAAGCTAAACATTGCGTAACGGTAACGTTTTAGCGAATTTCACACAGAAACCACGGGACAATTTGCTCGGCACGATCCGGCAACGCTGTGCGCGCACGATCTTCGCTGACCGTTCCTGCGGAAGACGACGGTCGAACAAATTCAAAATGGACAATCAGCTGATGGATTGGAGCGCTACAAATAACGAAATAAACATCGAAATTATTATTCGTTTCCGGACGGGCGTTAACATACACAAGGAAATGCGTAAAATAAAAATTTAATGTTACATTTTGACACCAAAATCGCACAAATTAAACAACAAATAGAATTACAGAGGTATTCTGGTTATTAATGGGTCACTGTCAATATTTTAGGGTGAACAAAAAATACCGTCAACCGTCAAAGATACAAGACAGGTACATATATAATAATTCTATAAAAATATAAAAGGTAAATTCAATTTTAATCGAAATATTATTAAACTAGCTAATTAACAGATATTACGAAGTTCTTGTTAGAGGCAGGACCATCTTCCTACTTTCCAATAGTCGAAATCAGAGGGTCATGTTTAACAAGTATACAATTTTTTAGGGGTAGTTGGATCAACTAGTGTATAATATCTTGTTTTGAGTCTAAAATTGTATTTATAAGAGAACTACTTATTTCTATAACTACGGAAGCAGTTATAGAAAGAGAATTGACCATACTTATGACATCCTATGTAATTCTAGGAAGGAAAAAAATTATTAACTCAGATAAATTAAAAAAAACGTTCTCCCTCAATAAATTCATTTTGGTCCAAGCAGTAGTCGTTATTGATCATTAACCCTGTTAACATTACTAATATTTACGAAATTTACCTCCTGTAGGTCTCTGTAGCTGATTAAACCTGGATTTTTGCAGGCCCGAGTAATTTACCACGTCATTAAAAGTTTATATTACAAACTTCGGTTTCCGACATGATGATCCATCTCTTATATTCAATTTAATCTTTTATTTATTCGGTCGAGTCCGCTCATCCCCGATACCTTTTATAAAATTTATACCCAATAATTACTTCGCTTCGTTTAATCCATCGCCCAGATGTATTTATTATTTGCCCCACGTATCAGGAAGAACGGCGCTCCTAGCCGAGGAGGCGTCTAGACTCGGCGCAAGAGTGGAAATGTAACCGGAAGGAAAACTACCGAATCCGGAGGTAGCAGATGAATTATGTAGGATATCTGACGGAACTTTACTCTTTTTCCGTGTTTTCTTCCATCCATAGGCGCCGACTGTTAAATGTCGACCTGGGTATCTCAAAACTGAGTGATCATAGAGGTGGGTAATTAAATTTTACCGATAAATTATCTTTCAAAATTACCTACCGAAATTTTGGGAAATTAAAAGAATGGAAAGATGGCAAAACGTTCTTCATTTTGGTGAAATGAACGTGAAAATTTAAATTGTTGTTTTGTTTTTAATAAAAAAAAGTTTAATATTTAGGTTCCCTTTGCCAAGCTCTCAAAAAGTACTAAATACATATAGGTATTTATGCCTGGTGGAAATAAAAAAAATGTATTTCAATATTTTTCAAAAAGATTTCAGTGATACCAAAGCTATATCACTCATCTCGAATAGAAACCCTAATTTTTATTACACATTTGGATTCTCCAGAAAAAATCACGTGGTTTGACCTACCATTGTCATTTTTTTCACATAAGTATAGAGACATAAATAGGAACCCTATATTTTTAAATGGAACACCCTGCATATTTTTGTATAGTTTTAAAATACAAGTCGCTCTGAGTAAGAAGCATCAAAATAATCATTTTTTATTTTTAAATTTAGAGTTCTGTGAACGAAGTAAAAACACGAAAACATTTTATTTTTGTCAGATAATATTAAAAAACTATTTTCATTAAAACTGTAAAATAAGGAACAAATTTTAATTTTAAGTACGTTTAACTCACTTTTTTCAAATAGGAATATCTTGGGTACATTATATTTTTAAGATCTTTGAAAATCTTGTCTATGATGATGATTCATAATTTTATTTGGATACCTTTTTACTTAAAATGACTTTTTACTCTAAATCGAAATAAAAAAAATATAGGGTGTCCAATTTAAAAATTCAAACTTTTCTTTGAATTTATTCCATTACTTTTATTTTTTTAAATTCTGTTATTAAAAAAGGTTTTTACAAACATTTTTCTTTAAGGATTTAATTCATTGTACCTATCTGTCTACGTATTTATCAACAATTCATATTTCCCACACCCTCTCTCCATCTCACTCTCATATTGCCCCTCCCCTGGCCCATTGACTGGCGACACCCTTGCTGTTATGTATTTATTACAACCCGAAACATTTTAACATTTCGATTTTACTTCAACAACTGCGTTTAAATAAAAAATATGTTCTTGAAATGTTTAAATTATTTCAGAAATCTTCCAATTGAAATTTTTTCAATACATATTTAAGAGATGGATATAATAAAAAGAAACCTTTACTTTCTTTCAACTTTTTAATTAATGGGACGAAAATGTATAATGAACCAGTTATAATCGATTTTAAACATAAACTTAAACACGTTTAGATTAACACTGAAACAATACACTATTACTAAACGCATATCAACCATGTTTGCCTCATCAGAAGATTATTAAAACTACCACAACAAAACTCTCTTCAGTACGACTGATTTTTCTCAAAAACATTTCTTAAATAAATAATCCATTTCAAGTACCTCTCTGAAAATTCGTACAAATACACGTGGTCGATTAGACGCCTTCGTGTATTTCGTTTACACAGAATACACACGAAATCGACGCCTCTGCCTCCATCCCTATTCTATCACAGAAATATATAGATATAATTTGATTTAGTGTATTTTATCTAGGTCACGGGAGGGTTGGGCCAGTATGGGGCGCTTTAATTATGCAGATATCGACCTATCTTCGTCCTTTGAGGACCGATCCGAAAGGATTAGTT
Source organism: Aromia moschata (assembly GCA_029963805.1). Classification (NCBI taxonomy): domain Eukaryota; kingdom Metazoa; phylum Arthropoda; class Insecta; order Coleoptera; family Cerambycidae; genus Aromia; species Aromia moschata. Next base: position 188,845 of record JAPWTK010000537.1, on the reverse strand, counting down.
CCCGAAGGAAAATATTTGTTGACATGATTTTCGTTTCCCCTCGCGTTTAAGGGTAAATCATTAAATCAAACATTTATGAAACATATTAGGAGTTTTTCTCCAATATTGGTACAATATCAGTTTCCAATATTTTGTGCATTTTCCATTAATATGCCTACAACGAAATACACTAATGGAAAAAATTAAAGGATCAAAACATTTTTCAGAACTTTTAATGATTTTTCAGAATGTTGTATCTCAGTGAAAAATGGTCGACGTCTAAAAAAAAGCATTTTGAAGCTTCAAGTTTCTAGTTTTGAGATATATTAGCAAAACAATTTTTAGAGCTACATGTTTCGCGCAATTTTAGGAAGTAATGTGAGAAGAAAATTTTGCGAATTTTTTTGCTTTTTTCCAAGTCTACGAGCTTGAAAATTTTTTTTATAACTTAGCCATGCTATGGACCGGATAGCTTGTTTATTCAGCTTCAATTTGCTTTTTTTTTAAATCTCGATACGACCATTTGCTGTTGAGATATCGAACTTTAAATCAAAAAGGACCCTTATGTCTTTGATCGACGATATCTCAGCCACCAACGGTAGCACAGAAAATGTAAGGGCAGTTCTGGAAATTGGAATAAACCCCCTACAAGGTTCTGCTGCGATTTTTGAGGAGAAATTTTTTTTTTATCCTTGACATATATTTGAAAAAACAGAAAAAACGGGTAATTGATGGTTTTTCAGGACATCAACGGGTGAAATTCAAATATTCATGAAATGACTAATGTTGCGTGTGCCTTTTACAGTTTAATATACCCCCAGAAACCATGCAAAGTTACATTACGATCTAACGAACCGTTTTCTTGTCGCAAACGGTCAAACTTTTGAAAAAAATAGAGGGTCGCGTTTTTTGAATTTAAACATCTTATATATAGCTAAAGTAAAAAAAAAAATTTCGAGCGTATTCACATTTTTTTTTTCGCAAATACAGTTGAAATTTACAAAAAAAAAATCCAAAAGGTTTTTTTTTTCGAAAATTGAAAAAAAAAATTGTTTAAAGATTTTCAAATTACCCAAAGCCATTACCACGAGGAGGTTGCACGATCGGATTTACGCTTGTGTGTGTGTGTATGTGTATGTGGGTGTGTTTGTCTGATGTTTTTGACCATCAATTTTTAATTTAATTTAAATCCAAATTGCGTTTCGACCCTGATTCATACTTGCTTAGAAGACAAATTTCTGATCGATTTTCGTGCTAACTGAACACCTAAAAAAAAACAGGAAATCCGATCGTGCAACCTCCACGTGCTACGCTTTGGGTAATGCTAATGCTGACGGTAGTGAAAATCAAAATTTTTTTCAAGTTTTGAAAGCAAATAAAAATTTTTTTTTCAATTTTCGAAAACATTTTTTTTTAATATTTTCTTATTTTTTTTAAATTTCAACGGTATTTGCGGAAAAACTGTAAGCTCGAAAAATTTTTTTTAACTTTAGCCATGATTAGGACATGTTTAAGCTCAAAAAATGTGACCCTTTAATTTTTTCAAAAGTTTGACCGTTTGCAACAAGAAAACGGTTCGTTAGATCGTAATGTAACTTTGCATGGTTTTTGGAGGTATATTCAACTACAACTAAAAGTACACATGCAACATTTAGTCATTTCATGAAGATTTGAATTTCAGCCGTTGATGTCCTGAAAAACCATTAATTACCCATTTTTTCCTGTTTTTTTCAAATTCATGTCAAGGATAAAAAATAATTCTTCTAAAAAACCGCAGCAGAACCTTATAGGGGGTTTATTCCAGTTTTTCGAACTGCCCTTAGATTTTCTGTGCTACCGTTGGTTGCTGAAATATCGTCGAACAAAACAACCGGGTCCTTTTTGATTTAAAGTTCGATATCTCAGCAACAAATGGTCTATCGAGATTTACAAAAAAGCAAATTGAAGCTGAATAAACAAGCTATCCAGTCCATAGCATCGCTAAGTTAGAAAAATGTTTTTCAAGCTCGTGGACTTCCTAAACACTACTAAAAGCTCACACTACTTCCTAAAATTGCGCGAAACATGTAGCTATAAAAAAAATGTTTGCCGAAATATCTCAAACCTAGAAACTTGAAGCTTCAAACGGCTTTGTTTTTAGACCTCGATAAGACTATTTTTCACTGAGATACAGCATTCTGAAAAATCACTTAAAATTCGAAAAAAAAAAAAATTTAATTTTTTACATTAGTGTATATAGGATCTGGCAGTATGATCTCCCGATTTTGAAACATTAATAAAAATAGCAACAATAATAGTATTCCAAATATTTTTCATAATAAGGAAGAACGACGTTTGTCATCATTTTTTTTAATGGTGTTTCTAAATACCTGCTCCTTTGAGCTGTACATACCTGAAGTACCTATCTTCTTGAAATCTGAAGTAAAAACTGAAGTAGAAATCAAAGGCACAAACAAAAATTTAGTCTTCTTATTGGAACTATACGTTTCTAAGGTTGTTTAGTCTCGACTCGCAACATATCTTCGACTAAGAAGATTCGCAACATATCTTCATAACGATGTGATGTAACAGTCTCTGTGCGTTCTTTTTCCTTAAAAATGATCAAATTATTCCAAATTTTAAAACCATACACCAAACAGTAAATCTGCTTCTTATAGAAAGGTAGCTAGCTCATGAAGTAGTCGCGAATTTTTTCCATCACTTTGTATGAATGGAACATCATTTCCGAATGCAAAATTATTCGCAAACTTCGGTCAGACAATCCCAAGACCAATGCATGCTTAAAAGCTGAACGTTGCGGCAATCTGTTAATGGCCTGCCTCACTTTTGCAGTATTCTCTGATGTTCTAACGCTCCGATTTCTTCAGCGTGATTTAAAGCTGAGCTTGTCTGTCTGAAATTGATCATAATCAAAACGTTTTTCACAAAAAAAAAAAAATGTTCAGAAAAACAGAAAAAGGGTGATGAAAATAAATATTTTATTTGCTTCATACATTGCTTTAATTTTTACAAATATCCTTCAATTAGCATGTGGTACTTGGAATGAGCCACCCCACATCATGGGATGCAGACAGTGGATAACCTTTCTTCTCGTTTATTTAAGTATTTATTTATTTATTTTTTTTGTTGAAAGAATGTTTATTTCATAAAATATGAATAATTTCGACCAGTCAATAAATTAACCTAATATAAACTATGTCAACAATTTTGAAATGAAATTGAAAAATGCAAACTAAATTTAAAATAAACAATAAGTGGAATAGTTAAATAAAATTAATGAAATACGTTTGCACATTATACGCACAGATGTTCACGACAATTGTTTGAAATAGAAATATTAAATTAATTATTGTATTGAGTATTGTTTTCGATATTATTTTATTCAGAGATCATCATGGCAATGACATAACGGATAAAGCTTTATTCTAGTGTCTATAATTTGATTATAATTGTTAAATATACAGAATTATATGCTTCATATCTGAGCAACACGTGCAAGTATGGAGTGTCAACGAATTAATATACCTCTCTGTGAACATAGTGTATGAATTAAGAAAATATGGGGTAAAGCATATGAAGAATATGCAAAAATACTCCACAGCAACAATATAAGTTTTATCAGACTTGCCGCAATTGTATGTGTTCAAACAATGAGAAGCTCAGATAAGAATTAAGTCGCAGTACCAACAAGGCCGTAGGGCGGAACATTAGCCTCAGAATATACTCTCTGAATTGGAGCAGGACAGCACACTTCCAAAGTGTATATTTCACATACATTTTCAGTTTCAACTATATACAATACGTGTTAAGGAAATAATAAGACAAGGAACACCAGTCAATTGTCACCTTTTCCAATTTCAATGCACCAGTAAATACAATCACCTTCATGTATAATGGAGACCTTAAGATAGGTAGGAAGTCAAAACAGTGTGGCACTATCTTAGGGACCAGGATACAAAAACATCAGAAGGAAGGAAACAGAAAAGAAAGTGTGTCCAAATTCACCAAAATACCCACTATCAGGTGAGTTTAAATCGATTTGGTCAGAGGAGATAGCATGAAGGTTTTGCTTTGAGGAAGGTGACAGGTGCTATATACCGGATCATATAAAAGTATATTTTCTATCTAGGAGTGGGTTTTCGGGGAAAATCGTTGAATAATAGTTTTAGGATTTTTTTTTGGCTATCTAATGGTGGCATCGTCTATGACCCTGACTATGAATGAACTACAACTTGAAAATCTTAAATAGAAGTGCATAGTTTTGATGCCGGAAATGGAATGAGTGTAAAATTTTACGTTTAGATATGACCTTGTGTATAAAAACACTTTCACCCCTCAAGGTCAAGTTAAGGTTAAATTGCGCAAAAGCGCAAAAATGCGCTAAAAACATTTTCAGAGTTGTGCATTTCCTAAGTGCATTGTTCTAATGCCGGAAATGAAAAGAGCAAAGATTTTTACGTTCGGATATCATCTTGAGCATAAAAAGTACGAAGGTTCAAGGTCAAAGTACGAAGAAGCACAGAAACGCGCTAATAACTTATTTTCGTAGAAATCATTTAATGCAGTAGTTGTACAATGTCTTCCTGGCAATCTAATGATAATATCACCTTTGAACTTAAATATGACTGAGTCATTTCAAAGTCAACGTCAAAATTTTAAGTGGAAGTGCATAGTCTTGACGCCAGAAATGGAAAGAACGGGAAATTTTACGTTCAAATATGATCTTGAACATAATAAAATTTTGGAAATGATTATACCTAACCATAATTCTAAGATTTTATTATTACTGCAAAAAAAATTAAACCTAGCTTAAAAAAACCTAGCAAGGTGATTTTACTTTATTCGAACCCACCGTTTAGCTTAAATAATCATTAATGACCAAAAGTTACTAACCATCACCATTGATTGATAATGATTCCTAGTAATAAGTTAAAGTTATTACTTATTGTTTAACTGACTATTTCTAACATCTGATAACTTCACAAGGTCATATATCTGAAAGTAAAATGTTCCGCTCTTTCTATTTCTGGCGTTAAAACTATGCACTCTATTTAAGATTTTCACGTTGACCTTGAAATGACCTTCAATGTCATAGTCAAGGTCAAAGGCGATGTCACCGTTAGATAGCCAGGTAAAAACCCTGAAACTTTTGTAGCAACGATTTTCTCCGAAAACCCACTCCTATATATATACGCCGGTGTAAACATGCCTAACAAGACCTAAGACCTAAGATTCTCGAAGGGCCATCTCGAAACTAAAGGCTGGCTATAAGAAAAGTCTTGGAACAAACTGAATAATGCACTTTGAAACAATGGGATTTCTACAATAGATTTCTAGGAGGTCGCTATGTGAAAATAAAAAAATAGATTATTTTTCTATTACTCGCTGAGGTATGATGATGATTATCTTGCTGTATGATGTTATAAATTATATAACTATACAACTTCTCTAATAAAATAACATTAAAAAAGATATAGACATATATAATTTGCTAGTCCAATAAATACTTTGGTTTTTTTTTATTTCAACAGGACATATTAAAATTAATATATTTATGTAGATATACGTCAGACTGAGGACCTCCAGAAAAGCGAAGTAAAATATATTCTCTGATTTATTATAAAAGAGGCATCTCATAAATTATTATTAGAACTATTCCATCGGGACTATGCAATAGATGTATTATAGAACGAATTCCAGTAGGATATCTCTCAAAGTAAATAGCAGTGTTTGAATGAACGTTATGAGACGTGCTGCAACATAAAGTTCTCGAATTCTTGTCTACAAACGAGCGGCATTTTTGTCTACGATAAATTGCCTCTGCGAAACTAATTTAGGATGCAAATAACGCAGAGGATAAAGCATGCATTAGGGCGTCGGCGTGCACTGCAGCATTTTTCGAATTAGATATCCATAGATTGTGCGCAACATACAATAAATGCTATGTAGGCGTACTACAAATACGGAATTTCCAGTGTTGCATACCTAGGATATTTTAGAATTCGTTGTAAAGAAAAATTTCAATTCCGTACTGAATACTGAACTTACTGTTATGATCACTTACATTTCGTTATCATGATCACCGATTTATACACACTATAAAAATAATTCTATATTTTTTCTTGAAATGTTCAAAAATACTTGACATGTTGTTGCTAATTTTATGAATGTTTGTTTATTTAAAGTTTGACTTTTTATGTCAACAGGCAGATTGCTACTGGCAACTGGCTATAACTATATATTTTCCTCAAAACATCCTTAAAAACCCAAGTAAATTACCTAAACCTATAATAAATATTAAAAATTCCACAAAAACGCGACAGACATTCTGTCAAACACATCCTCCAAGAGAAGGCCGAATTACATATTACGAAGGCACGTTTGTGATTATTTTGAAATTTTAAATTTTACTCTCCTTGAGGCCCTTACAATATAGCTAGTAGTCTACTCTGTAACTATAGTTACTAGTCTACTTTGTAACACCAAGAAAGCAAGTTGTATCCACCCCTTGATAAACAGATGTTAATAAAGTTTTATTATACAGTCCACAACGTGCCAAAATAAGGCACGACAATGGAACATTACGAAGAGCTGTGTACTTTTGGCTGTTTTCCTTTTGTGCTCGTTTTCTTTTACACCCAATGTTCCTCAACACTCACTTTTACACTCAACGTTCAACGTTCCTCAAGAAGGGTGAACTATTATCCGCAAGTATGACAAGCTAGTTCATTGTCTAAATATAACGATGCATAATGCGTAAGATATTCTGGCTATTTCGTGTTTTACGTTTAAAATAAATACAGTTTTTGTTTTTTTTTTTATCATTTAGTTTTCATTAAATAACATTTATAAATAAAACAAATGTGGTAATTGCATTTTGTCAGTTGGAATTATGCATGTTGCTCCACTTATACTGTGTTTGTTGGATTTTTACTTTTCCTAGTTTGTTGGTTTATCTATTGTATGTTTAAAGTCTAGTATACTATAGATTTGATTAAATTTACATACGTTTTGATAAGAAAATGTGTGCGAAATATAGAAGAAATAGTAAGAAAACTTATTTAGAATGAAACATGAAACTGTATATTCAAATAAAAACTTTGTTCGATCAAACCAGAACACGTGGACGCCCACAAATAAATAAGAAACAGTCGTCCAATAGACTATTGCGTATTTGCTTACTTATATTTGGTAACGATATAACTGAGAAAGATAATTTTTTATAGTTTGAAAACTCTCAGTGCTGTTAAAAGCAACTTATACAACAAAATAGAGGTTTGTTTATTTACTTATTTACTCATTTTTTAGATAATTAGGTTTGATAACATGCAATGCCAGTGTTTTATTTTAGTCGTTTAATTTTGACATTCTTACACAATTCAGTTTATAAAAATATTTTGTTCATATTTCAAATTTTATTTTCAGTCATAATAAATATTATTTTCAGGAACTGATATAAAATGCAATTTTTAAAACAAGCTTACGAATACTAAGTGAAATAAATATACGTACATGGTGGCTGTACATGACATTTTGTATATGATGGCCACTTTTAAGATGTACTCTTAAACTAAAACAAAGAGACATCCAAAAAAAACGTCATCAAAATTGGCCGAGAAAAAAAAAGACGCATTTCTATTCTTAATCGAATTTATAACCTTATTTACTTGTCCAGACTGTCACACCATATGACAGTCATTGTTTATTTTACAAATTGTGACAGTCACTTGTCAAAAGTTTGACATAACCGAAAAGCTTAGACATGGCCGCTATTTCCCTCTCTCTCGTTCATAGCCAGATTTTATGACGTTTTTTTTTGGAGTTCTCTTCATATATATATATATATATATATATATATATATATATATATATATAGGGTTGCTCGGATTACAAAAAATGTGCACATTTTATGCCACTGAAAACTGTGAAAAGAAATTGTCTATACATGGCACGATTCATGGAATATCCTGAAAAAAACTAAAAAATGTATTTTCCTATTTATTTTCTTTATATAGGTATACCTTTTTTATTAATAAACGTAGTGAAATGTGGTACAATTATATAAACCGATATGCTGAATCTGTTCCAGGTTTCTGAAATTTTCAGGCTTACTATGGCTTTTCATGGTGACTAGGACTCAATAAGCTAGGTTTTTTAGGTTTTACGATATTTAATAAAGCCTTATGACCCATGTTTGATTTTATCGTCGTTTTGACTCATCGTTGAAATCATAATTTTATTCAGTAACGCAAAAATCCATGGCTCCCATAAGAAAATTGAAACTTGCACTAGATAAAATATATATGGATTTATGTAATCGCACCAAATTTCATTACTTTGGCCTCAATAATATTTTTGAAAAGATATAGAAGAAATAATAAACACAATTTTTCAGTTTTTTCAGGATATTTCAGAAACGGTGCGATATATCGTTAGTTTTTTTTGTCACAATTAAAGTTTATATAAAGATGCGCAACTTTTTTTGTAATTTAAGCAATCTTGTATCTATTTTAGTTCAAAATGGTGTACACTTTTAAGGTGACAACCATGTATATGTATGTCCGATTCCGTAAAAGTAGAAACAGTTCCAATAATTGTTGTTAAATTTTATTGTCTTATTCTTTGTTTACATCCATGTTTGCATTTTGTCTTTCTCTTTTAATGAATTGTTCAAAAGGGAAAGTGTATAATGCATGAACAACATTGGACAAATTGCATATATGTGATATATAATATGTATAGTATGTACACATTACCAATTTTGTAAATATCCACTGATTTATTTCTGAAATCTACTATTTTCTTTTGCATTCATTTCGTTTTTCATCAAGTAAATAATGAATACGTCGAAAAAATTTCTTAAAAGTAGCACTGAAACACTGAATAAAACAAAAGAGAAAAAAAACACCGCTAATTGAATGTTTAGACATTAATTATTATTAAATTAAAACAATATCATTTGTTGTTATCTACTTCTACCACTACAGAGAATTTTAATTCATTTTCTCACTAGTAAAGACACACCAGCTAATATCCACACAGTAAAATGACTGAGTATATAAATAAATGATATTTATACTGCGTATTTTACATACTATAAAATTGCGCAGAAACGAATAGCTGTAGATCGACGATAATATGATAAATCGTCTACAATGTACACTTATTTAGCGATTCGATCTCGCTTCTATTCACCATTAATTTTTTGCTTGAATAGCTCCTAAAAAACCGTCCAGAACGTGTTCGAAATTATCGTTTTAAGTAACCCGTTCCATCCTTTTAACTGACAATTATATTTATCTAAAGTAAATCAGAAATACGGAGCGCGCTATCTATCGAGCTGGGGGCCGATCGGAGATCGAAATGATCAGCACGCATGTTGCTTTATTGACGCATATTTTCTATCTCAGAATGACACGATGTGTTATGGTTCCTTGGATCTATTTAAACACAAAACCTATCCATCTCGAACTCGGACGCGGGCCCACGATTGTATCAGATTATCCGACACAAAGGAAATAATCTTAATAAGTTATTAGATCGTTCGACGCAGGTGAGAATTTTTAATATCCCATCTATCAAGATGAAAATATTGAGTAGGTACCATCTCTTTGTGATGTAGCGGCAGTGGCGTACTCGACCGTGACATAACGTTTTCTACAAGAAGAATTTTTACCGTCATGAAAGGACGGCAATGAGAAAATCCTTGTCACCATTCACTGCTAATCTGTTTATTAACAGAGTCGGAAACCAAACAAAAGTTTGAGTATTTCCCAAGAGTTTTGTTTACGCATGTTGATAACATATTCACGATTTTCCAAATGAAAAAGCTACACTCTATGTTCAGTAATAATTACAAATAAAAATAATTTTATTTTAACATGTGGGTTTATTGTTTCACATTATTACATTTAAGCCTTTAATAAATATATTTTTCTATCTAAATCATTTAGCACTTTGTTTTTATTGTAATGTAAACATTCACGTATACAATCCATTCCGGTGGGTCACTGTTCCGGGTTTTTTTGTCATTGAGGCCATACGACGTCACATGACGTCGCTGAGGCCATACGACGTCACATGACGTCACAGAGGCCATCCGACGGAAACTCCTGCAGCCTCTGGTCATTGACTTCAATTACTTGCACTTCTTCAGTTACTTCTTGCACTATCAACAGCTAATTTCGTGGACGCTCATGATGGACAGGCGCCATTCAGCTCCACTTCCGGTCTTGAAGTGCGGTTGTATATCTAGGTTTTTACTACAATTTTTAGACGTATTAGTTGTTACAAATAGAGACAGTAAGTTAGAATTTGATGTACAGTACAGTTATGATTATCCGAGGTAATGAGGGGAGGCGTCAGATGTTGGAATAACAAAAACTTGGATTACACTGATTCACTATGAAATCGCTGACACACGCTGACATACAATCATTAATCTAGTCATTACGCTGTGGGGGGTTATATGCGTAAGAAGTAAGTCACTGCTAGGTACTATCTGCAAGCTCGTCCAAATGTCATTTTTCGGCGACATAACGCTAGACCTCATATACCCATCAAATAGTTATTCAAACACTCTAGCATAACGACACTCAACTGGCCTTCACAGTCGCCAGATTTATCGCCTACAGAATATGCCTGAGATTACATCGCGGTCAAACTATTGAAATATTGCTTCACCCTTCGGTAACACTGAATGAACTTGAAGCGTGCATGCTATAACGGAGAGAAGTTCAGACACCCCGTATGTTGGTTCGGAATCAGCCCCCACGATAATAAAAACCACTTTTCGAGAACAAATAAAAAAAGATATAAATCGAACATAAAAAACATTGTAGTAATACTCTAAAACTAGCACAAGGCAAGGCATTTATAAAGGATATAAAATGTGCTAAAAGAGCTGGAAGTTTCCCAAAACTTAGAAGGAACCAGCTAAAATTAATTACAGGGTACCTAACGTGACATACCTTAGTTTTTAACTAAGGTATGTCATCTAAACAAAATGGGGATATACAGCGGATATCTCAGCTGCAGATTGTATGGTATCATTACCGTTCAATGGTCTCAATCTCATGATCGAGACCATTCTCCACATTCTGGCGATTGTGAGGCTTTAGGGATATAAAAATGAACCTGGTGACATACAGCACTTCTCCTGTGGACCTGTATTAACTTTCGACATGCACCAGGTTACAAGAGTAGGTGGAGTAATATAGGACTTAGGGTATTAGGGACGACTCCTAAAATAAGGGAAAAAACATAGTAGACATGATCATTGGATTCTGTCAATGCCTCGTAGAGTGTTAACATAGTAGACTAATAATAATCATGGTGGACCAACTCATTTTTAATTATTTGCATTAAATGTAAGTTGAAAAAGAAGTTACGATATATCCACAAAAGTTATGATGAGTGTGTAAATTAAGTAAGGAGACTGGCAACGTTGCGCCCGATCTAGCAACACTGCGGAGACGAGACTTGGAAGCAAGGGCGTAGCCAGTAGTTATCTTTGGGGGGGGGGGGGCGCTCAATGCAGATGAAACAAAAAAGCAAAAAAAAGGTCAGTAGAGGCAACGGCAACCGAAAGCCCCCGAGTATTTTGGTGTTTACTTGACCCTTTGGGAGGGGGGGGGGGCGATCGCTGCAGATTAAAAAAAAGAAACCAAAAAAAGGTCACTACAGGCAACGGCAACCGCATACCTCCGAGTATTTTGGTTTTTACTTGACCCTTTGGGGGGGGGGAGGGCGCCCCCCCCCCCCGAAAGTGCTATGCCCTTGCTTGGAATGGCGGTAGGTTATCATGTAATGCACCTTCAGTACAAGTTTGAACTTGTTAGAGTCATTTGTTTGTTATTTAGGAGTGTTTACGTAAACCAGTTTTTTCTAGTGCGTTTTAAAAATGAGTGACATTAATTTTAAGCCACCACTGTTTTACACACCACTGTTCATCAGATTCTGTCTAACGAATTGGGGATGAGAAAAATCTGCACAAAAATGGTTCCAAAAAGCCTTTCGCAGGAACAGAAGGACATCAGGAGAGAAAGGTGTTTTGACCTTTCGTAATCGATTGAAAATGATCCCCATTTTATGGAACGTGTCATTACGTGATGAGACTTGGTTGTTTCAGTACGACCCGGAAACCAAGCGCCAAAGCCTGGAATGTCACACTTCAAGCTCTTCAAAAATGCAAGAATGAGCAAGAAGTCGAAGATCAAATGCATGCTGATTTGCTTTTTTGATTTCCAGGGAATTGTCCACAAAGAGTTCGTGCATCCAGGCCAAACAGTAAATCAACACTTTTACAGAAAGGTTCTTGAAAAATTGAAAGGGTCATGCGTGTGAGACCAAACATCAAGAACAACCGGATGTTGCGTCACGACAATGCGCTTTTTCACACAATCGTTTCAGTTTTTAGCCAGTAAAAATATTTCTGTGGCTCCTCAGCTTCCTCGTTCTTCTGACTTGAGTCCTTGTCCTTGGACGTCATTTTTGGACCATAGAAAACATTCAATGGCTGTAACCGATCAGCTGAAGGCTATTCCAGTATGTTAGTTCCAGCACTGCTATGAGGAGCGAAAGAACCGTCAGCGCCATGTGGCTTCCCACGGAAGTTATTTTGAAGGAGACAATACTGAATTATAATTCTATTAGAATAAATAAAATTAAAAAAACACTCTCTTTACTTACACACCTCGTATAAATCCAATACAACATTTTTTTCATATCGTTAATTTTTGTTTCTATTCTTCAGTACATAAAATACTTTCGTCAATTAATGACTCAATGAATTGAAAATGACATTTAAACTGAAAGTGTATTCTTTTAGATTTACTTATTGAAGAGTTCCATTACACCCATACAAAGTTATAAGTGTGGAAGTGAAGCAATTTAAACTTGCGACGATGGCAAAGCTGATTGGTCTCGAACATTTAATTACATCTAATAAATATACGCCCGACCTCTTTTTAAAGCGACTTAATTTAAAGAGCTGCGAACTCTATGAAAAAAGAAGGGTCGTATAGTCTACGCGACGAATATTAGGAAAACTTTAAAACTTTGAAAACGTTCGAGCGTTTCATTCACTAAACACCCTTCGGCGATGCCGTTAAAACTATACGGGAAACTCGCACTAAACTCATTTGCTCTTTCTCGGAGATACATGGAATTCCTTTCTTGTGCAGAAATTGAATTTCGCAGCGGTCAGCCAATGTTTCATATTCAAAATTCGATGATCCAAGCATCAGAGCTTCAGATAACTGTCAGTATAACAGATGATATTGATTATACACAATGTGTCGCTGGTTCATCCTTCACTACTGGCATCTTTGTTATTGTTCATTATACAAAAACAGTTAAATAGAAAATTCAATTTATTTGGCTTGATTGAGAAAAATAGTATCGCAAAAAAACATGATGTGCTATTATTGAAAAAAGAGAGTGCAAAAGCAACATTATAACGTGTAATCAATTGCATCAAATCAATAAGCAATATTGATTTGAACGTGTTCGAACGAAAAATTTTATTTTTAACTTCGTGTTCTTGTAATTATTAGAAGCCATGTGATTAAAATCTAACTGATCAACACAGCAAGCAACAATATTACCTATTACTTAGTTATTTATTTAGTTAGTTTTATATTCGTATACTTTTAGTTAGATTGACTTAGCTGATATATCTTTATTTTCATTATTTTCTTTTCTATGTTTCGAAGGTTTCGGGCTTTCTCACGGTCTTTGTCGTGTCTGTCATAAAATAGAATTCGATAAGCTGTATAAGAGCAGCTGGTCAAAAACCCGGTTGTCAGAGGTCCGGTTAGCTGCTCGGAACAACAAACGCCTAACAATAATAAATAAATATTGGAAGTTAGAAGGTATCTAGGTATAACGCTGGATGCCAAACTAACTTGAAATGCACACCTGCAGAAAACAATCAATTAGTGAAAAATGTCCCTAATATCTACCAAACGCACCATGGAAAAAATATAGGTAAACCTAAACCCACATATGATACAATGGGTGTATATTGCTGTGGTGAGATATATAATAAACTATAGGTCATTAGTCTGGTGTCCTAAAATCAATTAAAGCATGGCAGAACTTGTGCTAACAAAACACCAAAAAGTAGCCAGTCTTTGCGTAACAGGAGCCATGAGAAGTACTCCATCAGCCGTGGTGAGTGATCAAATTAAATCTTCTTTTGGAATTTACATATATCAGGGGAGAGGCCTAGCATGGAGACTGTTGTTTTGAAGAATCTATTCTAAGTCACGCCGATATCAAAAATGTGGTCACAACTCGTCATTACTGAGATGAGAAATGATACCATGATACCAAAGTTAAATCTCAAACGATCCTACCACATCCAGCTTGAATGGGATGAGAAGGTGGTAACTGATTATCAGCCAGGAACACCGATGTGTGACACTAACAGGTGTTTAAGACTGACAACAAAACAGGAGCTGGCATTAATGGGCATAAACCCCAAATACAGTGGATCAGGACCACTGGAGAATTCATTGGATTGAGTCAATTCACGTGCCTGAGGAAATATTTTACATCCTGAGGAGATATAAAGGCAAAAAATCCATATCTACTTCGATAATCAATCGGCATTCAAGGCACTGGAATGTAATAATATTAACTCAAAATTAGTCAGGAATTGTCCAAACTGCCTAGAGGTACTGGCAGAACATGAGTGAAGTAATTCTCAAGTGAGGGTATTGCTAGGGCACAAGGATTCAGGAAAATGCAAAGATCTTAGCAAAGATCTGAAAAGAAATTCACAGAACCATAACTTGTTTCAGCCATACCAAAAACATTCGTCGAATTACTTTCTCATCATGGTAATTATCGGTTGCGTCCATAAGATATAAATTGACAAATGATTGTTTGGGGATGTTGGACAAATAACGTCGAAAAAAATCGAACCACTAATTTTCTGCGGCTGAAAATTAGTGGTTTGTTATTTGTCCAACATCCCCAGAAAATTCTTTCTCAATTTCTCATATCATTTTCGACTGATCAGAAGATGATGGGACTACAAACCATATACCTAGCGGATTTCCTGAGAAAAAAAATTGTGAATAGGCTGTTGAGACATAAAGATTATAAAAAACAATTTAAATCTGGCCAGCTGCCACTGGGAATCAAAATAAAACAATCAAAGTTAAAACCTTTAATTGATAAAATATGTGACTTGACTGTCACTGATAAAGATAAACGATAAACTATCGGCCGGTAAATATTTTTTAAGCCAGTTTCTGTACGGTGTTTTGCGACATTTTTGATCGCGTTATATGTTTCTGAATTACTATCAAACAAACAAAAACAACAAAGAGACACATTTGGAGATAAGGAAAATCCACAGATAAGTAGAAGTGAACTGCTGTAATATTTCTAATTCTAGACTTTGTGGCGTCCAGTTGTTAACTGGACGTTGGACACCAAGTCGAGGGGGTCGTGCGGTCGGTTTGCCGCGGGCACGCTCCCTTGTTTAGGGGCGGCCGCCCCGAACGCCCCCGGCGATGTTTTGTCATTGTCGCAGCGCGATCGGCGGCCGCGGGGGATGGCGGTGACAGCCGGCGGCGGCTGCTACTGAAAAGTGCATGCGGCGCGGCGGCGGGCGACGCGCCGCGAGCGCGTCCCGTTTTTCATCCCGTTTTAATTACCATATGAAAAGCGTCAGCTCCGGTTAAACAAACACCAAGTGCTAATTCCATCGTGCGACGTTAAGAGGGTATTGCTTGGAAAATATTTATGTTGGATTTACACGGTTTTGAACAGGGGTGGTGGTTATATAGGGTGTCCATAAACTGTCCCGCTAAACGAAAACCCCATACGTTAAACGTGGTTTTATGTCGATCTAACCTAATTTACCTTAGTCCAAAAATGATTCGTAAGTAAGTTAGAGCTCTTTGAAGATAACGCCTTCTAGTATTTTTCTTCGGAAAATAAAAAAAAATCCTGTTTCCTAGAAAATTAAAACTTGACACAATGGCTGAGCTAATAAAAACTTGGCCACTGTAAATAAGATTTCTCTATTGCCATCAGAGGCGTCCACAAATTTAGTTGACTTTGATAGAATAAACATATCAACAGATTAAGACATTTTTGCCAGATAGAAATCGTTTCAATTAATTGAGTATTAATTTTTTGTATAATATTTTCAATAACATCTTTCAAAAAGGACAAACTATTTAAAAAATATTTTATTTTTGGAAAATAATATAATCGATGGTTGACAGTTAACAGAACAACCAAAATAAGACATTTTACAAGACCAACAGATCTAATTTTACGAAAATTCCCATCATGTAAAATTTCTGTAAAGGTCGCCTCATTCTTGCAAAATTTCCATGATCATTTCTAATTCTGTTACAAGCGTTTTGCACTCTCTTTCAAAGCTAATTACAGTTTCTAGTGGAAAAACATAAGTTTTAAGATTTTAAGTAGCCCCAAATACAGTAGCCAGTCACGCGAATTTAGTACCTGATGATAAACTTTCATTTCATTTACATATAATATTAAATATATATAATTAACTAAATAAATATGCATGCAAAAATAATATTCTTAATACAAATACGTTATTAGCGTTATGTAACAACAAGTAGTTGTTGCATAACGCTAAAAGCTATTCTGACAGAATAATAAAGCAAATTTTTGAGAAGAAATAATACACGACCAAAAGAAACTATGCAGCAGCTAGCCACAGATACAAAGAAATAGCTGTCATTTATCGATCCAAATATGGTAAATCGTCATTGATCTTCTAACAAGTAGATGTCATCTAATGATATAAATGATACTGGGTTTCAATTATCTTTTACTAGAATAGACAACACAATACTTAATCTACTACTTCACTGGGGAACCACTTGGGCACAAAGGTTTAACATATGTAGGTATATCTACTTGCAAATATAGTTTGGTGAGAAGGAAAAAACCACCAAAATATAGGTCTAATACAGCACCACAAAAAAAAAATAAGTGAAATGTACCTCTGACCACACTTGGTGGATTATTTGTTTTTGGGGTCGCTGAATCTGAATCCAAAGCCCGTTTTGCCCCCTCACGTCACATTTGTTTTATATCCTCAGTAAGCTGCGGAAAAAATAGCAAAAAACTACAAAAAATACTCTAGAACCCAATCAAATCTCATAACCCAATATTGCAATAACTTCATACCGCTAATCCCATAGCCCTCACAATCATAAGCCCCAAAGACCCCAATTAACCATATTATAACCTCAAACCAAAGTTATGCAGTCATAAAAAACGGGCATTTGAGCCATAAACGGCCAAAAAATGGTCGAGAAATCGCTTCATAAATGATCCATAAATTCAATAGCACTTGAAACCACATTAATTGTAATGTGCATGTCAATTTTCATCGAAATCCGATGAATAAAAATGCACTTATGGTTTGCCAAACGAAATTTAAGTTTTAAATCCTAACTACCCCGTAATCCATCGGGTCAGTCCTAAAATTCAACTGTAAGAAATGATTACGAGCACCAATATTTACGCAAAATTTTATCTCAATCTGATCATTACAACGCGAGTTATAATGCGTTAAAATCTGCGTACACACGAACGTACATACGTATGTACGTATAATGTAATATGGCTAGTACTTACTCAATCTTCTAGTTAATTCAATTCAATTCCCCAACTTAAGAGGCAAAGGGATTCATAAGAATCAAGCACTATAATGTCGTAGTGGTATTGTAGGTTAATGGGGTTCTGGCCTTTGCTTTGGCTCCGCTACCTAATTCCAGGCATGGATGAGTCTGAGATTCGTTGTGTCTATCTTCCGTGCGGCATTTCGAAGTTATTAACTTATAAAATGGTGCCATTGGGTTATTGGGTTATTGGGTTATTAGGGGTCTGGCCTGCAGTTGGCAGTGGTACGAATCCTCCACTTTCGACCATTTTTTGGCCATTTTTGGCTAAAATACCCCTTTTGGATAACTGCACAACTTTGGTTTGAGGTTATATGGTTAATTGGGGTCTTTGGGGCTTATCGATTGTGAGGACTATGGGATTAGAGGTATGAAGTTATTGAAGTAGTATTGGGTTATGAGGTTTGATTGGGTTCTAGAGTAGTTTTTGTTTTTTTTTAGCCATTTTCCCGCAGCTTATTGAGAATAAAAAAAAATGTGACGTGATGGGCAAAACGGGCTTCAGATTCGGATTCAGCGACCCCAAAAACACATAATGCACCAAGTTTGGTCAGAGGTACATTTTATTTTTTTTGTGGTGCTGCGTTATAAGAAAATAACGACAGATAACGTTTGTTGTTAATTTTATTGAATAAACATTTAAAATCAAGGAAACATCCGTAATCAGGTAACACAATGAAAAATATCGCTGAATTCCGAGCCGTTGATATTGAAGTGTGTATATACCTCTTAATGCGAAAACGAAGTTATACGGAGGCATCGCCACGTAACGACGAAGTAGCATGTAAACCAGAAAGTAGCCCTCGTGTGTGACGGTTTGACAGTACCTACAGCGCGAATGAAAGAATGTTCGCGCGATGAATAGATCGTCAGACAAAGGGACGGATGATGCCCGACGCCGTTTGGTGTCCATTTACGGAGGATATGAAACGAAATTGCCCGCTGGACTTTCTAATTAACGTAAAAAATGATGGCGTTGCATTGTCGGACGGAGTCGGATCGTACGTTTTGCCTTTCGTTGATATATGGTGTGCATAATGAAAATGTGAAGCGCATACGCGCTTCTGTTAAAAAGCTGTTCCCTGTTCCAACAGTCCCTACTTGTCATTCTCATGGTATATTAGTTTTTTCATATATTTCTTGAGAAAATGGATGTTATCGCCGCTACTATTAATAAAG